>VZRS01011109.1:629040-679982 GCA_013398055.1 Ifrita kowaldi
TGGCCTGGCTGGGCTGCTGATAATCAGATAGAGGGGTTTAAAATAATCAAGCCTAAGCAGCTGAAATCCAAACTGGAATAGGTAATGGGGTCAGAAAACAAACACTGCAGCCAGGGCACAGCCGGGGGCTCTGCAGGGCACCACACACTCGGGGTGGGCTGAGCTGGGAGCTGTGTTGCTTCCTCAGGATGCTGCCCAAAAACCAGTGTCCCAAGCCCTGCACTTCTCTGGTAGTGGGAAAACTGTGCAAAAGACCCCAAATGTTTCACAGGGAGTCTTGAGAGCCAGGTGGCACCTTCTCCCCCCATTGCAGCCATCACCAAAAGCCTGAGTTGTAGATGAAAGGATTTTGCTGCCCCAGAGCTCCGTTAGTCTCAGTCCCAGCAGTGCCAGCAGCTCAGAAGACGCCGGACAGCTCCCTGCTCTTGGAGCATCATCACCCACTCCTGGTTCACGGGTCCCCATCCCACGCTGCCTCTGCCAGAACCTCCACCTGCCTTGCCTGTGGGCAGGGAAGAGGGGACAGAAGCACCAAGGAAAGGGGGAGTTGTAAGTTTAGGGAATTTGTTTTGCCCGCTGCTCAGATTTCCAGCTCGTTTTAATGACGTAATGCTCCAATGGTGAGAAGCCAAAGTTTGCCCTTCCTGTGGTAGTCCCTTAGGAAAAGCATATTACTACAATGTGAAACTGAAAATTGAAACAGGCTGGTGCTTCACCAGAGAAAATGCCTCTCCCTTTTCCCTATTCAGTGAGGCGGGGATGAGTGTTGTGAGGTTTGAAAGAAAAACTGAAAAAGCCTTTAATTAATCCCTGGAGGCTAAACCCTGCCAGATATGGACAGGATTTCTCCTCTGCCTCCTTTTTGGAGCAAGAACATGAAGCTGCCTTCCTGCTGCAGCTCTTTCCAGGGGATTCTCAGGTCTCAGAGGAGGATCCAAAGCATTTTCCAGAGCTTTTTTTGCGGAGAGAATGGCTGCCAGGGAAGCCTCATTGCTGTCCCAGGACAGTGAGGAGACAGGGAGCTCAGACTTTTGGAAGCTTTTACCTGCTGGGAGGAAACTTTTTGAGTTCAAGGTCAGGTCTGTTTGTCTTCCCTTCTGACAGACGTAAACTGTTATGCAATATTCAGGAAGTCACTTTTATCAGACTCAATTCAATTTCTAAGATTAAGAGCATGGAAAAACAAATACTAGTGCTGGATGGAAAGTGCTGGCACTAACCAGTCCAACACTGTTTGGACAAGGATTGCTAATAGGGTATCTCTTATTTCCACAACTCAGTAGAGGCAGGTTACAAAATGTGCTGCTTTTTATGGGGGGCTGATGATGAGGAGGAGGAAAATTAACCCTTGCTTAGAGGGCAGAAAGCATAGCAAAGATTTTTTGGGGAGCAACTCCTGTGTTTGCTACTGCAGCATGTGGGAGCATCCCAGGATGTAAATTCAGGGCTCAGCCCCTGGCAGAGGGCAGAGGACTGCATTGTTAACAGTATCTGTGCTGGACACCTTTGCTTGGCTACAGCTGCCCTGGTGCCTGGCAGGAGTGTGGCTGCAGGACAGGTAAAGGCTTTGCTCACAAAAAACCCAGCTTGCGAGGGAACAAACAAAATATAGAGCAGGTGCAGTTTTCACAGGTATCATCAGCTGGCACAGCACAACAGCTTCATTCAGAAAATGTACTGGGAGAAGGCCCTGGAGAAAAGAAATCTTGACTTGCAGAGGGAAAACTGTCCTAAGCAAGACCCAAGGTGATCTGCTGATCCAGGAGTCCTGGGGTCCTTAAAGAAAAGCACAAGGAACTGCAGTGGAGGAGGATGGATCATTTGATCTGTGGAGCTCCATGCCAGGGATCACACCAGCCCCAGCCCAGAAGACATACCTGCTTTCATGACACTTTTTCCAACCAAGGCCCTTATAAAGTTTCAATAATCACCACTATTGAGACTAGTTCAGTGCTTTCTGTTGGTATAGGAAAAAAATTTGAAAGTTAGCTTCCAGCACTGTGAACTCCCTTAATTCAGTACTGTGTATGTAGATATTATACACAGAAAAAGTTAAAATGTAGAAATAAGGAGCTCTGGAGTTTGGTAAAAGCTAAGGGAGAACCTGAGGTTTGGAAGAAAACCATTAGCAATAGCAGATTTGCGAGTTCAGCTGTGGGAAGGACCACAAAATCCAAGCACATGCTATATATCTTCTTTTTATTGACTGCTTTGTGGGAAACTGCATTTCTTGTTGGAGTTGGGAGCTACAGCTTGCACTCAGTGTTGATTTTGATTATAGAGTGGTGGTAATTAAACCTCTGGAGCATTAAGTTACCATTTTAACCAAATGCCTGCATTTTATCTTGATGGGAAATTGAGAGTGAGACTCAGATTTTCACAGTAAATAAAAACTGTTGGCTGTTTCACAGATAATCCTTTTCCTCAGCTTATGTATGAGAAAATCTTCCTGTACAGTTTCTTCCAGCCTTTTGCAAAGGCACATACTCCTTGAAGAAGCTCAGCAGCAGCACTGCCAGCTTCTGCACACTGTTCAGCTTGTAAAATAATAATTATAATCATAATGTGCCTCCTTAATGACACTTTTAATCCAGAGACCAGTATCCTTATCTCCATGTAAGCAAACAGAAGCATGCAGAATTTTGCTCCAGTGATTTAAGTGGCCAAGGTCAAAGTCAGGAGTTACCCAGCACCCAGGTTCAGTCTATCAGCGATATCCAGTGCCTGGCTCTGAGGTAACGCTCTTATCTACAGACAGATAGGGAAGGTGCAAATCTGGTTAATTCCTAGACAGTTCTGTGCTGACAGGCACAGGTCTGCCTCGCTGCACACCTGTAACTTAGGAATTGGCCATTACAGCCATTTCAGGTTGTTACTTTCACTGAGTACCACCCTGAGCCTACCTGAACAAGCGACTGAACCAGGTGAATCCCTTAAATCCGCTGTTTTATTGCAATTAACAGCAATATTGCTGAAGTAAGACTGAGATGCTGAGCAAAAGGCTGGGAGGCTGCAGTGTGTGCTGGCTGCCTTCCGTGCAGGCAGGGGCATTAAGTGCTCTGGAGATCAGTGATTCTGATAGTAAACAGTTGCTTGTGCAGAGGATTGGGCTCAGCCCTTTCAAAGCGCAGCCGTTGCCACAGAGTCTTTCATCCTCTGCTTTCGGAGTAAAGTGCATCCTCCCTGCCCAGAGCAGCAGCAGGTTTACCACAAAATGCTTGCAGGGTTTGCTGTCTGCAGAGGCAGGTATTACTCACCCAGTGGCTCCTTTTGCAAATGAGCTGCTGTCACTGGGATAGCAGAGCCAGGAGCTGGAATTGAGGCTGCTGGAGATGCCCATCTGTGCGTGCCACCCGAGACCAAGGACAGCCACAGGATTCCTTTGGGGCCACGTTTCTCAGCAGACAGTGCTCCTGCAGATCTGTGGGTTCACTGGTCACACTGGAGCCTCGGGAGCTGCATCTTTTGGTGGGGACCAGAGTCTGAGACTGCATCACTTCACCTTCACCATCACTCCCCCTCCAGCCATCTGTTGAGAGGAAATGTCTGTCACAGCACATGGGGGCAGGTACAGAGACTCCTGCACACCGCAGGAGCACTCCTGGCTGCACAGCTCCCTCGGGGAGAGCTCTCAGAAGGAGATGCCTCAAGCACACAGAGCTGCTCCCTCCTCACATGAACTCAGGCATGATCCATGTCACTTGCCTTAGATCAGGAGCAGCACCGCTCCTCACCATCCCACCCCATCTGCATGAGGAGTTTGGGATCTCCTCACGGAAATGCAAGCAAACCCTCAACCAAAGTTGTGACGGAGTGTACTAATGTGTATTTAAACCCTGCTGGTGTGCACTAGCCAAGCTCTCACTCAGGACCGGACTCAACACCTGAACTCAATTGTTATTCAAATAGAGTTCAGGCCACCTCAACCTAAAGTGCTCATTAACCTCCTACAAACAGCTGTAGCTGCAGGGCGGGCACAAACCCTATAAATCTAGCCCCGGGAGGAGCCAAGGTTGAGGTGGTCGTTCCTGGTTGCTGTGTGCTGCTGGAGCTCTGCTCTGAGAAATCCTAATCCAAGACTCAGAAGACTGAGAGCTCCGGCACAATGGAGGTTCCTTTAGATAGAAACAGTTGCTGCTGATGTGGTTGGGAACTCAGAGTAAGGTGGCTTCCGATTTGAAGAGGATCACAAAGAAGTCACTTATTTTGGAGAAACCTTGGAAGAGTACAAATTATTCTATTCTTATCTAATAAAGGTAATGAAAACTGAAGGAAGCATTGCTACTGGTCCTACTGGATCCAGGATTTCACACCTTCTTCCCATCATACCATGCTGCGATATGATGCCCTCCAAGTGTAACTGATAAATTCCTCAACCCATTTCCAACTGTTCTATATCCTGGTTTTATGCTCTTAACACAAACAAAAAAAATCAATATAAAACCCCCGTTTTTTCCCAAACCAAGCAAACTAAGGAAGGAAAAAAGATCTACTTAATGTTTCTAGATGTAAATATTTAGGGTAAGAGAAAGAAAAAGCTGATTATCTTCTCCATTTGACAGGGCAAATATAAAAGTGTCTTCTTTGAAAGATTCATCTAAGCATTATTCTACATTCTGACATTTAGGGAAATGTTGCCTGCTTGCATCTTTTCCCAGGAATGGTAAACCGCTCTGGTGGTTTGGAAAAACTTAAGTAAGAATCTATTTTTCTTTTTTTCCACACACCACTGCCATTTTTTATTTGAGTGATGGCCAGAGTTATAAAGGATAAGCCACCACAGAACAAAATTTTCTCAGAATATTTTTCTGCTATGAACTTCTGGAAACAGCAAAAGAAACCAAGTTTGTGTGAAGCTGGTGTCCCATCAGGAAGAACCAGGCTGGGTACACCCACAGTCACAAACATTATGTGACACCAGGTAAGTTACCAGAATTAGTAATGATATAAAAAAAATTCCATTAATCAAAAAATAAATTGGGGAAATACCCAAATAACTCAAAAAGACTGCAAGAGCTCTACAGAGCAGCTCAGTCGCTGTTTTCTACCCCCCACCCCCACAATCAGACAGGAATAGGTTGTTTTCTGCCATCTTCCTTATTTTCCCCATTTTCTTTTCACCCAAGGGATACCGCACTGGATTTCTTTGGAATTATGTCTCAAATTTGCTCTTTTTATCATGTCTAAATCTTATTTTTTTTTAAATAATCTCCTCCAAGCCTCCCTCTTCTTGCATCCATTATTACAAACTTCAGTTTTAGCAGCTACCCTCAAGGCCACATCAATTCACTCCACAACCATACCAGTCCTTCAGTTACATAATTTACGAGCTTCTTGCCTTCTGCTCTTTATTCCTGTTACCTTTGCACATCTCCTCTTACCTGGCTGAACCAACAAC
Organism: Ifrita kowaldi; assembly: GCA_013398055.1. NCBI lineage: Eukaryota > Metazoa > Chordata > Aves > Passeriformes > Cinclosomatidae > Ifrita > Ifrita kowaldi. Next base: position 634,439 of record VZRS01011109.1, read on the forward strand.
CTACCTACATACGGCCAGCCCACAACCTTTACCCCACCAGGCTCTATAATCCTTCTGTCAGCTCCTTCCCAAAGCACAGACTCACATTCTGCCCAGCTTTCTTTTAAGCCTGGGAAAACCTTCCCGATAAAATCTGAACAGCCACTCCTTTCTCCTCCTTCAAAACTATCCTTACAGCTCACTTCTGCCAAAAAAACAGCCAAACTCAGCTTTGGCTGTGGCTGGGCAACATGAATGAGGATTTTCTTCCCTCCTTTCCTTGCTCCCTACCTCTGCTCTCAGCTGAGCATTAGCCAAACTAAATTATGCTACCAAAGAAAGGTCATTGCCATACACACACATATATGTACATGTGTATATACACACACATGTATTTTGTGTGTGTGCATGTGCTGTATCTCCTTGGTTCCTGGTGCCTGCAGAACACAAGACACTCAGACTGCCTCTTTCCCTCCATTTTTGCAGAGCACCTCGCAGAGCCATGGCTCAATTCCTGTACATGCTCCCAGAATATAAACATGTGCTGATAACAGAGCATTCCCTGGAGGAGAGGTACAGGAGAGCTGGGAACCAGCAGTGAACTGCAGCTGTCACTGGCACAGAGCAGAGGGGGAAAGGAGCTCAGACTGATCAGATAAGGGCCTGGAGTGTCAGGACAAGGGGGAATGGCTTCAAACTGACAGAGGTTGGTTATTACAAGAAATTCTTCCCTGTGAGAGTAACGAGGCCCTGGCACAGGTTGCCCAGAAAAGCTGTGGCTGCCTCATCCCTGGAAGTGTTCAAGGACAAGTTGAACGGGGCTTGGAGCAACCTGGTCTAGTGGAAGGTGTCCCTGCCCATGGCCAGGTATTGAAACTAGATGTGCTTTAAGGTCCCTTCCAACCCAAATTACTCTATCATGATTCATTGATGAATAATTAATCAATATTACAGTTAAAATATCCTTTATGCATTAAAACACTTGAATTAATAAGAATTAAGCACAGAGGAATAAGATAGAAATCTCTCACATATCTTTCCAGTGACTCTAGCACACGATGAATCTGAGAAATGCAGCTGAGGTGTGAGGACACAACCGAAGTTACTGTACCAAGGTGGGGCTGTACTGCCCAAATGTCCCTTTTCCTGTTGTCATGATGTGGGACAAACAGCAGGTCTCACATAACACAGGGCCAGGTATGTTCCCAGAAAAGCTGAGGCCATCGCCAAGTAAGAGGCTTGGAGTATGTGCCAGAGTGGATGTTGCTGTGGTTCCAGGTAAAATATTGCGTATAAAATATTAGACGTGGGGAGCTGAGTGTATCACTTGGCTGGAGAGGATGAGGCAGTTCCAAAAATCCTATTAGGATGTCTTCAGTGTCCAGGTACCCTTAAAAAAGCTGTTTCTAAATAGTTGATATAAATTGCAGGTTTTTTATAAGTACAAACTATGTCGTTTCTGTGTTCTTTGTAGATTTCTGTGACAAGAGCGTAAGACAAGAGCAGACAGCACAGAAACTGGTGGAATCAGGTGTGGGAGCAAGTGACCACCAGCCCGTTCAGAAGCTCCTGTATTTCCCTGGTCCAGCCCATCGCAAAGCTTACACACAGTTAGAAGCATCCCAGATTCCCTGTACTTAAACCAAACTTTGTTTCCAGCAAAAAACTCCCAGGGTTTTCAGCCTTAACTCCTAAGCCAAACCCCTATTACAAAAGCTAAAATGTCAGAGCTAATTAAGAGGAGGAAGCTATGCATAAACCAGCCAAGATGTGCGCCTGCCACCAAGGAGAAACCCCATTCCTGCAGCGTGTGCCAGGACCCGGTGTGCACACCACGTCCTCCCAGAGGCAGACAGCTGGCTGGCAATTTGGTCAACCCCGAATGACATGCTGGAGTGCTGACTTCCTTTGTGGTTTCAAAAAAAAAAAGCTTTAAACCCATGATTTTAAGTGATGCCCAGGGGGATGTTTAAGGAACAGCCAGCCAAATTCCACCCTGCCTGCTGGAGCACCGTCGGGCTCCAGTGGGGTTGCACAGCAGATAAGAGACCACAGTGTTTGGGCAATTAGTTTTAACTATCATTATATAATATTGATGTCATATTGACTACACGTATATATGCTGGCATGGGGACTGGAATTACATTGATTTATTAAGTTGATAGTGTGCACCGGTGCCAAGCTACCAGGTCATTGATCAGCTGCCTGGGCTGAACTTCAGTGTGTAATTTCCAGCACAATGTGACTGATCAGCAATACCATAATTGGTTGCAAATGTCCTTCCTTCTATTTGTTTTGTTTAGTGGCTTTTTCATTAACACGGCAGAGCCAAGAAAATAAATATGACTTTACTATTGGACTGCAGGCAGAGAATAGCTGAGAACTGGATGTAGACTGGGACAGGACTGTGCAATATTGTCAAGCCAGCGCTCCTCACTCCTTTTTTTTTTGTTATAAATTTTCTATTTTCCTGCATTTAGGACCCTGATTGCTTCAGAAGAGATGGCCTTTGGCTAGAAGGGACTTGGCCGACACTATGTTCAGTAAAACACAAATTTATTGAATTCATGCCCCCAAATGCCCTAAGTCAATAGGTTTATTATTAGGCGAAGCCATGATGTCTCTACTCAGAATATGGCCCTCAGGTGTCCCTGCTAAGGGAGGAAACTAAGTCCAGTCCCTGGGAACAGGCTCTCTGCTCCTTACAGCAACACCCAGGCATCTGAATGAGCTAGAACACTCAGAACTAGACACGGAGACTTCAGGGGAGGTGGCACCTCCCTCCTGAACGCCAAAGCCAAGGCTGGACCAAGCAGTGGGTCCCTTCTCCAGAGCCTCATCCCAGCTCAGCCCTGCTTCTGCAACACAGCCCTGCACAGCTGCAGGATCACATGAAATGAGCCTTGTTCTTTGAGAGAGCAAAAAAGTGCCAGATATGGTCTGGGCCTAAGTGAGTTGCAAAGTTCCTGAAAATACTGACTCAAGCATTGTATCTGTGAGCAAGTGCAATTATTTGAACAAGAGAAAGACAGAAGTGAGCTGCTGTGGCACCAGCTATCCCATGAAATAGCTCTGTGCATCACCCAGATTATTGCGTGCCCTTTCTGATTTCCAACAGATATATAAATCATTGTTTTCTGGGTATGTGAGTCCTCAGTACCTGCTTTTAAATGCTCTTTCCACCTGTTACTTTACCCTGTTCTATCAATGTCAGCCCATTTCTGGCTATGTTCTAAACATACATAATTGTGTAGGACCAGAGCAGGAGTAGTGGTTATCTGGTGACTTTGCAGCAATGAAACATTATTACAGACCTTTCACATGAGTCACCACAATGCATTAGAGGAGCAAAGGCAATAAAAAAAAATAAATGTCAAAAAGAATAAAGGTATTGAGTCAGGAGAGAAGAACCAATCCATTATTTTTCACTATTTTAAGCAGTTTAGGACTTTATACTTTGATACTTTTCATCCGCTGGACTCTGCCAAATAGAGCCATTGTTTCTCTCCCATTAGCTCCCTGAAAATATCTGGTAATGGTTTACTCCAGCATGAATAAAACTAAAGACTAAGCTACTTAACCAATGTGTGTTCTTTGAAGTATTGGATTTAAATCTCCAGGATACCAGCATGTTGCAAACAGGCACACTTCATTAGTGATGCTGAAACATTTCCTCAAAAGAAATCAGGATGGAAGTGTTTGATACCTATTGTTTTATTTTCTGTTCAATTCAGTTGCAGGTTTCAAAGGGCTCTGGAGGGCCAGACCTGCAGGGCTGCTGGAGCACCAGCACTGGGGGTGACGCAATTTGACTGAAGCAGTGGTGAACAAGGCATCACTCCCTACCCGTTCAGGGCATACAGGGCTGAGGACTCTGATTTTGTCTACACTTTATAAAGAGCTCAGCATAGTCATTACTCAGCAAATAACTAAAAGAAACAGGTTTGTAATTTGGTTTGTTCAGAGGGTTGTAAATTATTAGCATTTACTATGCCCTGGTGCGTGTACAACCCGGGGAAAACATCCTTCATGTAAGGGCCTGTCCTGCAACTTCTGCTCAGAGCGTTTGCTGCTTGAGTGGGGTCACAGAAACCATCACCCTCATTCATGTGATGAAGCAGCAGGCACCCTCCCCCTGTATTTAATTTTGAATGTGCTCTTCAGTGCTCCAGTGCCTGGACCTGCTGAGTCCCCCACCTCCCATCCCGACCTGGCTCCTTCCCGCATTGCTGACTACTTCTGCCCTGTCAGACTGGCTCCTTCCAAAGCCTAAATCCCAATTTCACGGGAGCTCTACCTCCCCAAAATCCAGAGCAGTGCTCCCAGCAACGCACACAGCAAACCAGAAGGTCGCTTTTCATGCAAAGGGCAACACAAATGTGCCCAAAATGACTGGAGGGATGCATTCATTGAGCCTTGAGTTTTTTCACCCCTGCTCTTGGTAGGGAAGAAGGTTGATTTTGGTTTGCAGCTATTCCAGAAGTTTTACATGAGAGGGAAACACTCACCAGCTCTCAATGATCTGTCAAGGGCAGTGTCTGCTTCTTGGCAGGAGCCTCTGCTGAAACGCCAGCAAGCATCTCTCCCACTCCCAGCACAGCACTGCTGCCAGTGACTAAGCAGTTTCTATAAATCAAGCTGCAGCAGAGTTCAGAAGCCTAATAATAATCTGAAAATGTACAGTAATAATAATGTGGTGGTTTTAATGGTAAGAAGGTCACAGATAAGTATAATAGGCATTCTGATGTTGAGACTTGTAGCTTGGTTTCGAATAATTTTAACATTCTATTTGATGTCTAGTCTTAGAGCAGTAGAAACTGGAATTAAACAATGCAATTAAAACACAGCAAAGCTGTAATCTGATTTTATGTCCTACTTCTAGCCTTGCTGCTTCACCTTTTCCTCTGAGCCCTTCATCTCTCCCACGATGAAATATTTGTCATTGCCTGTTTGGGAGTTGGAACCATCTTGCCTGCTGGGATGCCAGCAGTGCTGCTGCTCCCCATCCTGCTCTATTTAGCAGCAGAGGCCACCACAGCAGGTGGATGTTCATGGCTTGGCTGTGAATGTCCTCCCCAGTGCCACAAACACCCAAGGCTTTGCATCCCGAATGCCTGAGAGCACCCCTGCAGCTGGCACAGGACGAGTGCTGCTCATTGCATTTACTGTAACTGTCTCATTAATACTTTGTTTATATTGGTACAACTTAATCCAGCTAATTGCCATCATGAACCAGCAGCACATTAAGGTCCTGGCTATAAAGGACTATTGTGCTGCACCAAACGTAATCCCTCTTAAAATGTCCTGTGTTGGTACCTGCCAGTTTTCCAAGATTCCATCCGTGTAACACACTGACATGGAGGTTTTGCAGACCTTTGATGTCCGTGTGCTGCAGCAAACATCTCCAAAGCAGGCACAGCTTTGCACCGCCGGCTCCTTTGGGGCAGGAATGGTTTGTTCCATGTGTGTTCAGTACCGAGCAGTACCAGACACTGTGCCTGGAAGTAATAGACATTCCCAGAGCAAGGTTAATGAAAACCTTATGAACGGCCATCTTCATATAGTTTTATTGGGAGAAGTAATTTTCCTGGAGTTTCCCCACATAGTCTCAAGTGCAGTGTGGTTCAGGACAACGCAAGCTCTCTTCAACAGACCTGAGGGTTCAGCTTTGGATGTTTTTTTCGAGGAGGATGGGGACTGATGCTGAGCACCTGCTGATCCAGCTCAGCCTAGTGCCATTCATTAGACCATTCACCTGGTCTAGTGTCAGTCTCCCTGCCCAGTACAGGGGGGTTGGAACTAGATGATCTTTAAGATCCCTCCTACCCAAACCATTCTATTCTATGATTAGCCAGAGTTGTTTGTGATGGCACAAACAAAGCAGGGACTTTGGTGATGCCCATGCTTTGTGATGGCCTGCTGTGCAGAATAAAGGAAGAAAACATCTCTGGATGTATAAAACCATCACACAGCAGCAGTTTATCCATCATCTTAGGGAAAGTTTCCTGTATCAACACCAGCCCTTTGCCCAACAGTCATCCTTCACTGCCTGCATGCACAGTGCATTCCAAAGCTGCTCCATCGTTAGGGAATAAAGAACTTAATTCATAATATGTCATCACCATATTACCTTGCAAAACAACATCGTGTTTATCAAATATCCAAATGGTCCAGCCCCTACCTCACACTCCTGTCACATAGTCAAAGACTTGAAACTCAAACTGGAAAATAATCCAGCTGTATGTCACTTCAGTGTGGTGGTTAATTATTACCATGCATAATTTGTGGTTGGGGAAACTGAGGCATGGAGGGAGAGTAATGTGTTAGGGATCCTGCAGATCCTGCAGCCTCATGAGGCCAGGGGGAAGAGCCATGCTGCTCCATCCCATGATCCCATGTGTACCCACACAGCTCCTGGCGAGCCCTGCTCTCCACTTCTGCCNACTGTCTCATTAATACTTTGTTTATATTGGTACAACTTAATCCAGCTAATTGCCATCATGAACCAGCAGCACATTAAGGTCCTGGCTATAAAGGACTATTGTGCTGCACCAAACGTAATCCCTCTTAAAATGTCCTGTGTTGGTACCTGCCAGTTTTCCAAGATTCCATCCGTGTAACACACTGACATGGAGGTTTTGCAGACCTTTGATGTCCGTGTGCTGCAGCAAACATCTCCAAAGCAGGCACAGCTTTGCACCGCCGGCTCCTTTGGGGCAGGAATGGTTTGTTCCATGTGTGTTCAGTACCGAGCAGTACCAGACACTGTGCCTGGAAGTAATAGACATTCCCAGAGCAAGGTTAATGAAAACCTTATGAACGGCCATCTTCATATAGTTTTATTGGGAGAAGTAATTTTCCTGGAGTTTCCCCACATAGTCTCAAGTGCAGTGTGGTTCAGGACAACGCAAGCTCTCTTCAACAGACCTGAGGGTTCAGCTTTGGATGTTTTTTTCGAGGAGGATGGGGACTGATGCTGAGCACCTGCTGATCCAGCTCAGCCTAGTGCCATTCATTAGACCATTCACCTGGTCTAGTGTCAGTCTCCCTGCCCAGTACAGGGGGGTTGGAACTAGATGATCTTTAAGATCCCTCCTACCCAAACCATTCTATTCTATGATTAGCCAGAGTTGTTTGTGATGGCACAAACAAAGCAGGGACTTTGGTGATGCCCATGCTTTGTGATGGCCTGCTGTGCAGAATAAAGGAAGAAAACATCTCTGGATGTATAAAACCATCACACAGCAGCAGTTTATCCATCATCTTAGGGAAAGTTTCCTGTATCAACACCAGCCCTTTGCCCAACAGTCATCCTTCACTGCCTGCATGCACAGTGCATTCCAAAGCTGCTCCATCGTTAGGGAATAAAGAACTTAATTCATAATATGTCATCACCATATTACCTTGCAAAACAACATCGTGTTTATCAAATATCCAAATGGTCCAGCCCCTACCTCACACTCCTGTCACATAGTCAAAGACTTGAAACTCAAACTGGAAAATAATCCAGCTGTATGTCACTTCAGTGTGGTGGTTAATTATTACCATGCATAATTTGTGGTTGGGGAAACTGAGGCATGGAGGGAGAGTAATGTGTTAGGGATCCTGCAGATCCTGCAGCCTCATGAGGCCAGGGGGAAGAGCCATGCTGCTCCATCCCATGATCCCATGTGTACCCACACAGCTCCTGGCGAGCCCTGCTCTCCACTTCTGCCCTGGTTCACAGGGCCTGGCTCTGGCTCCAGCTCCTTTCCAGCTCAGTTCCTGACTGAGACCAAGGGTAGCTGTAAGAATTAATCAAACCCTCCACCTCCTGTTAATCCCCTGCTCTGCCAGCAAGTACACCACCCATATTTAAGCAACTAAACCCCAGCCTAATTTTCTGAGTTCCTGGATGTCTGCATTGAGTCCAGAGACATCTGAGGTTCCTCAGAACGGCTGAAAATCAGGGCATTGCTCTAGAATTAGTATTTATGTCTCTTTATATAATCTTAAATGAAGAGAATAGCGGAAGCCCACAATATCCTACCTGAGCTGAAACTCCGATGAAGGTGGTGTTATAGTCAAGACACTGCAGTGAGTTGTAGGAAATCCTGCAGAAATCACTTAATTTCCATGTGCCCTATTTCCACATCTGTGAAATGGGGATAACAAGACATCATGTTGTGAGGTGCCGAGCCACGAAGAGTTATTATGGGAGCTGCAGAAGTTGCTATAAATACCTGAAGAACGAGGGCATTCGGTGTTACACTAATAGAATACAAACTCTATAAAAGCCTTTGCGTTTTAGAGATGAAGATTTGAGATAACTACAGGAAGCTAAAAAAAATCCTCCCAGAGCTTCATCCAGAGGCACTGATGTTCCCCTGCAGAGTGGGGCGGTGGGGAGGCAGAGTTTATTCTTTACAGGGATGGGGATCTAAGAGCTTTCAAGCTGGTGACTGCTTGAACTTCACTTACACAAGGAGAAGGTTGTAGTTTCAAAAGTAAGCAGCAGGGCTTTGGAGCTCACTTTCAAGTTCAAATTAGGGCAGATTTGGAGACCACAGACATTTTACCACTGTTGGGCTGGTCTCTTGGATTTCTCATGAAGTCAGGTTATGTCAAGTCCTCTTCACATCACCCAAATGGTACAAAAAAGCTTTAGAAGAAATCCATCCCAGGCTTCCCACAGCACTTCTAGCCCTTTCCTAAATTAAAAAGGTGCTCAACTCCTGCATAGCTGTGACCTCCCACTCCTCGGACTTAGAGAGACTCTCCTGCCAGATCCGGCAGATGTAGACAAAACAAATGGGTGAATTCTAAGGAGAGGGGAGGAGAAAGACCTGCCCCTGCACAGGTGGTGCAGCAAGGCTTGTCTGCAATCACAAACCTCCGTTTAGGTTAAAGAGCCTGTTTCTGTGGGCAGCCACAGCTGGCAAGTCTGTGCAGCACAGCCCCGAGCCGGGAGGCAGGAGTAAGCAGGCTCAGACAGGGGCACAGCTCCACCTGGTTGTACCTCCGTTCCCGAGGGGGTGATCAGCAGCCTCTCCAGCTTAGAAGCCCCCAGTATTTCCCCTAAGGGGCTGCAGTAGATTGGCTTTCCTTAGTAACCCTTCCCAGACCCTTGGAAAGAGCCCACGGACCCCTCTCCGCTTACTGCAAGTGAAAAATATCTCTAGAGGAATCTCAAGACTCCGGCAGAACTGAGGATCAGAAGGATTTTGAAGGGCTAATCCCCTTCCTCCTCCACGGCAATCACCCCTGTGCAGGTTAATTTAGCAAAAAGGCAGCAAAGGAGCTTCCCATTGAGGGTTTTTTCCCCATGCTGTGCTGGTGGCTGTGATGAGAGGCAAAGAAGAAAGAAGAGGGGAAAGCTGTCAATAATCCCATCTCACCACTATTACCATCATCCCTCCTGTATATTATATTGGCAGCAAAAGGGAGGTGCCTCAGGCAGAAAAATACCATGAAAAGTACTTTGCTACCCCCGACCTTGTCAAACAATATTTGTTCCTGGTGAAATGTTTCATTTCTTCAGTTCAGCTGTTTTCCCAACAAATGGATCTACACCTTTCACTGGGTGCTTCTGCAGGTTAAAAATTGACTGAACACACTGATTTCATGAGCCCTCTGGAGCTCCAGCAGCTCCATCAAAGCTGCAATCAAATGCATTTATTGAGCAATATATATGAGAGAGATTAAGATGAATTGTAAGTCTCTCCCTGTTAATTGCAGGGTCTGCCTGACCATCCTGCATGTGCCAGTCAGTGGGGAAGGAGAAATGGATTTACTTCTAGAGCATACATGGTTAAAATGTGCTAGACAAGACCAATTAGAAGTGCTACTCTGGCGGAGTAGCTCCCATTCACATGGGAAATGTTCAGTAGAAGGGGATGAGAACTCAGATCAGTGAGTGCTGGAGCCACTGGAAAAATATGTGAAAGATTCCTATTTAATTCCTCTGGGCTTAATTCTTATTAATTTGAATATATTACTACATAAAGGATAATTTAACTGTAATATTGTATAATTAATCATNTTAGAAGCCCCCAGTATTTCCCCTAAGGGGCTGCAGTAGATTGGCTTTCCTTAGTAACCCTTCCCAGACCCTTGGAAAGAGCCCACGGACCCCTCTCCGCTTACTGCAAGTGAACAATGTCTCTAGAGGAATCTCAAGACTCCGGCAGAACTGAGGATCAGAAGGATTTTGAAGGGCTAATCCCCTTCCTCCTCCACGGCAATCACCCCTGTGCAGGTTAATTTAGCAAAAAGGCAGCAAAGGAGCTTCCCATTGAGGGTTTTTTCCCCATGCTCTGCTGGTGGCTGTGATGAGAGGCAAAGAAGAAAGAAGAGGGGAAAGCTGTCAATAATCCCATCTCACCACTATTACCATCATCCCTCCTGTATATTATATTGGCAGCAAAAGGGAGGTGCCTCAGGCAGAAAAATACCATGAAAAGTACTTTGCTACCCCCGACCTTGTCAAACAATATTTGTTCCTGGTGAAATGTTTCATTTCTTCAGTTCAGCTGTTTTCCCAACAAATGGATCTACACCTTTCACTGGGTGCTTCTGCAGGTTAAAAATTGACTGAACACACTGATTTCATGAGCCCTCTGGAGCTCCAGCAGCTCCATCAAAGCTGCAATCAAATGCATTTATTGAGCAATATATATGAGAGAGATTAAGATGAATTGTAAGTCTCTCCCTGTTAATTGCAGGGTCTGCCTGACCATCCTGCATGTGCCAGTCAGTGGGGAAGGAGAAATGGATTTACTTCTAGAGCATACATGGTTAAAATGTGCTAGACAAGACCAATTAGAAGTGCTACTCTGGCGGAGTAGCTCCCATTCACATGGGAAATGTTCAGTAGAAGGGGATGAGAACTCAGATCAGTGAGTGCTGGAGCCACTGGAAAAATATGTGAAAGATTCCTATTTAATTCCTCTGGGCTTAATTCTTATTAATTTGAATATATTACTACATAAAGGATAATTTAACTGTAATATTGTATAATTAATCATGATAGAATGGTTTAAGCTAGAAAGCACCTTACAGCCCGTCTCATAACAACCCCCCGCTACACTTTCTTCTAGACCAGGTTGCTCCAGTGTGGCCTTGGACACTTCAAGAGATGGAGCAGCCTCAGCTTCTCTGGGAAGCCTGTTCCAGGCACCTCACCACCCTCACAGGGAAGAATTTCTTCCTAGTATCTAATCTAGTGGTCAATTAATGTTCATTAAGGTGAAGAGGCGAACTCAAAACTGATAAAGTATGCTGTTAGATCTGCCAGAAGAGATCCTGGATGCTCATAAATCAGCTACAACCAAGGAGAGCCCCAAGTCCTGGGTGAGTAAATATATCTGTATATCCAGAGCCACAGCCTGGGAAAAGATCAAGCTTTGAGCCAGTCCCCATAAGTATTAGACTAACATATTTGGGGGAGAAAAAAACTCCCGGGGAACAGGCTTTTGTGCACATGCCCGCCACCACATCTCCTGGATCATCTTCTGCAGCCTCTGAGACAGGGTGAGACTGAGCCTGCTGGAGACAGGGTGAGGAGCCAGCTGGACCTCAGCATGGTACAGTCTGAGACCTTACATGCTTGACAGAAGCCAATCCCAATCACATGCCTATAGTTAGGAAAGAACCAGCTTTTAGAGATTTTGACTGCAGAGTTCAGTTACAGCAGAAAAAGCCAACCTCAGAAAGAGTCCCAGCCTCTCTCCTGCACTTGGGAAGAATTCAAGGCAGGGAGGGTGCAAGGGGCAGCCTCACATTCTGAGATGGAGCAAATGAAGAATTTGGATCTGAAAGCCTCCAGACTCTGGGGGAGTTCAGGTCCAAATCTGTGCTTTCCAACTTCACACTTCTCCCTTGTTGTGGTATCTCGTTTCATTTGGCTCTCTGGCTGTGTTTTTCAAGAAGCAGCCATGGAAATGTATTGGTTTCAGTTCTGTCTAATATTCTGGGAAACAGTTCAGAAAGCTGGAATTTGACCAAGAGTCATGTCTAAGCTCCACTGGACCCTTCAAGCACCACTGTTAGCATTCTAATAATAATAAATTTTCACCATGTCAGAGCCATGGATCCAAATCTCACTCTTTAAGAGTTGCTTATCACAATGAGGTACTGCATGGTGCTGCTCTCTTCAAGGCACTTCTCCTCTAAAGAAGCATCCATTTCCATCGATTTACAGAAACTGCCAGTTTATTGTTACAAACCCAAAGCAGAATTGGTCACATCTGGTGGCTGCAGTTCCAGTGTTCTGGAAACACTCCTTGAAACCTGTATGGGGCTCAGGGTGACTTTGAGGTCACTCCAGCTTCTCCTGGCCCCCCATGTTCAGCCCAGCCCTTCCCCATGCACCTTAAGTAAGACTCCCGCTATCCAAAATCCTAAAGCAGTTTATTTAAACGAATTTTTAAACTCCCAGCACATGCATGTTTCCTGTTATTTCATCAAAGACTTGGATTTCTTTTCAGTGACATAATTTGTCAGCATATGCAGTTCATAACAGAAAAAAGGTTGATCAAAGAATAGCAGGTAAGCCTTATTTACTGCCTGATAACAAGCTAAATTGCTGCTATAGCTTTGTATTAGCAAGCTCCACATTTAGTGCTTTTATCAGCATTTCAGCTGCAACACACTCTTCAACTTCAGATAGACAATTTAATAATCAGAAAAGAGGTTTTTTCCCTTGCTGACAGAGCTCAGTGCCAAGGTTAGGATGCAGGAGACTGTAACTTACAGCTAGTGATTAATCCAGACAAAATACTGGGTGTGTACCAGGTGCAGAAAGATGGGAGCAATGCTCGACTGACTAACCATGAGACAACAGTGCAGGTCTGCAGTGCTCACAGGGAAATCCTCGACCTGGAAGGGGAGCAAAGGCAGCAGAAATGATTGAAAGTATAAAAGCAAGCCGTGGGTGGCAGTAACTGTCAGAATTTAGATTCACCTTCAATTTGGGATAAACGCTCAGTTATTTGGATTGATCAGTTCAATTATACAGCAGAATAAAATGCATCAGTTCCATAACACGTTGCCTTCTTTAGGAAAATGTCAGACATTCGAAGGCTGCTTCACAGATGTTACTGACTCTGCCTCCCTTCCTGGCAATACCAACATCCCTGGGTTTCAGTCCTGGGTGGGATGCCAGGGGGTCAGCCAACATCTTCCAGGCTGACAATGTAGACACACAGTACCTGTGTTTTTAACCATTCATATCACCTATAAATATAATTTTTATCTTTTTTAAAATTCATAATACTTCAGGAATACAGGACTCTGGGAGCATGTGGTGGTCCTGTGTCAGCTGGAGTCCGTGGGCACATCTGAACACTCCGCATCCCTTTGAACATCCCATTGCCCTCCTGCACCCAAAAAAGGTCATGTCACACCCCACACTGGAGTAGTAAACCTAATCCGCCTACCCCAAAAATAAAATTTTCATTTACCAGCTAGAAGCTGTCCCTAGACAACATCATCTCCCCAGCACAAGCCCTGTAGTCCTGGGGAGGGGAAGAGTCATATTTTACTAAGTTCTTCAGCCTCTGCCACGAGTCATTTTACCAAACTTAATTTTAAACAAAGAGATTTAAGGTTTAAAAGTGCTTAGAGGGATGGAAGGCAGGAGCCCAGCCTGGTAACACCCCCAGCAAAGCCCTCAGTACCTGAGCATGGAGAGCAGAGCAGACCCACAGGTCACAGCCAGGCTCAAGCAAGAGCCCTCATCATCAGGTAAGTTCATGGAGTTGGGGCAGCTCAAAGGACACGCCACAGGTCAAGGTGAGATCCAGTGAAGGTAATCCGGGTCAGACCCCATCCAGCAATTCCCAAGCTGGTCCATCAGGGCAGAAGGTCCATAAATGTGAGCCTGAGAGAGGGGGTGTACAGCCAGCACAGGCTGTGGCTGAGCTGGAGCCCAGCACCGCCCTGACATAGCTCAGGGAGAGATGGAGGGTCCTGGGTTGAGCTTAGATCGGCTCCTGGGCAGAGGGTGAGGGATGTCCCCAGCTGCTCAGGGTCATTAATGTCTGTTAGTGCCCACACCTGACCCTGCAGCCTGTCACAGTGAGAGCGTTCACTTTCCTGAAAAGTGAAGAATATGTGACAATATCTACACCTGTATGTGACATTACCTATACCTGCATCTATACCATGCTTCAGATGTTACTAAATCCGGCCTGGGCAGGGCTGGCAATGTATTGTAAGACTCTGCTTCTAGTTTTCCGTATGAACTGTAAATAATGCCCAACAGTTGAGGTATTTGTGAAGGAAACACACTGTGAGACAAGGCCAGCTCCTCGCTTACAGCTACATCAAAGGCAAAGCTGCTCCCTTCAAAGGCAGACAGGAGACTTTTTGTTGGAGAAATCCACACCCTGACTCCTAGGCATATGTGCAAGGGAGGGTTTTCTACTTGTGACTTAAGTGACTTGAAACAAATCAGATGTTGAACCATATGGGTTTGGGACTTTTTGAAACTGTAAAATTTTTTCATTACAGATAAAGGTAACGATGAGTGTGCTCCAGAGCTGCAGGCCAAGAGGGATGAGGACTGACAGGTAGAGTGGGATGGAGGGTGATGCCATAAAAATATATAGGGAGATAAAATTGCAAAAGTGTGCTGCTGGGTCCGGCATGACAGCAGGACATCACATAGAGGCTGAAGGGCAAAGTCTGTTCCATTGAGAGGCACAGTGCTGGCTGAACAGCAGTCTGAGAGCAACACCTGAGCTCTGCAGAAGACAACAAACCACTCTTGCTCTTGGCTTCAGTTCAGCTGAGCAGTCCAGAGAGGTTAGAGGGCTCAGACCACACATTATGCCTGGTGCAAGTGCCCATTACTCACTCTGTACAACTCCAGAGGGCCATATTTTGGCTTGTAAGCTGTGCACTGGTCATTTATCTTTCTGCTTGCTGCTGACTATTTCTACTGTGCTCATATTTGCTTCCCCCACATGATTGCATTGTGCTTATTTCCAAAACAAGATGATTGTTCATTCTCTGCAGTCTCACCCCTTTTCCATTCCGTGTTTCCAGTGGTGTCCATTAGATAAGTTTTTAACAGAGCAGTTGAGAACAGCAGACTTACAGAAAAAAAAAGAAAAAAAGGAAGAAAAGAAACAAACCCCCCCAAACAAATAAAAAACCAAAACAAAAAACCAACCAAACAAAAACCAACAACCAAACACCCACACCAGAACAAAAGAGAAAAGAGGGTGGCTGTGTCTCCTTACCTAAGGCAAGCCTTGCAATGGGAAGACATCTCATTCCTCACATCTTTCCTTGTGTTCATGGATGACACAGACACAAACAACTCGTCACCTAAGAGGGGTCTGAGCCCCCATAAGAGTTCTTGGGAGTTGTGGGGAAGTTTGTCCTGGCACCCTTCACAAATGCTAATGTTTATCCTCTGTTTTATACATTGTATTGAATCGTTAAACTTTAAAGGGTCCTTTAAATTGCTGAACATTAGATCTTCATTTTCCTCCAGATTATTTTTAAAAGAATTTATATAAGGAAGGGAAATTCTGCAAGGGACAAAAAGCAGAACACCATCAGTGTGTCAAAAGCCTTACTGAAGTCAACATATTTGATATCTCCTCTTTTTCTTCTATCCCCATGGCCTTTTACTCTTTAAAATTAAATTAGAGCACCGTGACATGATTTGTTATTGGCAAATCTGTATTGAATGATGCTCATCTTCTTATTTTCCAGGTGCGTGTCTATTTTCTCCTGCGTTTTTCTGGATTTTGAGGGTAAGCTGACTGTTGTACAATTCTCCTCTTCTTTTTTCTCTCATCTCTCCTGCCTTTCAAAGATAGCCAGTACATCAGTCTTCTGGTATCACCACAGCCCATCCGTGAATTCAGAGATACCATTAATAGTTCTGAGATTACAGTTTTTCAAGGACTGCAAGATTAAGTCAGTCCCAGCCAATTTCAAAATCTCTAACTTATCTAAATATTATTTAACCTGATTTTACCCTAATCTGTGCTGAAATATTTATTTTTCTTAGTATTAATTTCGTAAACTCTTATTCACTGTTTAATTTTTTTACTGAATGTTGGTGAAATTGACATTAATTCATAGAATCATAGAAGCATAGAATCACAGAATGTTAAGGGGTTGGAATGGACCTTAAGGATCATTTAGTCCAAACTCCTCAGCAGGGCAAACCTTTCATTTGCTCTTCCTCACATTATTAATGGGCTTAAGGACTATTTCTTGTTGTCCCTGATGTCTCTTGCTGGCTGCATTTGGTTTTCTACCTTTTTAATTGGAATTTTCCCTTATGTATTTGAGCTATTCCTTTGTGATAATTTTCAATAATCTTAAAATTATAGTTCTTTCTTCTGATGTTGATAAAGAATTTATGATTTAGTAAATAAATTGCATTTCTTGTGCTCTTTCTAGGATAGTACATTTCTGCCTTTTCTCTCCAATGAAAATCTGTCCATTCTCTGATTTTACTGAAGTTTGAATGTAAGGTTTTTGAGTGGGTTTTTTGGTTGTAGTTGGGCTGATTGGAGTTTATTTTGTGTGTGTTTTGTTTTGTTACCAGCTTCTTTTATAGCAAACAGCTCATGAAAGTCTTGGCCATGGGAGTCAGAACTCTCTTGGCAGTATCACCCAAAGAGCTGAGGGTTTATGCCTGGCTTATGAAGCTGCAGAGACAGGCAGAAGTGGCCACACAGTACTTTGCATTGCTCTGCAGCTGGGGTTGCTAGAAGAGCCTGTGGTACCAGACAAGGGTTTTCAGACTGTGCTATCTGCCTAACTGCCTAAGACTTGTATAAAGTGTCCATGTTGCCAGAATTCAGTCTGAATTTGCAATTCCCTGGCTATTTATCATTTTTTCCAAGGGTCATGAAGAAGATATCACGGAGCTGGCAGTGCTGAGCCTAGGATGCATCAGGGAGTTCACTGTACCAGGAACTCGGCTGTAAGTCTGCTTTACACATCTGGAGCAGTGGAAATGGCCTTAATTGAGGCTATAAACTAGCTCATGATGACATTTCCTGCCAGTTCTGTGTATCATAGAGGATATGCATGCACTGAAAAGTCTTAAATCATTTCTGAGCTGGAACAGAAAATCAATCTATTTAAATATGTTGTTAAGAGTAAAAGGTTCATTGAAAACTGCCTTGTACTTTCAGGAGTAGAGAGTCAATGGTGTGTATAGAAATGTCCTTCACGAAGTTTCTTCCCATATGTTTTATTTGAGATGTTTCTGGGGCAAGTTGAGAGTGGCCAGTTCCCCTCACTGCATCATTTTCTAGACTTGCATCAGCAGCAGGTTTCAGTCAGGCTAAAGATCAAAGGCTTTGATCTCCAGTCATCTCAGCATAACTAAAGGAAGCCACATCTGGAGAATTTATCTAATTCTGCAAGCTATAAATACGTATGGTTTTGGTACTATGCAATTAATCAAAAGGCTGAAAGAGAATATGTGTGCTGACCTGCAAAGGTTGGATTGTACTGTGGGAACTGATGAAATACCTTCTGATGCCTATTTCTGTGTCTTAGTAAACCACTCGGTGGTTTAGCACTTTGTTATGGTGAACTCAGTGCTGAGGACACAAGCCTTCCAGAGTCCTTAAGAATTAAGTCACTTATTTCTAAACAAATGTAAGTTTACTACAGGGGGATAGCCCAGAGACTTCTCTTGCAAGATTTTGAATTGGTCCACTCTGAAGACAGGGGCCTCAGGATAAAACTTGGATCTAGGTCTGAGTCCTGAATTTTTCATTCTCAAAATCTGGATCAGCTTAAAGTGCCTGGATTGCATCTCTGATTTTCCCCATTTGCTCAAAATCAGCCATAAACAGCACCAAGTTTAATTTAATCAGGCAGCACTTAAAATACGTAATCAGGCTCTAGTGGTGACTCCCTGCTTCAGCCTCTGAAATACAACTGATTCGTGTGCCGAACGCCGGGACAATCGGAACTCCTGATTAGCTGAGTACGCCACTTGTGTGATTATTTTTAAGCTTATGTACTTTTGCTGCAGGTTTTTCATGAGTGTGTAGCTGCTTTATTTGAAGGCTGCACCTAAATGCTCATGGCAGATCTACAGATATTGGAGTGGCTGAAGGATGTGTTCGCAGGTCAGTGGCTGAGAAATGGAGGGGTTTGCAGATACCAGACCTGATTGGGAACCAACCCCAAAATTTCTGAAGACAAAATTGAAAAATGAGTAATGAGAATCCCCCCAAAATACTCCCAAACAAACAAGCATCGTGCCCTACACCCACCTGTGCTGCTGCTGTTTTTCCTTGCAGGGCCCCAGTGCTATGGAATCTCCATGTCTTTTACCTGCCAGACCTGAGACCTAACTGCAAAAAATACCAAAGCTCAGAGAAAGACTTCTCTTTGTAGAAAAGTCATTCTTCATTTCTCTCCTTTGAAACTCCTTTTCCACAAGTAGGGGGGAAAGATCTGTAATGAAAGGCAAAAATTGAGGAGCAACCCAGGACAGCTCTCAGTTTCCCAGCAACACAGACACTTTGATCGTGACTGTTATGATTTCACCTTTTAAAGAATCTCCTGTCTGTGGCTAATTTTACATAATGGGCTTTGTTAATATTAATTATGTCTCAAACTCATGTGTGATGTAGCTAAGACATACAGTTTTGAGGCAAACCCCAGGAAAGTTACTTGATTGTGAAAGGCATGAAGATTGTAGTGAAGTCAGAAGTACTCCCCTTTCCTGACACCCTCATCTTTGGGATCAAACCCAACCCTGCCTCCTCTCCAGCTGCAAGGATGGCTGCTCATGTTTTCCCAAGGAATGATTATGCTCTGTAGCTTCTCACAGCATCCTTCACCTGGCACAACCAACCATCCAAAGCTGAGCAGTACCTCCAAATCAGAAGAAATGGAAGAAATAGTATCGTGCTGTAAATACAGCATGAAAAGTCATGACTGGGAGACAGTCTCACCATACTTTTAAGCTTCTCCATGTTTTATAGAACAATTTCAGAGCAGGACTGACTCATTTACAAAGGAAACCACTTCTCTCTTCAGAAGCACTTGAGAGAGGCTTGTTTCACTGATCTTGTTCCTGCCAAATACTTGCTACAGTGAAATACTGAGAACCATGCTTACTCATCAGAGGACCATCCTCTTGGGAAAATGTCTCCTTACTTTGCCATATTTAAAGCCGGATACTCACAGATCTCTAATTGGAATTCTGTTAACTAAGGATTTTTCTTGACCATTCATGCCCATCACTGGGTAATGGAAATTTGATTACGGATGGTTTGCACCAGAAGAAAATAAATTTAGTGCTTTCAAGTGGTATGTGTACATGGAGTCTGTCCATACCACTTTTTTCATTACCTGGCTTAGAGTAATTAATTATTATTAAACCTTATATGCTGAGTTTGGGCAACCACTTTCAGAAGAAGAGAATTCTGGATGGTGAAAGCGCCATTTAAAACCTGGTCTCCAGGGTTTATTTCACCAGATTTTTGCATGCTTGACTGACCAAGTTTGCAGTGTGAAACCCAGGGGCAACACAGAAAGTTCCGTTTTGCACTGGTTTTGGAAAAAAGGAAATAAATCTTAATACCCTAAAATTTATCCCCAGGGTTGCAAAGAAGAAACTACTTTAATTGTAATAAATGTTCAATAATTAGTCATGTGAACCACTGTAGAATCATTCCAGCAGTAGCAGTTAAACATTCTGTACAGGGGAAAGTGAACATGATGAAAAGGCTGCAACTACAGATGTACCTCCCTAAATGCACTTCCTTTGCAGGACAGAGTCACCAGACCGAAGACAAAAGAAAGCCACAAGGCGGCCAAAAATAAAGAAAACTGGCCCATGTGTGTGGATGTGTTGGTGAACAGGGTCACACAACCTGCTGTTCTCCAGCCTAGGTGTGTAAATCCCCACTGTAAACCTTGGAGGGTAAAGGAAAACCATCCTTTCACTGCATATAACCTGAAAGGCAGCTTTTATGGATACCTCTGTGTTGGTGTCTTATTGAGGCCAGACATAAAGCGAGCTCTGAGGCTGTGGGCAGCTCTGGCTCCTGATGGGTGTGGAGAGGTCAGTGTCCCAGCTCCTGCATCTCACGAAGATCTCCCACCGAGATGCCTGCACCGACTCATACAACTGCATCAATCTTAATTGGTTGGAAATGGCCAGAGGAAGCCTCTGCTCTTGGAATGTTCTGACTTCACATGGTTGCTTCTCATAAAGGATGAAGTCTTTCTTCTTTCTTCTTACTTCTCATAAAGTGTGAAGTGTCTGCTCTGATCCCTATTGCCAGCAAAACCTGACCAGCGTGAAACAACAGCCAGAGGGATTTTGGTAGAATTTAGAAGCTCTGAGCTGGGGTAGGTATTTTATTTGTGTGTGCTCATCCATCATGGTTCATTCCTCAAGCAGCTCTACAGTCCACAAGTGCCAAGACATTGCTCCCAGGAAGCAAAAAATCCTCATAGTGGTGAAACTCTAAATGGCTATTTTATTTAGTATTTAAAGACCACTTTTCCTTTTATGCAGGGTAGTACCCTCAAAACCCCTCTGATCAATACTGGCGGGCTTATGACCAACATAAACCCAGGAGCTGCTGTAAATGGGTCTCTGCCGACATGGTTTCTGTGCACGGGTATTACTGCTCAGAAATGAGACTCCACATTCCAGCTGCTATAAGACTGCTGGACTCAAAACCACCCTCACTTGAGCTCTGAGTCAAGGGTCCTTGAGTTTCTAGTTTAACGCTTGAGGAATAAAGCCCGAGCGGGCGCGCTGTGTACAGGGCTCTTGGAGGACAGCGGAAGGGATCACAAGGCATTTACTCACCCACAGGCTGAGTGTGCACACAGATTTAAGTGGCATATTCAACATCTCCAGGCGATTCTGAGCCCTTCAGAACCCACATCATCACTTGGCTTCTGCTTTAATTTTGTCATTTGCCTCTTGGCCTCCCAGGGCATGGGCTGCTTCATGATTCCTGCCCGCAATGTGTTCGTAACCACTCCTCCCATTGCCAGATAAGTCCCCTCTTCACAGCCCTTAAGTACACGTCTGCCTTATACTCCTTTCTGCTGGGACTTTTTCACTGCTGTCAGTCACTTGCAGAGCCCAGATTTTCTCTGCCTTCCGCCCAGGTCAGCATCCTCACCTCCCTCCAGCAGATCATTGCAGTAAGTGACACTGGGTTGTTCCTCTCAAAACTCTTTAAGCTCAGACCTGAAGCAGACAACATAAATTTTGAAACAAAGCTCTGAGTCTTTATACAGTGAGGCATTAAATAATACAGCAGCCTCATGAATTCAGGCAGAATTCATGACTTTGATACAGCTGAAATATCCTAAGCCTTCACTTTATATTTCCACGCCTTGATGCCACAGGAAGCTGATGACTCTCTGAGGGCTTTGCTACAGAAGAAAGTTGTATTGCTGCAGAACTTAACATGAATCCATAAACTGAGACAGTTCGACTGGAGCAAGGACTGTGCCGACACTGATTTCCATATTAAGTGGCTTATTATGGGTTACTCAAATGTAGTCCCAACCAAAACAGGAAAAATTGATATTAACTTGTATTGATTGAAATTTAGAGATTAGTTGTAGCAGGTGGCTTTCTCCTGTAGATGATCTCTGAGCTGTGTGGCTGAGGACAGCACAGCGAGGTGCCAGCCCAGGGAGCTCCATCTCCAGAGGGATTCTCTGCCATCCCTTCAGTGCCTTGTCCTGTGCTCCAAACGTTGGTCCTTTCCCTGGTACGTGGCTGTTTGGTTGGTGTGGAGGTGCTCATGCTGTACCCCAATATTTGCCTGTACAGAACTGCAGTGGTTTTACCTTCACCCTACACACCTTGATGGGAAAAAAGATTGTACAGAACAGTGTTCAGCTGCTCAGTGGAGGGAGCAGATAAGAAGCTACCCTTTCTCTAATTTTAGTGACTTTTTCATTAGTTGATATCTATCCGCTTCAGATCGCTCAGATTCATCAATAAATGTCATTTTAAAAGCTCCAGGTACCATACAGAGCTGTAGGTCTGTGCTGTTAGACAGTCACACAGTATACAAATTACTTTGCTTCAGTAAAAAACGCTGAGTTGAAATTTTCTATTCTATCTTTTGCTACAGAAACAACACCTCAGATCTAGGTAGTGGCTAACACAAAGAACAGTGGGTGAGGAGATCCCAATTTGAATGTGTTTCCCTGGTTATTTTAGGGACTTGTTGACTAACAGTGTGAGGAGAACCCACTCCATTCCCTGTGTGTGTTTGGAGTCTGCGCTGTGATTAGTGGTACTTCACAGCCTGTCTGTGAAGCATTCTGCAAAGTTTTCAGACTGAATAAGTCACAGAATTGTACACATTTCCATAATTATGCATGTGTATGCTGATGCATTTTTATTAATTGAGTAGCCAGCCGGGAAATTCCAGTCCTAGTAATAAGTCCTAATATGTACAGGTCACATATTAGCTAAGAATGACTTAAAATACATCTCAGGGCTGTGCTGTCACCTGGTGTTGACACCTGCAGAAAAGACATTTGTACAAAGCAGAGGAATTGGGAGGACAGATCCATCAAGGCAAGACACAAGAAAGCCCTTTGCCCCAGGACCAGAGCGGGAACAAATGGAAATAATTATTCTGGAGAGTGAGTAACTGAAATTCCTTTTACAAGGACTGTTTTAGCCATAAGCTAGTGAAAAGATGAAAAACTGCCATCAGAATGAAAAGTGCTAGAAGCAGCAGAAACACATGCAACAGCAAGGTTAGCAATTGGGTACGAAAAAGGAGAAAAAACTCTGCAGAATCTTCGCTCTCAGCAAAAATTGAAGGCAAAACCCAACGGATTCTGTTTAAAGAAATCGTTTACAGCGATTTTCTTTACTCCCAAGTTAAAGCGTGCATGTTCTCATTCCAACTGAATAAGGGAGCCTTTTTGCTGATGCAGAACACATCTTACTAGTTCATTTTCAGTACAATGCACAGAGAATTAAGTGCACAATTCCTGGTAACAAGAATGGAGATTGCACACGTCTCCTTCCTTCCTGCACATCACAGAATAAATAACCGGGAGTGTAGGGCAGAGAACGCCAGACACATCACTCTGGCTTTGGTTATCAGGAATCAGAGGGCTACAGCTAAAATCTACTCTAAAACAGAGGAAATATTTCTCTGTATAGCAATTCTTCCTATCTACCATTTACAAGAGCAATGACCAGCCTTAATATGCAGCAGCTGAATACAAATCAGGCTGCGAGCTCTGCGCTGTGCAAAACCATCAGAAATAAATGCCTGAATTTTACCTTCTCAGGAAACCATGTCAACATCAGCACAGCCAGGTCTTGCTTCCTGTATAATCTCAATCATGGCACAATTCAACTCTGATGGGCTTTTGTAAATATGGGACTGACCTTTATAAGCATGTGACATGGGCTTCGCTGGCTTCAATATCCGCCTGATCCGCCGAGGTGATGAGCTCCTTCCGTGCTCATTGAGCTCTTCGGGATTTAACAGTGTGCAGGCTCTGAGCTGGGCCCTAAGCACTCGGTTCAGCATCTGTGAAACAGGCATGACATTGATCCTGGGCTTGGATGGGTCTGAGCCAGAGCAGAAGCAGAGCTACATTCAGTCACTGGTGGGGGGAAAGAAGTGTTTTTTTCTTGCAACCAGAAAGGCAGAAAATATCTCATTAGAGCAGGTCCAAAGGAGGGTCATGAAGATGCTCTGAGGGTTGGAGCACCTCTCCTATGAAGACAGGTTGAGAGAGTTGGGGTTGTTCAGCCTGGAGAAGAGAAGGCTCCAGGGATACCTTACAGCACCTTCCAGTACCTAAAAGGAGCTTATAAAAAGGAGGCAGAGGGATTTTTTATACTGGTAGACAGTGACAGAACAAGGGGGAACAGTTTTAAAGTGAAAGAGGAGAGATTTAGATTAGATATTAGGAAGAAGTTCTTCCCTGTGAGAGTGTTGAGGCCCTGGCACAGGTTTCCCAGAAAAGCTGTGGCTGCTCCATCCCTGGGAGTGTTCAAAACCAGGCTGGGTGGGGCTTGGAGCAACCTGATCTAGAGGAGGGTGTCCCTGCCCATGGCAAGGGGATTGCAATGAGATGATCTTTAAGAGCCCTGCCAAACCAAATCTTTTTATGATTCTATGAGTAGTGAGAAAATACTTTATGACAAAACTTCCAACGTAGTTGTGTCTCCCCGACAGGACTGAAGGTGCTGGACCCCTCTCTGGAACTGGGAGTAGCTAGGACAGGGTGGCTGTCACCTTTGGTATTAAAGCCTTCCCCTCCCTGGAGCAGAGGGGGCATGGCCAAACCACAGCCTGAAAATGGCCCAAACTACTCTTTCTTTAGCCCTGTCCAAGACACGAATGGTCTGGGAAAGTGCCACAGCTACAGCCCATGGCAATGATTGTGAGGCTTCTAGCTGGAACTCTGAGCTCAGTCTGCGCTTTTTTTTTTTTAGGAAATCACTAAAACATGACACCCTTTTACCAAATAACTGAAACAAACACAATGTCTTTGGTTTTGATTGAAGGTGATGGGGATGTTAGATACAACTGGATTTTGTAATCATCAATGTCTCCTCTGAAGAGAAGGTTACTGGATTTAAGTACTGTAACCCAAGTTTCCAGAACTGGCTGAGAAGAGAGTATTCCTGTAATTAAACTGGAATAATTAATTCCTGAATGGCACCCTATCATAATCATAGAACAATTTAAGTTGGAAGACACCTGTTAAAGGTCATCCAGTCCACCCCCCCTGCAATGAGCAGGGACATCAATGACATCAGGTTGCTCAGAGCCCTTGCATGGCCTTGAATGTTTCAATGGACCCACCACCTCTCTGGGCAACTTGTGCTAGTGTTTTACCACCCTCATTGTAAAAAACAACTTCTTTATATCTAATCTAAATTGGCCCTCCTTCAGTTTAAAATAATGAGAGGAGGCTGCTCTTGATGTAGAGGATACACAGCATCATTTCATTCTTTCCCTGTAAAAACAAAACACACCAAGGGACAGAAAGAGAAAATTCAGCAGTGGATTGCTAAAACATGCTGTATTTCAGGCTCTCATCAAAAGCTGCTGCTGTGGCATGCCCACGTGTTCATACAACGAGGGCACCCTGAGACTCTGCCAGCTACAAATTGTGTTTTGCTTGCAGCTCTGACGAGGAATCATTTTCGTAGCGAAGCAAAGAGTGGCCCTGCCTGGAGTTCCTGTCTCTGAGCCTCCTCGTGCATCTATAAATAGCAAATCATCAGCTCACCTCCTCTGAGCTCATCATACCCTCCCTGCCTTCCCCTCCTGCCTGCTTGTTGAAGCTGTCACCGTGACTCAGATCTCCCCTATCAGATTCCCTGTGCAGGGAAATTCCCCATACATTATATGGCATCGGGAAGCTATTAAGCTCCTTAGGTTTATATCACCTAAGCTGCTTAGGTTTCTATCACCAGCAGTGATATGATGTTGAAGAACCTGACATTTGAAGCAATGTAATTACAATTTAAGGTCTCAGAGCTCCTAAACACTTAAGTTAACAGAGAGGGTCTGCATCATTTTGACAGCAACACTGAGTGAAACTAAAGTGTCAAAATCCCAGGCGAATGTCATACACAAAATCAAGGACAAACATAAGCTATGACCATGTAGGACTGCAGCATTTCAGAGATCCTCCTGCAGAATTCCCTAAGATACCAGGCATCAATCTCTTTCCCTTACATCCAGCCCCCAATCAACAAAAATATTATTATTTACACTCTAAAGCAAAATTCTCTGTTTTTCTTTGCTTAAGAAATGCACAGATGAAAAAAGATATTTCTCATTTTAATCAACTTAATTTTCAGAGTTTATAATTGCTGAAATGACTGTAACTTCAATTTAATCTTGCTTTCAACCCCCTGTAATGGCAATTCCTCATGTATTCATCAAAGTATGGGATTGTTTGCACTAGAAATCTCCAGATAACCTGCTTACTCAGTGACACTAGAGATACCTGTCAGGCCTTAATACTTCATTTCCTGAATAAATGTTTCATAGACTCCATACTCAGAATGTGAAAAGAGTAAAATATTCTTTTGATCATTCGTTTGAAATATTTGCTTCATCCTTTAAAAGTGAATGTAACCCAGCATGCAGTGAGCAGTGAGACAGTTAAGCTTGATCAATTAATATACAGAGGTTTAATAACATTTTGTGGTCTTTTAAGTGATGTAAACCCAAAGACTTTCACTCTTCTGCTGTATACATCTGACCTCTCTTTTGCCAGGTTTAAGGATGAAACGCTGCTGAAGATGCTGCCCAAACATTCCATTTGAGCTGCATGTGGATGCCAGAGCCAGCTCAGACACTCTCTCTGTGCAGCTCCACCCTTGAGGTCCAGGGCAGAAATGGGGATTTTAACAGTTTCACTCAATGATTTTAAAGGCCTTTCCCAACCTGAATGATTCTGTGATTCTGTTCTATGACTTTACCTGTACATGCCCAGCATTTTACCTACTAATATTGCAGTGAGTCCTGCTCTGCCTGTACCAAATTCAGAAGCAGAAGTCTTGTGATTGACCCAGAGGAATGGTTTCCCATAAAATAAAAATCCTAGAGAACTGTGTATTTGTTAATGTAACCCACAGAGGAATGCTGTGACATGAATACCTACAAAACAGCAAGGAAGGTGTAATTGCAAGGGCTGTGAGTCCATCCTTTTTTAGATGGATGTGCACCAGTACAGCTGGAGAGCCAGGCTGCTCTTCATGTTGACCCTCATAACTCTCACCTGCTTGGTAAGCAAATACAGTTTGCAGGAAAGAACAGAAACAAGCAGCAATTTAACTCGTGGTGCTTTACAATACTTTTAGAAATGCAGAACTGCAGAAAAACAGAGGTGGAGATCACCCGGTCTATGAAAATTGTATTGTGTAACCTGCTTTTGGAGCTGAAACACACCCACAGAGCACAATTTGGCTTCAGGTGTGCACATTTTTTATGAAATATATAAATTTTCAAGCTTAACTATTGATTTATTATGATGTTTGATAATTGGTGAGCAAAAAGAGACCAGTAGTTCTCTTGGCACTAATCATGATTTTGTTATATTCTTCCCTTCTATGCCTGACTGTTCCCTGTCATTGCCTGTCTTACACCTGTGCTGGAGGCCCTTTGGAGTAAAGACAAGGCCCTGGATTTGTTTGTGTAGAGCCCGTGGAGGCTCCTTGCCATGACTAGGAGTCTGAGACACTATAATAATCCAAATAATAATATGCCAACAGAATCCAATGTCGTGTATTGAGAACCTGTTTCTGCTCTGCTTTAAGACACCAATAAACAAGGATTTCTCTTGTGGTGACACTTATTTTGTTATGTATTTTTATCAAGGGAGCCAGTTGCAACAAGTAGAACCCTGAGCTGGTTAAAGCTTATTTCAAGTTAATTTAAAATAATGTGCTCTCTTTTGACTCATCCATCTCGACAAAGAAAGCAGCAAGCAATCCCCGACATTCAAAGCATAACAACATTCAGATGTGTCTAGACATAAATAGCAACTTCTAAACCAAGAATTTGCCTCTGGAGCCTTTTCAGTACGTCCTCAAATAGAGAATATTTAAAGGGCGATCATGATAGTATAATTTCTCTTTGTTTGAGGCAAGGATGGAGTGAATGTGTCATAAGGCACTAAGCAAGAACAAAAAGAATCTCAGTGAGACAAAATGAAAGGACTTCATTATAGACAAGACCCTCCAGTTAAATCAATCATAAATCTGTTGATTTCAGTAGCCAAGGATTTAATGACACAGCTTCAACCAAAACCACTTTTTAGCACCGTATTGTACAGTTTTATTTTTTTCTGTAAGTTTATACCCCAGAACTGCAGGATCTGGCCATGTGCCTGCAGCAGAGCCCCCACTCGAAGCCATGGCTGGAGCAGGACTCATCAGGGGCTTCCAACAACCCTTTGAGCAACATCCCAAACTTCCAGCATGGGAAAACTCTTTCTAAATATGAGTTTACCTGGGATTTCTTTGAGTATTAGTAAATAATTGGAATTTCAGTGCTAACAAGCTCGTGTTTCCATGAATTGACATTAAAAGTGTCCTTAAGAATAGGTGGCACAGAACCCACGAGAGAGATGCGCTGACACCACCTGCAGACAGCAGCAGCTGTACCTCTGACCTCTCCCAAGCAGGAGACGTGGGAGACTGAAACTCTCCTCACATTCCGGATTGCAGGGAAAGACACCAGCAGAGACTGAAAGGAGAGCTCTGCCTTTGCCTCACGGGTTATCACCCTGGAGCAACACACCCCCTTACCCACAAACACAACAAGCTTGAAGCAGATGAATCACAATAAAAATACCTAAAATTTCACTGAAAATACCTAAAATTTGATTTTGCTATTTCATTATATGGAAGAGGAAGCACACAAACAAAACTGGGAATGACAAATGGAGTTCTCCAGTCCAGTCCTTTCCCCACTTAATAAAGGGTATGCTTTGCTACCACTTAATTCAATGGAAAAATTCTTTTAGGTCTCCATGGGAACAGCATTGGGTCTATAATACTTAACTATAAGTACCAGATTCTATAAGCTTCGGCTGAAACTTTTTAGTGTCCTTTTAAAGATCTCTGTGGATAAAGAACTTCAGGCTGTGGAGTCAATAAAGTCAATGAAGCAGCTTTCACAGGCATCAAAAGTTCACTTTCAAACTTTTCTACAAAATAGTTACTGGAATTTGGGGGAAGCGAGCACAAAGCCAACACTGTAATAACTAACACAATGACCCTTTCACCAAGGCAGGCGAGCAGCCTTCTTAATGAAATTGGACTTAACGTACGTTTGGACCAGACAGTGAAAGAAAATCTCTCAACAGCACATCACAAGGCCAATAATGTGTAAACAGATAATAGCAAGAGCTGTGTGGTTCATAATTAATTCAGAGGAGATGGCATTTCTGCCTTCTTCCCACTTTGGTCAGTCATTGAAGACAATTTGCCTCAGCCTGTGTGAAGTATCATATTTCAGAATGAAATCCTTCAAGTCCCACCACGATAGCACTAACATGAAGTAATAAAGCAACAATATTTATATTTACTGGACATTGCAGTTGTGTGGCATAATTCTAGACAAACTCCTGAACCCATAATCTTCTATTCTTACCCAAATTAATTTCAAAATAAACAGAAATATAAATAAAGATTATTTATAGAATAAATAACTGGTGATGATAATGAACAGTGTAATTAATAATCTAATGCCGAGACTGAGCAGTTCAAAGTTCAACATGGCTTTGAAAACAACGTGAATGTGTTCACTGATTTTTGCAAGCAGAGGTTTATCTAGGATAAAAACCTCTGTGGGTCTCTGATGATCGGGATGACATTTCTCAGACCAACTCGTTCCCTGATGAATACATATTTAGGTCCCCCTTTATGCCTGAGGTTGTTGCTGTGCCAGGTAGAGCCTCTGCTCAGGCTGCAGAATCCTCCCCAGCTTGGTGGCTCCCAACTCAGCTCATGGTATGTGTACCAAATTGGCAGCTGTCAAAATTATTCAGCTTAGAAATGCATCAGACACGGCAGTTTATGACCCAAACTGAAAAACAAGGGAAGAAACACAAGAGCTTTTCAGTTCTAGGGGCTGAGGGCTGAATACCCTGTGCTACAGGTGGAAGCCTGGGCAGGGACATCTGCCCACCTTCACCACTAACAGCCTCTACAGCCAAGTCTCTGTTATCAGTGCCATCAAACCATAAGTCTGCCTTCTTACGGTAGTTTGACCCAGCTCTGGCACTTGTTTAAGGGCAAAAATAATTTATTTTATGACCTCACTGAACTCCTGATTGAAACATTGACATACTGGGATTTTAAAACAAACTTTCTTCTAGTAACATTTGCACTAGCTCAGAAAATCCCACGCTACATGCTTTGACCACATCATGAAAAGGGCTTCATTCTGGATGCTGAACAACATCCCCTGTTTGAGAGGAGCATGTTTGCTTTCTGGCAGGATACAGCTCTCACACAGACCACAGCAGACACAAACATTAAGAATGGATTCACACAGTCATGGAGGCTGAACATTACCGCTAGTGGGACAGTACCGAATACAGAAGATACCCTGTCTTAAAAATCTTTATTTTCACTGCAGAAACAGAGGATAATGACAAGAAACCTTTAGGGAATATCGCAATTTCCATTGCTTGTGATGCTAATTACAGTCATTATCAGAGTCTAAAAAGTTCTGCCTATTTTTTGTTCTCTGCTTATGGTGGCTGGGCTGTGAGATGAACTCAAGGTGCAGTAACAATGGTAACCAAAAAAATTCCTCAAATCTTAAAGCCCATTTATTTTCAAACACTACTGCCTAACTCAAGTATTCTACAATAGCTCAAAAAGCCCTCTCTTATGTACATAAACACACATAATCCAAGATATATTATTTTCTAAAAGACTCATATCCTTTGAATGCACAACAAAAGCAGAGCAGCATCCTGTTAATGGGTTTTGTTCATCGATTCTACATATTTAATTTTTTTTTAGATTTAGCTCCTTTTCCCCTCACCTCTTTCACCATCATCAATATGAAGAGATTTCCAGAGATTAACTGTACAGAGTCATCTCAACAAAACAGTCCACTTGCCTGCAATAATACATAGTTCTTTGTTGGTCTTCTAGTTTTGGACTGGTTTTATCCCAAAAACTTACATGAAATAAAAAGAATGCCTCCTAAATCATTCACTGCTCTGGCTGCGTGGTGTTCATATGGCCCATAAGGCTGGTTCCAAAGGTTTATACCTGTTTTCACTCTAAGGGAGTCAGGTGTGCTGAGCAGGGTCTGTAATCCACTGCTGGCACAATGACACAGGACACACACATTCTGTACTCGGCTGAAGCTCTTCCATTAGAAAGATTAACAAAAGCAGGGAGAGGAGGTCAGATAATTCTTTTAATACCTAAACAACAAATTAAACAGAGTGCTGGAGCTGGCACTGCTCACACACAAACTCTGCCCACTCTCCCAGAGTCTCTGGTCACTGTTTCCCACTGGCAGTCCAACCAGCCACTCACCGTGGAGCCCCATCCAAAGCAGAGGTGGAGAACCTGCCTTGCCAACTCACACATTACAGCAGATTGCCTGCTGATTACACCTTTCCTCTTCCAGAAAACAACTCCAAACAAATAAGGCATAGTATTTGCCTGGGACAGATTCCACAAACAGTAAAAAGCTCAAATAAAAACACAAGTTGGGAAGTCTGGCCAGAGAAGGCTCTTCCTCTTCTGGTGCATTTTTATATACATCAAAAGCTATTCTCACGGCCCCTTGACATGTTAAGTGTGAAGTATTTAACTGTCTACATTATCCTACCTACTTTATTTTGAATATCTCAATGCTGCTGTAGTGATCAGGGAATCTTCCTTTTTTCCTGTAAGTTTTTTATTAGGCACCTCCTAATCTCTAAATATTTAAAGCTTTATTTGTTTGACACATTGAATTAATTGACTATTAATACAAAACCTCCCACAAAGAAGCTGCAGATACAGTACCTCAAGCTGTGATTTCTTCACTTCTCACAGCCTAAGGCCTTGATTCTGCAATTACACACATTTATCTGTACTGTGGTGAAGAATCCCAATGGGACGACTCACACTAGTGAAGTTAATCACATTTGTGAAGATCCAAGTCCCGTAGTTCTGGCTTGGGACTCCATTTGGATGAGACATCTTTAGGGAACTGAGATCTGAAGAAAGCAGCACGAGCAGTGCAGTGTTTGATGTTTCTTATGAATAATGTTAGTGTGATAAACCTGAAGGCAAAGGTGTTCTTGTACCTGAAACTCAGACTGGGGAATGCCCAGGAACGGTTCACACCCACAGCCCTGCCGATGGCTTCCTGACTGACACAAAAACACTGCAGACCTGGATGCCTCTGTTTGGCCACCTGTAAGATCAGACAAGTGACATGGATATATAGGACAAAAACTCTGGGGTGAATAATTTGAAGACATCTCCACTGTGATTTTCAATCTTTATATGGAATCTAATGGAAAAGAAGTGATTACGAACTGTTTAATTATCAGTGAATGAATGCCCCATGAGAAGTTACAAATCCGAAACTGTGAACCCATCAGTCCTTCCTTAATTAATCCCACTGTCCTAGCAGGCTTAGTACATCTGCTAATAAAGTAAAAATCAAGCATCCCAGTACACTATTTAAGAAGGTAACTGTGCCATAAAGTTTATTGTGACTACTAAGTGCTCTTGTGAATCACTGCACTTGAACCTTTTTGTCTTTGTCCTGTTCTTTGTAGCATAAAGAGGGAAAGGACTTTTGTCTGTTACCCACACTCCTGACCTGTTGTTTCAGCACCCACACACAGCTTCAGGGCAGCCCACAGGGCTCAGCCCAGGGACCAGATGGTCCCAAAAGGAGGGTGGTGGGAGCAGGGAGCACTCAGGAACCCATAGGCCAGAAGAGTTAGTACCTCTAAACCCACTGAAGATGCTGAACACCGGCACGTGAAGGCTCCAAGAGGAAGCTGTGGCCCTGAGCAGCATCAGTGAGTGCTGACAGCTCACATCAGTCAGGCTGAGCAGGGCATTGTTTCCTTTTCACCATCACCTCTGGCCTGCTTCCTTCTGCCCAGTAATAAACTGTTTTTCCAGCAGGTTTTAGCAGATTTTAACCTATGCTCTGTGATAATTTTCAATGTGTATTAGTGGAGGGCTCACAGAAGTCACCCTTTACCCCACAGCTCCTGGGGATGCACCATGCAGCCCCCAGGCACTCCAGGATCCCATGTGCAGCATCTCCCCACGGGCCATGCTGGAGGCTGGACTCTCACCATTCTCCCGTTCCCATCCAGCCTGCAGAGTCACCACACAGCGTTAACAAGGGAAACCTGGTGAGCAAGGGAATGCTCCTCCCCACCACACCCTGGGATACAGCAACTCACCTTTGTCTGAGGGGCAGCAGGACATTTTCCAGCCAGACTTTACTAAGTGTAGGCTCCAAGTTCTGCCCTCCACAGAGAATGCTCTTAGGCACCTTCAGCCACACTGCCCCTGAACAGTGTGGGTCCCAGCACAGGCAGTTAGCAGCGCTCATCACTTAATTAAACCCCCCCCTTCTGCTCCAATTTTGTTTCTCACACATCCACTGCCTCCATCCCAGAGACACAAAAACATGCTCCAAGCATCATCAATCTATAACTGGGCCAAACTGTTCAGGAATAATCAAATTAATGTGAATGCTAATGAACAGCAAATCTCAGCTAATGCACACGTCAAAGGAACAAAAATACTGAAACAGGAGGCAAATTTTAAAAAAAAATCTTCAAAGTTTAGATTAATTCTTAGAAGGAGGAATCTTTTCCATATTATATTTATGAACAAAATGATGCTGGTTTAAGCTACATAGCACCACTTCGCCAGTGTTACTGTAACTTCACCATAGCCAAAAACAAATCAGATCCTTTAGAGTTTCTGTTAATAATCAGATGTAGATTGAAAAATTCTTAAACACAAATTCAGCAATTCAAGGAAAGCAAACTGCCTTAATGAGGGCATAGTTATTACACAGCATCAATTTTTGAGCCTTTGCACACTAATTCTTATCCAAGGCAGAGTAGTTTTACTCCACAAGGTACTAACAGAGTCTGGTTTGACAGTATTCTGAGTGCCATTTCTAAACTTGAGTGCCGCTCCTAGAAATTACACACCTTTACAAGCAGGTGTGAGGTGTAAATTGATATTCTTGCTTCAGTGCATTGAGAGTAACTTTTAGTAATGACTGTTGCAAATAAACAACATTTTCTTTTCTAGGTGAAATAAATTTCCACTGCTTTTTAGGCACCACTTAGCTGTATTTTGGTATGAGATTTGGGGAGTTTAATACATACATAATGCTGGCTGGAATTATGACAAAGGTGTTACAATTTTAACACTGGAATAAAAAAATGGCTTAATTCTTTACTGTAGTCAGCTAGCTGGGTTTACAGAATACAGTAAGAAATTACCACCACATTAACACTTAATAAAAACAAAGCCAAAGTTCTTTAAACTGTCAATTTAAGAATATGTGGAGCCTCTGTGCTACAGACATGAGACTTGACCACATGGTACACAGTCAAACTTTAAAGAATAACTCCATTAAATCTGCAGACATGTTTTCTTCTGTTGGTGATTAATTTTTTCCATACCCCCAAGGGAAACTAATGGGAAACCTCTTTAATTATTAGAAGATATTCAAAACTGTATTACAGTATCACTACGTGAATATAAGACAGATTTAGATGACAACATTTTCCAAGCTGGTAAAATACAATATCTCAGAAAAATAAAACTTATTAGAATACATTATCACCAAGCCTGGTCATCCAGGTTATGTTTGCAACTCTGCTGCTGGTTTAAGGTGGGACTTCTAGCAAAATAGTTACATCTGTTTTCCCATTTCTAATTGGCAGCTACCAAAACTTCTCTTCCTCATACAACTGAGGACACACAGAATCAAGTCAAGCTGTGGTGCAGAAGCAAAGACATCCCGTGACGACAGTTGCATCATGGATTAACTTTTCTGTTTGTAAAGTGCAGGGTATCAAAAGCATGCACAAAAAATGAGCCCTTGGAAAAAGATAAAGTGAGAGCAGAATGTCTTGCACTAAGGTTATGTATTTAACAGTTTTACATGAAATATTCATATATAAAAACTTTTTTAAGTGCTTTTCTCCAATTTAAAAATCTAAAGAATTCAAAAATAAGGCATTCAATATTTGAAAAAGTACAGATTTACAAAATGTGTATATTCTGTCATGAAAACTCCACACCAACATTATACACTTGGAAAAAAAATACAAACAGGATATATTACAAATTTATGTAGCAATAACTTAGTTCATACCATGCAATAAAAAGGACGTTAATTGAGATACACAAGCTTTTAGCTTTCCCTAAACTGGAGGGCTTAATTTTGTTTGCAAATGAGTTTTTATGCGAATTCATAGAACGGTGGCACTTGAAATTTCTGGTAGCCTTTCTATTGAGAGTTAAATTGTACATAATGATTATGAGGATGGAGAGTTAACACAGCAGCTGTTAAGAATCATTCCAACTTTGTTCGACAATAGCTGAAACTCTTTTCTCATATTCACGCTTGTTCTCCTGGTAAAGTTGTGCTGCCTGACTGTTTGCTGGACTGTTTGGATTGGGTTCATCAAGCAGAGACTGGAAAAAGGGGAAAACATAATGTGAGACAAACCAACACATTTAAATCAGGAAAAAATCAACTTACTTTCAAGTCAAATGTGTTTCAGAGGCAGAAACGACTCAGAATGGCCCAGTTGAAAAAAACCCAGTTAAACTCATTGTTAGGCACCCCTAATTATATTACTGAACCTGAAATTACACCCTGCATCAGTACTGCACACTCTTGTAGCTTCACAAACCAAACAGAGACAGTTTGTCTAGTCAGCACTATGGAGCTAATTGACTCTTTGGTAATTATATTACTACTGTCATTCAGGACTAAAGAGGGGCTTAAGATGTCTCCTACAAAACATCACTGTCGAAAAATAAAAACAATCACACAGGAGCAAAGGAATTGTGCATTTCCACTGTGCCAGGCCATTTTTACTTATTCCAAGTAGTGTGTTTCAGCAATATTGTCCCTTTGAGGGCTTCATAGAGCAAAGCTTCATGGTAAAGTTACATGTTTCAAACGCTATGCAAATTTCTGCATCGGATATCCTACCTTGAGTAAAAACAGTTAAAAATTAACACAAACCAGTAAATGCTCTCCTGTGCAAAAGTATACAATGGCAGTTTTGTAGCTCAGAATTAGTAATTATGTAGCATCTTTGCCTTTATTTGATCGAAAAAGTACTGCTTAGCTCATAAAGATTTGAAGCTCCCCTTGATACAAATATCTGGCTATCCCCATCACTGAGCTACGAATTCAGGAATACAGACCAACAATAACATAATTATTTGGTAAAATAGATGCAAAGTTACCTGAATCGAAGTTAAAATAGATGAAACATCATACGTTGGACTCCAGCGATTCTGAAGAATATCTAAACATATGCTGCCATCTGCATATACTGTAAATACAACACAGATATCACTCAGAAACTGTCAGATTTATGGCACTGCTCAAGGCAGAGTTATTGTTCCAATTCAGTCTGTGCTTAGATTAATGCTTTACGAAAGAGGACAGCAGTTTGTCTCACCATCTTCTGTGGCCTGACACATACTTTGAAGATTTACTACTGAAATTAACAGAACACCTAAGAGGGAAAGAAGGAAGGTCTGACAATGATGGCATCGGCACAGGAACGGGCAGACTTGGTGTCCTGCTCCTCCAGTGTGACTGACCCATCCTGTCAGAGTGGAGAGACCTCCCAGAGAGCAGCAAGGCCTTCACCGCAGGAGTGGAACCACTCACAGCCATCACACATTGAACAGTGGCAGCTCCTGCCCCATTTTCACACACCCTACACTCACTATGAAAGGCACCAAGGCAGACAGTAGAAAATATGGAAAAGTGCCTGAAATCCTACTTCTGTCTGGATAGCTATCAGTCTTCATAGAGCCCCTATCAACCTGAGATTCACTGCTCAAACTTCTACACGCTTGCCCTCCAGCTTGTTCCCAACAAATTACAAACCTCCTGGCAGAGACAAACCAGCCTGGACAGTATGTGAGGCATTATTTCCGCAGAGGAGCAGCAGGCAGGGTTTGAGTTTTCTGCATGTGTGAACTCAGCAAAACCTATCAGTGTTGGGGGAGGAAGCACGGGGCACTCTCATAGCTGTCCTCATCACTGAGTTTGGGTCACACACCTCCTCTGTGACTGAGCATCCTCCTTTTCTTCCCTGTGCTAGTCCTGGCTGGCACAGAGCACCAGAAGAAAGC
This sequence comes from Ifrita kowaldi, assembly GCA_013398055.1. Classification (NCBI taxonomy): domain Eukaryota; kingdom Metazoa; phylum Chordata; class Aves; order Passeriformes; family Cinclosomatidae; genus Ifrita; species Ifrita kowaldi. The sequence continues at coordinate 671,295 of VZRS01011109.1, forward strand.
AAGGACTTGGGTGAAACCTCACCTGGCAGGAATAAGTGACACTTGGCTCCATCAGCTCCCTGCAGCTCATGACGTGGCAGCTGTTAAATGGAGGGGGCAGGAATCTGCAGCCAGAACTGCCTCTTTAAACCAACCTAAGTGCAGCTGCTGCTGAAAATACTCACAGACTTTGCTTCTGAGGCTACATATTGATTAGGAAGAGGCAGATAGCTGCTTCTTAATAGCATCATAACTCTTAATTTTTCATCAAGCAGTTGCTGTCCTAGACATCTACTTAGGAGATGGCAATGAAGAGAGATTAAGCATTGTGGAGCTTCAGAGAATGCATGACCACACTGTAATATTTAATGAGTATTACAGCTAAATAAAGATGGTTTACTCACCATTTGGGTGGAACATTTTTGATAAAAATCGAACAGTTGGAGGCTTATTTGGATATTCTTCAGAAAATTCTATTACTAGCTTAAAAGTACCTGTTCAAACAAAGATAAACACAATCAGGTAACTAACAACAAAAGAACATATCCAGGAACATAGACAACAAATTAATTTATGTGATCCATGATCAATATTTCTCCTCACCATTAAATAAACAAACAACGCTGAATCTGATTGCTTTTCATATATTTCAAGTGATAATGGAACAGTGGAACTACTGCTTAGAGTAATAAACCCAGCAGCAGAGATTGGGTAGAAGCTTGGAGACTCACTGGATACATGCCAAAGGCAGCCAGATCCAACATTATCCCACTTTTCCATGACCCAATATGCTGGGTCTATGGACTCGGGTGACTTTAAGGCGTTTCATTAAGAAGGTATTGTGGTGCCAGCAAAGAAACACTGGAATTTCATAATCAGCAATCTCAGTCTTTGGAGCTCACAACTGATTCACTGAAAACCTTTGTTATGGATCAGTGAATAATTTACTGTAACTCCTCCAACCCAACACACAGAAAAACCCATCTGCTGCCAATTACTGCAGTAATACTATAATTATTAAACTCATTATTCCTCATATGCCTAAGGGAGGTTCATTACACACCAACTTTCATGTTTATGTACAAATGTGGGATTCCCTCAACCTCACTAAGTTCTATATTGAAAACAATTCAAGGTTTTTCACCTGTTCTTCATTAGGAGAACACCGATGAATCAAACATGCCAAAAAAGATGAAACAAGAAAAGCTCTTGTTGAGCTCAGCTATGGGGATGTGCAAACACATCTGGTAGTGTCAGGCCAACATCCCCTGCTAAAAGCTCTTGTGTCTATGCTTTTGAAAAAGCCTTGATAGAAGCACTGCTTCTTAGCTTTCTAACCAACCATGAGCCAGCATGACAAGACACTGCTTAGACCAAGATATGTATTCTTATAGCCAACAAGCCTCACTCCTTTACTTGCTTGCTTGGTTCCAAATTATATACAGATAGCATCTATTATTTTTCAAAAGCAAAACAATGGTAGTACCGGCAACATTTATCAGAATGACAAAGGATACAAAAGTCAGCAACTTACCATCTTCAAAAGGAGTCCCTTCTGGCCTGAAAGGTTTTAAAAGAAACTCCAGTTAGAAGTGATCATTACCTACTTCCACACAGGCCCAATAAATCTGTATCTTCTTCCTCATCCTCCCCAAGATATAGGTAGAAGCAATCATTTAAATACTTAGAAAAGCATCCATGGGCAACTTCTGAGAGCTTTGTTGTATCTAAGACACCTCCCATCGTCACTCTGCTATTAGGGATATCTTACTTTATCATCATCCCAAACAAAACATATACCATTAGGTGACTAGATTGGAACAAACAAGATTATTAGCAAGCACACTTCAGTTTTATGAAAGGATACTAAGCCAGCTCCTCTTCTGTAGGATACGTAATGTAACTTCCCAGACAGATCCTGTACCTTGTGTTACTGGGATTCAATCCAATCACTAGTACATCTGGATTTAAAGGCTGACAACACGGGGCACTTATGTACTTTAAAGAGGAATACTGCTTTTTCCTAACACAGTATAACCTATTTATTAAACCACATGCAAGCTTTATTCAACAAAAAAGCTGAACAAATTTAAAATTTAAATTTTTTCCTTCCTAACCATTCTCTATTACCTGTGAAAAGAGATTTTAACCACAACACTTGGCCATTTTTTTAGGTTTGCTGACTTTACATACATGAAACAAGAGAATAACTGCAAAAACAAACACCAGGTTGTTATATTTAGTCCTCTGATATTGAATTTCATAGTGACCAAAAACTCTTACCCAAATATAACTGCATTCCATTGCATTATATTATTCTCAGATGGTGCACCACTGACACCCACAGGAGGGTCTTCTTGCAATCTAAGAATTACAAACATAGAATGACAAGTCATATATATTAAATACTTCCACTTGCAGGTATAATTTACCAGTAATATCCATATTTTGTAAATATTTTCTAATTCCAGAACAGAGAATACACAAAGCATTATACGCAGATTATCAACACCCTGAAAGACAGACCTACAAGGCAACACACATCAAGATTTTCTCATGTTTTACACCGAGACACAAGGGCACAACGGGTCTGATTAAGTGTTCAGGGAGCAAAGGATTAACTGTGTGAATAACTTATAGCACCATGGACAGCTGGGATTTATAGTGCCACACAGTTAACTATGAGAGAGCAATTGCTGCTGGCTGCCACAGTGAAGAGGATAACAAGCTGCAGGCACAACCAGGCAGTGACACACACACACACACACACACAGAGCACTCTTGCTGGGACACAACGCAAAGGACCCTCAGTGGAGCTTTTCCTGCATTCCCAGATCCGTACGTGAGACGTGGCTAAATTTGGTATAAGCCTATTTTGACTGACAAGCTGATTGCTTCAAAAGGGAGCAAAGGGGAAACCTGTGTGCTGCTCCTCCCTCTTGCCAGTCCCACAAATGTGTTTATCTCTAAAGCAATCACGGGAGCATTTTAAATTATTTTTAGTTCCTTAATCCTTGGACTAGGGAAAAGCATGTTACTTACTGAAAGCCTCACAAACTTGAACCAGAAATATGTACTGCAGCCGAAGGGCAGGATCCAAATGCTCCCCTCTGCCCATCGCTGGATCCACATTAAGGGATCACGAGACTCTGAAGAATGTACACCAGCAGGCCCCAATCAATCCACCTGATCAAACCCCCTCAGTGACAGCTCCTCCTCCTCTCACCTGTTTTGTCTCCACAGTTATGCAAGAATAATGAAAATGCAGTGACTGCCCTTGCCTCACAAACAACTCTTGAGTGTTACCATGAGGTTTAATCATATCACAGTACACTTATAAACAAGTCACTACAAAAAGCTCTGCAGACCAAGGGACAAATTCTAACTAAATGCCATGTGCAAATGCAGATTTATTGAGAGCTGACAGCAGTACAGCCAGGCAATCCTCCAGCACTTGCACTGCCTCAGCCTGGGGTAACATCACGTATTGTCCAAGGATGCTGAGCAGTGGTGCTGCCCTGCAGAGCAGCCCAGAAGCTGCTCAGAGCCCCTGTGAACTCTGTGTTTACATCCCTGCTCTCTGAGCACACACAGTCCAGGCAGCTCAGTATCAACAGCATAAACCACCTACTATTTTGGTCAGGGAAAGTAGGAACCGGACTTCTTCCTATGTGACAGCCAGGCTGCAGGCCAGCAGCAGTGCTTGAGCATTAGCCTGACAAACACATCTGGGAGACAGCTTCAGTTTTTAGATCAACTTTAAAGCACCCTACTTGTCACAGGGTCTAACTACACAAAGGATCTGGCAAGGACTGCAAATAGGACTAATCTTGAAAGTCTTAAACTGCAAGGAAAATGTTGTATTTGTATTCCCTTTTTATCAGCAACATAAATAAATAACGTTGTGGTTGTTGTTTATTCAAACAAATTAGAAGAGGTAAGAAATCTGCTGAACTGTTCTCTCTTCACTGCTCCTGACAATCACAGTATGCAAAAGCAGTTTATATTTAATGAAGTGAATCAGAGTTCACAGCACACCGTCTATTGTTTCAGTATGAAGTACAAATAACATAAGAAACAAATATATAAGTTGCAGCACGAAAGAGCAGAGTAAAATAAAAACTGACATGAAAAAGTTACATAAGTTTTGGAATATCAAAGTTACAATATATAGGACAAATAGATTTGATTTACTTCAAATCATGACATTTGTGGACTTGTTTATATTTTTCCACATCTTTAGAGTCTTCTCTCAAGCCTTAACTTCAAAATTATTAAACCAGTCTTTGTAGGAATATAAAGGCATAAAACCCACATCTAACTGCAATTTTGAAAAATAGTCAGCCTGAAAAAAATCACTGGCTCCTCTGTGTAACCAAATACAATAAAAAGTCTGAATATCCTGTTTTGATTTGAACGGGAATCAAGCAACACCCACTTAACAAACACCAACACTCACACAACAGCAGGGGAGGGCTCCACTTCCCAAAAACCACCTACTCCTTCTAGATTCACGAATCAGGCTTTTGTCGCTGGTGCCTTACGTGCAGCCACGTAAAGCGACTACAATACACGTCAAGTATTTACTGATGTGTTTTCAGGGGTTGGTGTAACATAGCTATGCTAAAAAAAGAGACACTATCAAAGCTGACTCACCTCCAACTACTCCTGAGCGACCCAGTCCGGAGAACTCTTACTGTAAATCTAAAAAGGAAACCCCCCACCCTCTTCCACACTCTGTTCTAAGTGTGTTTACGTGTCAGACTGGAAATAATTTATTCCAGAGTCAGTGGTTCAGTCATTAACATTTAAAAGAGTGCAACTAATAACTGCTCCTTTAGAGTTCGCATATATTACACAAAAGATTCCTCACCATTGCAAACTTTAAACACAGTATCATGTGCCTAAAAACATTTAAGAGTATTTTAGTTCTTATTACATACAAACGAAGCGTTCGCTAATTTTTTGCGCTTCGTTTTCAGGTGCCTATTACAAAAAATTTATTTTCAGAGAGACCCTCCGACCCAACAAGCCTGGAACACGTATTCTGCCTGAGCTATTCCGAAGCCGCAGCCCGCGGGTGCCGGCCGCACTCGGCGCAGGAGGGTGCGGGCAGGGCGGCACGGGCCCCCGGCAGCGNGGAGTTCGGGAAGAGCAGCGGGAAAAGGGAAAAGGGAAAAGGCGGCGGGAGCGGCCCTGGGATTGCCGCGTACCTGGGATTGCCTCGGCCGCACAAACTGCAGCGCTGCCTCTCGCTCCCACAGCATGTCACTCTGCACGGCGCCAGCCTGGACTTCCTCCTCGCCAGACACACCAGCTCACTGGGATTTAACTGAACTTCTGCAAAGTACAGAAACAAACACTCGTAGTCAGATTACAGGGGTATACATTTAGGTTCTTACTTCCATGCTGTGTATGCAGCCCACTCCCACTCTTTGCAGTAACTGGATGTTTTAAAAATTCAGTTCTTATCAATTTTTAATTAGGAACAATGGTTCGTGTTGCCATATGGGTCCCTCAGCATCTCTCGAAGTTCCCTCTAAATACAGATTGATGTCCTGGCTCTCAGCCCTCTTTTAAAATCCCATTACTCCAACAGGCAGAGCAGGTCTCTTTGAAGTCGTGACCCAGTTCTTACATGGAGTCTTGGAAGTTATCCCTGAACTTGGATTTGTGTGGTTACATGTGCCTCCCTGCTTTACTTTTAAGGAGGTCAAAACATCATGGGACTCATAATGAAGTGACAGAAATAAACAGTCTGCATCCCCTGCCCATTCCTTCCACCTCCAGCCATCCAGGTGGTGGAGTAGTATCAGCCCAGAGTTTAACACAGCACAAAGCTCAGTACTTCTTTCTCAGTTAGTGCCAGGCCCTGCTGCAGCAGCACCACTGACTGGGTTATCTAGAAGAGGAATTTCTATTTCACACAGGGTGGGATTTAACTCGGCAAATATTTACTCAGAACACTAATCCAATATCCCACCTCAGTGAAAATAGTCAGATGCCGAAAGTGAGGAATTCACATAAAGCCTGGTACTGCAGGGGAGCAAGCTTTTCCAAAAGCCTTGGTAGTAGGAAACTGTAATACCCCAGCCACTAAAATATTATTCTCCACATTAGTGAAGAATGGTTCCTGGCAAGCTATCCCCTCCTCTGGTTTTTCCTCCTCGTCCTCCTCCCATTACACGCATTTTCATTTTTCATTCCACTGCTGCTCCTCTACCTTTATCCAGCTTATATTTAGCTCGTGTTAACTCAGAAGGGAGAAAGAAATCTGTAAAAAACAAGTGCAAGCTTGAACCTGTACACATAATGAAGGTCGTTTAACAACATTCATTAATTCAGTATTAACAGGCGCTGCTTCAGAGCTCCGACAGGGCATCCCCTGTCTCCAGGGCAGTTCTCTGCCCTTTGAAGCCCAAGTCACTCTCAGCCTGTGCAGGGAAATAAACAAAAACCAAACACCAGCACCAAGCTCGAGTTCAGTCCGAAATCCTTTGTTGTTTCCACCTGGCTTGGGAACTTTTTCAGCAATATCTCATCAGGGACAATATTTCTTCTTCTCTGACGCAACCGGGGAACAGTGTATTGACATTATCTAATGGAACATTTTAATCCTACTTGGCAGTAACATGTGTAGATGGCAGTTTTAGTAATAAATTAAAAGCTTTTTTTTCCTCTGAAGAACTAGATGCAATTTCTGTTCTGTTGATTGCATGGCACATATATGTTTTAAAATTAATATATTCCAAGCTACTTTCAAAAAAATCAGTCCCAACTAACAATAAAAGAGAGGCTCTGGCCTTGCAAAGGTGGTTTAATATGTCTCAAAATGAAATCTGCACTAAATACCCACTTTAGATTTGTATCTGCTGATAATTATTTCCAGTACTTCCTTGCTTAATGAACTTAAATGCATTGCTGCCATTATAATGTCACTATGGGCATTTTAGTTCAAATGTTTTCAATTTATCATGTACTTGTAACCCACAGACTTCCAGAGATGGGTGGAAACAACAATTTCAACACTAACTTTGTCATTTGGTGCCTAGAGAGGTCTTTTTTCTGTGCAACTATTAAAGCTATCCACTGTAACAGTGCTTCAAACACTTGGAAAAAATCCTTACACAGTCTGTGGTCTAGAACAGAAACTAATGTCTTCCTTCTTGAATAATAATGGGATAGATACAACAAATTCCTGATCAGAAAACTGTTTCAAGTTCAATTTTTATTTATATTTTTTTAAAAAAATACTATTTGAGAGAGTAGTACATTAAGTTAAAGGTAACATTTTAGAGCACATTCTGTATTAATCTTGAGTAAGTACTAGATTCTTGTGCAGCATTTTGCAAAACCAAACGATTTCTAAGGTGACTTTGACCCATCACAAGAGGATGCATGTGAGCTGGGTGAGTTCCTGGTCTCCTGCCCGTGCGTTGCTGTGGGTGCTTCCATCCCACAGTTCTTGCCTGTCCCCATCAGGCCATGGGAGAGGGAAAGCAGAGCTGGCTGAGAGGTTTCTCCCAGCTCTGCAATTCCGGGGCCATCCTTGGAGCTCACACTGCCCTGCCCCAGCTTCCCCAGGTGGCCTTTTTGCCAGCACTGCATTGCATCACTTGGCTCTGGTTCCCTCCCCGAGATCCCCAGTGCACATTGGCCACGGAAGGGGCGGTGTATTTATTGCACCAGATCTGTGCCATCCCCAAAGAGAACGGGGATTATCCACAAGTATTTCATTACAAAGATACTTCAGCATTGTGGGGGTGCAGTGGGGAGATTTCCCCGAAAATCTCAGTTTGAGTTCAGACCTGTGCTTGTGAAAAGTCCACAAGAATTTCGGTCTGGACATGGGTCAGACTGGATTCTCTCCTCGCCAGACACACCAGCTCACTGGGATTTAACTGAACTTCTGTGAAACACAGAAACAATAACTTGTAGTCAGATTACAAGGTTATAAATTTAGATCCTTACCTATTTGGATTCTTACTTCTATACTTCATATTCATCCCATTTCCACTCTTCGCGGTAACTGGATGTTTTAAAAATTTAGTTCTTATCAATTTTTAATTAGGGATAATGGCACATTTTGCCATATGGGTTCCTCAGCTTCCCTCGAAGTTCCCTCTAAATACAGACTGATGTCCTGGCTCGTGGTGGCACTGAGGAGACCTGGCACCAGTGAGAGTGTAGCCTTCAATTAAAAAAAAAAAGGGGGTTAATTAAAATAACAGATACTTTTATATTGAGTTAAAACTAGCTTTGTTGTTAACCTAAAACGGCTTCAAAATATCAGCAGCTAGTAATGTAAAAATTAAATGGTAAATGGACCTCAGTATGAAAAAGTACGTTTTTACCGTGATTCTTTTAATGTGGGAGTTCTTATCTGTGATTTATTAGAGTAAATAAAATACATTCAAGAGGATATTTTTCAGCTAATGAAAGGAGCTGCTCCTTCCTTTGTTGTATTCCTGGTACAGCAGTATTGGTTCAGAGCCTGAAGATGCACCATGAAAAGTAATATGGTAAATGTGTATGAATGTTGGAGGAAGGCTGAGGGAGCAGAAATGAAGACTTTTAGCGTGTTTTCAAATTAATGACAGTCTTTAGTTAAGCAAATTACAGTTCTTGTTATCAGCCTTTCAGAGGAGGTCTCTGTGAACTGAAATAAAAAGCCGTGGTAGAAAGTGTTTTTCTTCTTTCGCCAACAAT
>VZRS01011109.1:680683-702858 GCA_013398055.1 Ifrita kowaldi
TTCTCCCAGCTCTGCAATTCCGGGGCCATCCTTGGAGCTCACACTGCCCTGCCCCAGCTTCCCCAGGTGGCCTTTTTGCCAGCACTGCATTGCATCACTTGGCTCTGGTTCCCTCCCCGAGATCCCCAGTGCACATTGGCCACGGAAGGGGCGGTGTATTTATTGCACCAGATCTGTGCCATCCCCAAAGAGAACGGGGATTATCCACAAGTATTTCATTACAAAGATACTTCAGCATTGTGGGGGTGCAGTGGGGAGATTTCCCCGAAAATCTCAGTTTGAGTTCAGACCTGTGCTTGTGAAAAGTCCACAAGAATTTCGGTCTGGACATGGGTCAGACTGGATTCTCTCCTCGCCAGACACACCAGCTCACTGGGATTTAACTGAACTTCTGTGAAACACAGAAACAATAACTTGTAGTCAGATTACAAGGTTATAAATTTAGATCCTTACCTATTTGGATTCTTACTTCTATACTTCATATTCATCCCATTTCCACTCTTCGCGGTAACTGGATGTTTTAAAAATTTAGTTCTTATCAATTTTTAATTAGGGATAATGGCACATTTTGCCATATGGGTTCCTCAGCTTCCCTCGAAGTTCCCTCTAAATACAGACTGATGTCCTGGCTCGTGGTGGCACTGAGGAGACCTGGCACCAGTGAGAGTGTAGCCTTCAATTAAAAAAAAAAAGGGGGTTAATTAAAATAACAGATACTTTTATATTGAGTTAAAACTAGCTTTGTTGTTAACCTAAAACGGCTTCAAAATATCAGCAGCTAGTAATGTAAAAATTAAATGGTAAATGGACCTCAGTATGAAAAAGTACGTTTTTACCGTGATTCTTTTAATGTGGGAGTTCTTATCTGTGATTTATTAGAGTAAATAAAATACATTCAAGAGGATATTTTTCAGCTAATGAAAGGAGCTGCTCCTTCCTTTGTTGTATTCCTGGTACAGCAGTATTGGTTCAGAGCCTGAAGATGCACCATGAAAAGTAATATGGTAAATGTGTATGAATGTTGGAGGAAGGCTGAGGGAGCAGAAATGAAGACTTTTAGCGTGTTTTCAAATTAATGACAGTCTTTAGTTAAGCAAATTACAGTTCTTGTTATCAGCCTTTCAGAGGAGGTCTCTGTGAACTGAAATAAAAAGCCGTGGTAGAAAGTGTTTTTCTTCTTTCGCCAACAATGATTTCATCATAATAATATTGTTAACCTGCCTCATGTATTTAAATAGAAAGAAGAGACTTCACTTAGTGTTAGAATTTATCAATCATACAATTCTAGATGAGCTCCAGTGTTATTTCCATGGACTGGATAACAAAAAGCTTAAAAATACCTTTTTCAGTTAGAACAAGCAATTGAGTACCTTCACAACAATAGTGAAAGAACTCATGGAAAGATTAATCATAAATACAATGTTATTGCTTCTAGATCACACCGTTTCTTTATTGTTGTGATTTGTCATACAGATATTAAATGTGTTAATTCTTTATTAAGAACAAGGGTTAGTTTTGTAGTTTAAGGCTTCCAACTGGTATGAAATGATCTGCAGAACTGGAACATTAGTGATGATTGAAGGAGGACTTGGGTAGCAGCAGTGCTACTGCAGAGAATTCGGACCCATCTCTGAAATTCGGAAGAGCTAAAAGTGTGCAGTACTTTGCATTCCCACCTTGTCCTTCTCCTTCACTCTGTCTCGTATCTTTTAATCACTTCTGGTTTGTCCTGCTGCTGATGGGTTGGGTGCTGTGCCAAAATCCGTACTGTACTGTGCCAAAATCCTGCTATCTTTTGCTCATCACCTACATTAGCAGTTGCTAATTGTAGTAGGATCAGGACATTGATGACTTTGGGAAATGAGGGCAGTCTGTGCCTCAGAGTCAGTCCTGATGTAGCAGGAGGATTTTTTCAGTCCATGCTTTCATGCCTTGAGTATTTTTAAAACAAACAGAACCTGCTTCTTATTAAACTGTTTTGTTTGGTTTTGTTGGGTTTTTTCCCTTTTTATTTTTTTCCCCTTCCTTTGTCCTACACCATGATCTCATCTGAGAATATTTTGTTAGCACAAAGTAGAATTACTAAACTTTCTGATTTAGGTTTTGCTTAAACATGAGCTGTCCCTGGTGATGTTTACACAGATTATGTGGTTACACAATGGTACAGGACTCCTTAACTGATTTCAAAAGACCCTACACATGGAAATATATGTGTGGGGTTTTTTGGAGGGGGATGGCACCTCTAATTCAACTGGTATAGAAAAAGCAATTTCCTGCACATGAACTTCTGGATAGAGTGCCGTATTAGCAAAAGGAAAATAATCATATAAAGCTAAATTAAAATGGTCACATGTAATGTACCTACATTTAAGGTCAGAGTTACCATTATGTTCTGGTTCCAGATGCAGTCAAAGCAGTGCAAAGTTTATCTTTAAAAATAGCACTGTTATTGTATAAACCAAACAGCAGAGTTGTTTTGTAGACCTGTAGAAGATGGTAATCTATGTTATTCCCAGGTAACCTGTGCCTGTTTGCCCTGCAGATGGTTTTCCATATTGTCTGTATCAAAAACCTCCATCAGTGCTGGCACTGAGCCCCTGGATGATCAGTGACAAGGGCTCTCTATGGAGCAATGCAAGAGAAAATGCTGGAAAAGTGAGGAAGCAACAATGTGGAACTTTGGAGACGCAGCACACATGGTTAACAATGCGGTAACTTGGAATTTTTTCCAAGTGTGTACTTAATTTCCACTAAGGACTTCATTCTGCATTTTGTAAAATTCTGTTATTGTCCACCTACTATTATGGAATTCTGTAGAGGTTTGGAATTGTGGAGAGGAGTGATAACTCCTGGTAAAAGTCATGCTCTCACTCATGCTTTAGGTATTGATTATTATTTGTAATAGTAGTGGTAATAATTATAACAACAGTACCCTGCAGTAGTTATTCTGGCAGTGTTGAACTATAAACATGGAGGTAAATATCTTTTTAACAAGCCAGAATAATCCCCTTAGTGTCAAGCCTCAGATACAGTTTAGAGAGCAGAATGAGTCAGCGGGAAGGATCTGCTTTTATATATCCTTCTTCTCTGAGAGGAAGCACAGGGAGGAACACAGCAGTACTGGATATTTGGGTTCATTTCAGTTTCGAAGATAGTAGGCTTTTTGATTAGAGATTTGGAATGTATTTTACCAATCCCCACATGGATACAAAAAAAGAATATGGTATACAATCTTTCTGTCTCTTTCAACCAGCTGATTTATTGTCTGTTCATAATGTCCTGTTTGTCAAGCAGCTGGACACTTCCTTGGAGTTTTTTATAGAGCCTAGGATTTTCAGGGATGATACTTCCTGAAGTTCAGCATCCAAAAAAACGCAAGGAAAAGGTTTCCCCAGCTCACTGCCTTACTGGAAATGCTATTTCCTATTAGAAACATCACTTCCTATTAGACATCCCATCCAGTTATAATCTGTTGCCCCAAAGTCATATGGGGAGTTCACAAGGTTTAATTGGGTTGTCCACACAGGAAGAATGTGGCATATCAGAAATTGCTAATTAGAGAAGTTGGGATTTTCAGAAATGCCAAGGAGATTCAGATGTATAAGTGCCAATCCACAGTTTTCTAAGTATTTCAGTTAATTTAAATTCACTGATGTTATAATTACTACATCCACTGAGATGCAGTTGCAGACACTAATGGTTTAAAAAAAAAAGTGTTCTGTTCAGACACTGAATTTTGTTTCCCCTGATGTCAGTGGGAAGAGGAATGGATTTAAGTTTTGCCATTTCCATTAAGCAAAATCAAAAATCCAATAGGCAATTTCCTGCCATAAAAAGATCTGAGAGAAGAGATGGAGGAAAAATAATCTAATTGAGATGCATTTTCTTTTTTACTAGCTTGCTCTATTTCATTTTTAAGAGCATACCTAAAATGTCTTCTTCCACAAAGAGAGCTTGTTCATTAAGTCTTAAAATAAATGACAAGCAAAAAGCTTTTTCACAAATCCAGAATTCTCGTGGTGATACCAGGCATTTCTTATAACTGATTAACACCACGAAAACTCAAACAAAAAGGATGAAGCATTCTGTTGAGGACAGCCCAGTGAAGCTTTCACCAGCAGCAGGCTCTTCTGACTCATTCTTTCTATTGCAATAGAAAATGCAGTTGCTGCAGAGGAATGAAGGGTCTCATTCATTTCTAGGGGACAGGGAAAAGGAAAGACCAGAGGCCAAGTTTTCCTCCCACGGCTCAATTACAGAAGGGGTTACTCCTCCTCTCTCGTTCTGTCCTTCCCAATCTCTGATAGTTGTAGTGGGATGTGTTAAAATCTCCAGAGTCATTGATTTTGTTGAGGATGGATTGACTTAGTGTTACAGATACATTTTCAGAAGCTGTTGAGTTATAACAACTAAGTTTAACACTTAAAATGAAGTGGAGCTTTGGAGAGAAGGAAGGGAAAGCAGTTTATCCGTTAGGCTGCTTGGATTCCTCAGAAGACTTTGTAACCCTTCAAAATCCTTCACAAACATTTTGAGAGCTTTCAGAAGGATTTATTTTATTTTCTCTTAGTATGGTTGTTCGGGTTTCTTTTCTTTTCCATGTAAGTTGAATCCCACAGAGACAGCATAAAAGGACATTATAAAGTGCCCCACTTCAGAAGTGGCCACCACCATCCAGCTGTGGTAGCTGGAAGCTAAATAGAAATGGAGGGATGGAGGCTGTTCTTTCAGCATGAGGACATGATACAGGAAGTTGGTCTCTTCCTCTGGCTTTAGAGGGGTATTAGTCCATCCATTTCAGACATCGGATTTATTTGTTTATGCTGGAAGCATCTGTTTTCCATCCAAACAGCCAAGGAAGAGAAGCAGAGATTCTCAGAAAACGCTTCATGTGACTCAAATTAGGCAATAATTAAACTATTAAATCAGTTGTTCCAAACTGTTTATGGAAGGTAGGGATCCTGCCTTTCTCATGTGGGCCCTTTAGTTTAAGAAGCTCCAGACTGACAGTCTTAAAGTTGGGCAATATCCCTCAGGTATGGAGAAGAGGAACATATGGCTGTGGATATGGTAAAATCAGCTCTGGAAACACTGCTGGCAGGGAGTCTGAACCCACCTGAGCTGGGCTGAAAACCCATTGTATCTTCTGACACACTCAGAGAAGATCTTGCACGTTGGAGGAAGAATCTGTAGTCAGAGGTGCTGCATTTTCCTGGCTGCCCAGAAGATTAAAGTTGATGATCTTATGATATGTGTCTAATTTCCTATTCCATGCTCAAAAACTGCATGATTCTAAGAATTTCAGGCTCTGTTCATGAGTGTGAATCACATCCACAGAAACATAAAGGGTAGGGCAGCACATGTAAATGCAATTTGGATATAAAGATACGAGGACTGGCTAAAGAGAGGTGAAACAGCCCCAGCTACCCTGACAGTCCATTCATAACCCCTATCTAGCAAATTAGAAGAGTATTTTGGGACAGTCCTCAGCCAGCAGAGTCCTCCTAGAGGGAATAATTTCTCCAGTATAATTTAGATAAAACTCTGGGGCCCTTACCTACCCTAGAACTAGGAGCTAAAATAATAACTCACCTTCCACCCACCCATTGTACCAATTCAGAACGGTGAGCCAAAAACCATGAACTAGGTTACACAGCAACAGAATAAGGCCCAGACATCCCAGATGTTACTGAAGTAGGTGCAATGACAGAAAAAAAAAAAAAAGAGATCATTTAAGCAGAGAACAGACACAGAATAGCAGTAGATGAGCAGACTCTTAATAACCTGATGATATTAATTTATGGATTATCTAATGATACAAACAGATATCAGTCCATAACTAAATACACATTGGTAAACTGCTCCTGTAGAGCAAACTGTCCTTGGTTTGTGTGTGTGTGCAGGTATTCAGAGGAGCCTGAGAATGTCCCAAAAGACCCCCCAAAGCCTGTATTTCCCTAAAGTTCTGTAAGATCTTTCACAAAACATTAATTATATGTTCTCCTACGCAAGAACTCAGAGACAGTGGCCAAGTTTTCACTTTTCTGAGCCTGCTCCTCAAAAAGCATAACTGTATCATGGAAAAGCATCAGATTTGGCCCTTTGCAGAGTGAAGAAATCACATAGTGAACAGTGAAAAAAACCCCATTTTGTTGCCCCCCAGACAGAGGGTGAGTAAAGCAAACTCTCCAATCGAATAGCAGATACCATGCAATCACCTTTTAATGTATAAAGCACCAGTGGGTTGTGGGAGTTTAGGAAATGTGATTTCTGTTTTTTAGCTTATTTAATGCTTGGCTTAGCCATAAAGAGGTTTTCACAAGAATCTCCATACAGGACTTGGTGTAACACTATCTAAAATGTTGAGCATTTTTCTGACACCCTGAGGGCACCACGGCGTGACACAGCATTAAGCATTGTTTTGGAGTGATTTCTGTAAAAATTCCGCGGTTTCACCCGTGTTGTGCCGAGCCCGCCAAGCCAGCAGGTGTGGCTGTGGAGCCTTTCGAAACGCACGGATGCCTTCCATCAGTGCCGAGGCTGCGGAGCGGTGTCATCGCTGTGTTCCCTTCTAGCGAGGCTGCTCCGACAAGCTCCGTGTTTGCCTTCTCCCTGGGAAATCCCAGGGGAACTGTAAACCCGAGTGTGTTTGTCCACGTCTTTTACACAGACATGGTGTCGGGATTTTTGCTGCAAAGGAAAACTATTGGTTGTGTCCTTTGCTGACAAGCTCCATTTCTAATGTACACAATTGCCATTATCCTTGGAACTACTCATGAGGGATTTGGCTCTCTGAGTTGTTAAATAGCAGATTTACTTTTGATGCTGGCGTATGGTTTAAGAGAAAATATTATTTAATGTAACTTAAAACATCACCTTTTGCTATCAGATTCTTACCAGAGCTGAGAGCCAACTTCTTATAAGAAACAAAATCAAATTCTCCTTCAAAGCACAGAGTAACAGCAGAGATGTAGAGTTACTGAAAGATGAGAGATGCTGATTTTAATGCCTGTCAGAATGGTGCAGGATTTGGGAAGGTGAGAACTGCTCTTCTTAAAATATTTATTGCTGCATAAAATTGTTATTGTAATTACGATCCACTGGTGATTTTAAACACCAGCATGAGAAACATCTTCACTTGTTAAAGGACCTTCCGGGTAGGGATATGAGACATCCTTTAGGGGGCTGTGCATTGTTACGGAATATTTCTCTTGCAGATGATCCTCTGCTGTTTTATTCCAGATTTGTTAAGAAAATGCTGGACTGAGTGTTCCAGCTGATGTTTTGTCATAGTTTCCAAAAATAAAAGAAAGTAAATGAAGGTTGTACCAAAGCAGTTGCGATTGTGGAGTCAGCAGTTGCTGAGCTGACTTAACTTGGAATAACAGCCACTGAAAAAAACAACAAAACTTGGCTCACAGAAATTTCCTGAACTGGAACAGTCAACAGGATTATTTTTAGTTCAGGTTTTAATGTTTTATCATTTAAAGGGAAAACAGTTGCCAGATGAAAAACATTACATATAGTTTGAACAAAAGGTATTTTCTTACATGCTAATCTTTAAACAACAAATTTTTACAGGATATGGTTTCTCAACTACCTCCATTTTTGAAGTTTTCCAGTCCAAGCATCATTAACAAAAATAAAGCTAATGTGAAAATGAGATGGGACATTTTAGTCAAAAGCTGCTTCTGGTGTAGTTTTATAGTGAGGTGAGGTCATGCTTGAGTTAGGGGTCCAGCATTGCCCAGGAAGCCTCTTCACTCCTAAACACTGATTATCAGCTGTAGTTTGATGAGTAGGGTGACAGGCATGAGTGATCAAAAATATTTATTTAATATTTTTTGTTGTTAAATAGCTAATATTTAAATATGAACAGTGAAATTAACTATTTAGCCTCTGTATTCTAATTTTGTATCTGTTTATTCTGTATAATTAGGAGGCAGATTTAGCTTTGGCTGTAGCCTTTTGTCCCAACAACTAAACACATCTCATTTGCAAGTGTTCTGAAACTATATTTCAAAATTGTTTCAAAACAAATATTTGGTACAGCTTGATCAATGTTTCTCTTGGCAGCAGCTCTGCCTGCTGCAGCCCAAAGTCACGTTGTTTCTCTCCAGTCCCACATCTTTCCCTAAGCTGTGCTGTCGTAACTGCATGTGGGGTTGCACAGTGAACCCAGTCAAGGACCTGATCTGGATTAAAATAACCTGACCAGGGCTTGGATCCAAGGGCTTGGATCCTTTTCCTGCAAGAAATCTCACAGAGATGCTGTGGCACCATTGAGACTATGGCCTGGGGACGGACACAGGGAAAAGAGGGGCAGCTTCACCCAGGACACGGAACCACAGCCTTGGCTTTTCAAACTGAAACCCCCGACAGTGACTTTGGCCCATTCAGTATCAAAAGGAAAAAAGAAAACAAAAAGTTATTGCATAGCTATGATACTGAAGTCCTGTTTTAATTCTGTTTCTCCAATATCCATGCCTGAAATAACTGACTGTACCATGAATTTGTGGCATGCTACAGGGATTAGTACACACAGAAAACACATGAGGAATCGGCACAATAATGTAAGAGTAGGGAAAGCATGCAAACGTGCATTTTTGGGAGGAAGATCTACTTGGAGAACATAAATTGCAAACAAACAAAAAAGCTAACAGAAAATTAATAGGTATTTTATAGTTATCTTCATGTTTTCTGTTACCAGCCCTGAGTGATGGTGGATCTGCAGCAAGAGGAGCAGTTACGCATTAACAGCCAAGTCACCACAGCGTGATCCAAGATTGTAACTGAGCATAAATTACCAGTAGAGGCAGTAAAAGAAACTGGAGCTAGGAAAATACTTAGTAGAGATGAGTTAAACTGCTGTTCCACATATTTAACTGAAACTGGAAGGAGTTTGGTTGTACTGAAAATGTGTTATTGAGGCTGCATGTGTTGTGGGGGCTCTCTTGTCCATCCTGTATTTTTGAGAGAAAGCAATTTCTGCTTGACCATGACATTATCTGGTGTCACGAGGTGTCTGTAAAGTATTTAAAGAATCTTGCTGAGCAGCAAAGCTCATGCAGTAAGGAAACTGGAAGAGTTAATGAGTTGTGAAGTCTAGAAGTGTTTGTCTATCACAGGAATTAGGATGCAAATTCCAGTTCCTATTGCAATCAATTTTCCTATTTATTGTTGCATATTTAAAATTTTTCATTAGCTTTCCCCTGTTGCATTTTCCAGGTGATCACTGATGTTGCTAGGGAAAAAAAGTACAAGCAACCTAAGTTGGATAGTAGGACATAGTAAAATGCCATGAAAAGTCTGGAATGTTACCAAAATAAACAGTGTTAAAAAATAAAGAGCCCTGTTGTTATGTTTAAGTTTAAAACACGTATTTATTTTATTTTGTGGCTTTAAAACACAACAACTACTTAAATTCAGCCATTACAATATAAAATTTTGAAATATGAACCGTTTTCATGTTTCATGGAAACTAAAAGTCACACCATCAAAATTAGGACAATTTTGATGCATCTTAATTTCTTCCTCTTTATTCTTGCATTGTTGATTAAACTTAAGCACTGGGATAGTGCTGCCCTTCCCTTTTTGCTCCCTGGCCTGTGATTTGCTGCCAGCTGTTACTATTTGTAAGGTGCATATCCTGCACATGGCTTGAATTTACCAACACCAGGCTAGTACAGCCCCATGCCCTGTGCTCAGATACTGGCAGAATTAGAGGAGATTACATCCCAATTTAGATGCTAGGCTATTTTTAAATCTCTTCCTCTCCTAATGCATTTTCCTGTATAATCCTATCTAAAAATTTATTTTAAGGGCTTGGGGTAAGTAGGGAACTGGGGGCTTAATGTCACCAAATCCAGAAAAAGCTTCCATGGCCTTGGGGTTAGAGTTAGAGCTCAGAAAAACAGATTTCATTCACTGGATCTCAGTTCAGAAGAAGGAAGAACATACCTTAAAGATCCCAGAAAGAAAAACAGTATCTATGAGGCTTAAAAAAAAAAAAAAAGTGAGAGGCTGAGCTAGCAAATCGTCCAAGAATAAATAAAAAAATATTTTCCTATTTTCCACTTAAAATAAGCAGCTGGATCTGATGCCAGTCTAACCGTATGGATCATGTTCCATTCTTGTGCTGCTGGCTGAGATGGTAGAAATATCATTGCTGAGCACTGATTCCTCACCTGTGAAGTGGTATTGACTTTACAAAGTCCACTGAGAACTACTGATGGAAAATACTATTCTAGAGTTGGTAGTAAAATATGATGCTTTTCACACAAAATACCAGTATATGAATTATTTTAGAAATGTGCTCAGTGTGTTCAGATATAAGCAATTCTCAGGTTTTAGAACGGTGGTCAGAGAAGACCAGATAATCAGCTAATCTCTGCTGCTAAATGCTTTGGCCCTGGGAAGCTGGAAAGAATTGTTGTATGCTGTATTCCTCCCACCACTCTGCAGAGTTAGCAAATGGGACACCATGGAAAGAGCAAATCCTAACACAAGCAAGAACATCCTTGCTGGAAGAAAACTGGGGGGACAAAAAGGTGCTTTTGTGAGTATGGTGGAAATAACTACCCAAGGCAGGAATGTCTGTTGCACTCAGTGATTCTGGGAAGGCACGTCCAGATCACAGAGTCACCCATGGGCTGTGCAAGAGGCTTTAGCACAGTCACACCAACCATGCAGCCCTGGGAGTTCTGCTCTTTGCCACAAGTTTCTGTCTATCTGGGTTTAATTATTATCTGCAGAGGAGCTGATATTAAAATTATTACGTATTTTATTGCGTAACGGGGTAAAAGTTTAAGAAACGCATCGCAGTTGCTTGACTGCAGAAGTGTATTTTCCAAGTGAAAAACCTGATTTTCAGTGAATGTGTCAGGCAAAGAGCACCTTACCTTACTTGCACCAAGCATCATTTTGGAGGGTTTCTAACAGATTTCCATTCTAGTTGGTTTGGGGTGTTACAGTCAGATCCAACAGGGAAAAGGCTGCACCAACTGTTGGAAACAAAATAGTTATTTTCCTTGTGTGAATATGGAGCTTACGCAGGCTGTGATGAGACAAAATTACATCAGATATACAAACATCCTCTCAAAATTCAGAGCTCATATCTTCCCTGGAGTGCCTTGAATACAGCTGCTAATTACCTCGTGGAATGTGTTCTGCTGTGGTTTGAAGAGCACGTGATGCCAAAGGAGAGACTGCTCACTAAAACCATAGGTTTGCTTAAATGGTGTGAAGGTTTCGCCAAAACAGAAGTCCTTTTGAAGGGGAGGAATGATAAGGTTATAGTTAAAGTAGGGATGGGAGAAAGAGTCAGAGCAGGACCCATTCCTCTACTGAGAGCTACAGGAGAAGTATAGGGAAGAAAAGGAGAGCAGGGAAAAGGGAGCAACACATCTCATGCAGTGGTAGGCGAAGATTTGAGCACCACATATCAGGTTCTCTGGCAAAACCTGCTGCCATTAAAGCAATGCTCTGCTTTGTTCTGAGGGAGGTGGGATGTGTTGTGTTCTTAAACCATTAACCATCCTGTTTTCCATCTCCTTACACCAGGCAGAGAAGCTTCATTATGTTCAGTAGCTGAATGCTGAAAATTTGAAAACCTGAGATCCCAGTGACAGATAAATATGTGCAGTTAATAAATGTATTATTCTTTCACGGCCTAGGAGCAAGTGCAGCATTACTGAAGAGGGAAACAATTTAGTTGATATCACTGGAGTTGAACACACTTAAGCCAGAATGAAACATAAATGCTTATATAATCCCCTGTGACCTCTCAATTATTCCCACGCAGCCTAACAGTGATTTCACAGATCACACTGATGGGAAGTATAATTTAAACTTTCTGTGCTGTGTGTGCTCATCCCTTTAACTTCCTTACTCAATTGTCACTGAGGCAAGTTAATCTGTAGGATATCTTAGTTGGACTTAAGGGTTACAGCAGAGACACTCGGGCCCACTGTGAGCCTTTGTGTTCTTTCTAGTACTATTTTCTCTGATGATTTCATCCCTATCCTAGTGATTATCAGAGGAGTAGCCTTTGTATGCAGGAGACAATGTATTGATTGCTAGCCATGGTGAGCTGTGTGCGAGATGGGTATTATGTATCTACAGCTGGAGCTTGCTGAGTAAAGAATCACTAGCACGAGACATTTGTTGTAGCTTTCCGTAGATAAAAAACATTTCAGTAATAAAATAGAGGATTCCCAAAGCATAGCTTACACAAGTTTCACTCAAATATTTACTGTTAAGTATAAATATTTCATGCGACTTAGGGAAATCTAGCAGTGTCCACTGCTGCATATAAAACTCATTCATCTACTTTTGGATTTTCTTTTTCTGTCTTACCTGTAGAAATTAAAACCCCTGTCTCAACAGAAATAAGAAAGTTTGCTCTCTGAGCTTTTCAAATTGGTTGTTATCTCCTGAGAAGCATCTTGATTCCTAGAACTGGCAAGACATTCACTTTTACCAGTATCAATGTGTGGTTTGTATCGTCTGCCTTAAATCTACCTCTGAAATCATGTCAAACCCAACCCCTTTTGTTACACCATTCTTAATACTAGACCAGCTGGCTTGTGCTTCTTGGTATCTCCTCTTTTTTTAAACGCATGCAGACAGATTACATTGTCCCCCTTTGCTGCCTCATAAAATCCACAGGTGAACAGCCAAAAAAAGGTTCAGTGCAGGGTGGCATGTGAAATATACTGGCATGAAGAAACACCCTTTTCTAGCTGGGTTGGTCATATGATTGGTATTTGGCAGAGAGTCATAGCATGACTCAGTGAAATCTTTTCAACAGTGAAGCTGCTCATATAGTAAACATTCCCAAGCACTAGACTGTAGAGTTTTATTTCACTCAAGTAAAATCCCATTATATTAAATTATAACGTGGAGACATTCTCTACATTAAATTAATGGATGCAACTCTTCAAGTTCTCTCCATCTGTTCTACCCTTTAATTACAAAACCAAAAAAGCACAACTCACAGTCCCATGATAAAAAAGGGAAGTAGAAGGGATTTGGATGCACAGGGATTACCAGCATCTGCTGCATACATGGTCTCACTTCACAATAAGCTCTACTTTGCTGGTAGCACCCCTACTTTAAAAATACATATTAGCAGTTTCAGGTGGATACATTTAGTCACTCCCTCACCTAGAAATCTTATTGTCCAGTGCTGTGGTTCTGACATCATCTTACACAGAACTGCTTTTCAGGGTAAGGCCATTGAACACTGCAGAATCTCTTGAGACCAGTGAAAAGCCATGTTACACATACCCTCTGTCAGTATGTTTTTAAGAGAGGCTGCCCTCTCTACAAGGAATGTATATATGTGTATATATATTTTTATATGTGTATATATATTTCTTCTGAATTATATGTAGAAAGCATTAACATTTAAAACAGATGAACAAAATGCAAGTATTTGCATTTGGTGACACTGCCCAGAAGCTTTTTTACAGATGTAATAATGAGTTTGTTTTCCTAATAATTATGACTTTTCTCTTTAAGATACCTTATACTTTGAAGAAAGTGTATTTCAGTTTAGAAAATCTGCTCATATAACTAGCAAAATTAATAGTAGCTGCAACACTTCACAGAAGAGAAAGTGGGAGTTGAAATGGCCTTGAAGATCTTTAAACAGATATAAGAGACATCTCCTCCTGTCTCCTGATCTGTTCACCAGCCCATGGTGCCTCCTGCTATACTGGTTTTATAGTAAAGACTGAGAACAAGAGTTATTTTCTTCAACATGGAAGTGCATTAAATAGTCACATAAAACCAGAAGAACTTGTTTTGGAAGAAGTCAGCCCTATCTCAAGGCTACTGTAATGTACACACCTTTATTGTGGAAATTCTTTCCCTTGGTATATTATCTACACATGAGTAATTCTTGGTAGATTTTGGTACATTTCCTGACTGTCTTCAGTTGGACACTGTCAAAAAAATAGAGCTGTAGGAGCTATGCCACTGAAGTTCTTCTGTCTACTAGAAGAAAAATATCAACAATTTTCCCCTGTAAAAGATAACATTTGTTAAGGGAAGTGTAACTATAATCAGGACAGAGAGGGCAATTTATGAAAAGTTACATTGAGGGACTTCATGTAGGAACAGCTCCATCGCAAGAATGGTCGGTGTAACCCTTGTACTGTTGAGAATAACTTGTACTGTATGTGATGTCTGGAAGGTGATGTTTCTGAAATAACTGTTCTTCTGAGGAGGTTCAGATGGATTTTTTAAAGATTATTTTTGATAGTAAAATTTGAATCAAAATTAAACTTGCTGGGCAGTGCTCCACAGCATGAGCCCAGGGATTCTGTGCCGGGGAGCCTCCCTTGCGAATCTGGAAACTCCCTCTCATTCTGCATGGCTGAAATCAACCACTGCTGTGACAGACCCTGCATTGCCTCTCACTCATTCAGTCCTGATACAGATCCATTCATTGTTGAACTGAAAAATTATAATAGCTCAAGTTAATGACAGTTTCCTGAAACCAGTTCTTCTCTCTGATAATATACCTGATAACATTATTTAACTATGGAGTAATTATTCATCCAATGAAAACAACAGTCACAACTTCATTGATCTTTTCAGTTTGTAATCTGAGGAGGAAAACTGCACTGGTTAAGTGTACAAATTAACATTATACTTGTGCTAGATATGTACATCTGAGAGTAAATCTCTGCGTGCCTCAGCAGCAGGGTTAGTACTGGTTCCTGCCTTTGAGCACAGAGAGACTGAGCTTTGGATGTCCTTAGTGCCAGGGAGGGACTCAGATGGTTACTCAGCTCAAGTTCAATGTGCACTTGAGCAGACCAGCATAAACCCAGCTTTTAACCTGAAAACTTTCAGGATGTGTTGGTTTGGGCTTCCAACAGTCAGGTGTGAGTTGCACCTGCATGACAGACATGCAGTAGAATACAGTGGCGATGGGGCTAACAGAGGGAATGTTACTTTGCCAGTGAAAGTGCTCAGCAGTTACCACTGATGCTATAATACATCACTAAGGATGTCAGGTGCTCCCTCAGTAAGTTCCCAGTTCCAGCTGAAATGCCAAGAATTTTGGCACTACCATCTACCAGTGAGATTAATGTGTCACTCTTCATGGCCATTTCTCATTCTTTTGTAAAATCTGAGATTTTTATAAGTCAAATTTATAACAGTGTATTTTTTATTTTTCACTATATTTATCTTATGCAGAACTCCAGGGAGAAAAAACAGTTTAAAATTACATTTTCAGAGCTCATGAGGTATTGTGGATCATTTGGCTAGATCCAATTCAGCAAGGCTGAAAAGGGGCAAGAAAGGAAGTAATGGACAGGAAAAGAGATAGAGGAGACGAATAGTAATCAGGAAGAATAAATGCTAGCTTTGATGTAAAAAGGATGTTGATCAAGGAGGAAGGTCACAGCATGCAATGAAATACAAGATGAAAAAATAAAATTTATTATTCAAATAGAAGGAATCAGGATTTGTTGTTACAGTGATCACAGGGAGAGCAGGGGAGCTTGTTACAGCTGAAGGGAGGTATCTAATATTCTCAGGATTGATCACGACCTCTTCCCAACATTTTTCGTCCTTCCCAAGTCACATGTGTTTGATGGATATGATGAAGAAAGATGAGGAAAGGTGACACAGCTCATGGCTGGAGGGATAAATGGTCTTAACTACTAAAAACGGAGACAGTACTTTATGAATGAACAGTGTTACTAATGGGACTAATGAGAAAGCTCAGATTTATCAAGCTGAGGAAGCTCAGGTTTATCAAGTGCAGTTCTATTCACCTGGGGATACTCTCTTTCTAAGTAATTTACCATTGTTATTACTTTTTGCATGTTTATATATTTACTATTATTACATTCACAAAATATTTGGACTGCCATTGAGTTGGAATGACCAGCAGTTTCTGCTTAGGCAATTTAAGATTACCAAAGATGCTCGGGACTGGCAACACAGGACTTTGTAATTCCAAACCTCAGGCACTCCACACATTTTTATGTTAATTAATATCTTGTTTTGATTAATATTAAAAGGGCTCATCAAAAAAAGGAGACTTAGTTCTATCTAGACTCTGTATAACCCAGCTACAGTACTGCAAGTAATTTCAGGTTGCTACAGCATGTTCTTCCACTCCACACCTAAAATAAACTTTTTGGTGAGAACACTGTTATGTAAGGCTGCAAATGAGATTTGGAACAATAATAATTATCCAACTTGCCACCTATTTTTAATACCTAAGATGGAAGGCACTGAAATTCTGAATGAGAATATTCAAAGCACAGCAATGAACCCACCTATTACAATTAGATCTGATTCAGTATTAGGTTAAAAATAAGGTCAGGTTCTTATTTGTAACTAGCTATTACTAATAATACACTTGTTAACCACAGTGAAGTGAAATCAGGATCTGAGAATAAGTGTGCCTATGCAGTGAACTTCTCCTTTGGCCTTTAGCACATCGACAAAGAGATTTCAGAAAAAAATTTCCCTCCCCAGGCTCTCTCTTCAGAGGAAGCATTTAAGCAGCAGCCAGCACTGCTTGGAACTGGGCTTGAGAACTGATGCTGAGCTGGAGGGCAAGGCAGCAGTTTAGCCAAGCCATCCTTAGCAGGTTATGCGGACCTGTTTTGTCACACAAGACACCTGCGACATCTCTGAACCAACATGGATATCATATGAACATGCACTAGAAGTCATGGGTACTCCCCAGCTGGGCTTATGCTTCCTTCACTGTAAGATAGTGGTAGTGCTATGAAAGGAACATACATTTACTACACAGGAAAGTGAGGGAGCAATAACTCAAATTTTCTTACTGCCATTCCTTTTTGCAGCCTTTCTGTAGCTCAACTGCTTGGCCCACCTGAAGGTCATTATGACAGTAAATGTAATGTAATATTGATTACATTAATCAACTGATGAGTAAATATCTGAAAGAAAAAAAAAAAGGAAGCAACAGCTATAATATGGAGAGAATCTCCTTCATTCATTCAAGTAAACAGGTACCAGAATGGCTCCAACAGTCAGATGTTGCCTGGCTGAAGTGGAACAAAATCTCCAGGAGCAGACAAGAGGTGCAGAATAAAGGTAAGAATGGTTGAAGTGCACAGTGAACTATTTCTCAAGGGCACAGTTGAAGAGTAGAAATGTTATGATAATCATAAACAAAGCGTCACCTGGATTTATAGACATTTAATAGGATAGCAGTCTCATTCCAAGGAAAATGATCCTCATTATGGCCCTGAAGCCTCCCCAGCTACATTAGCCAGCTGCCTTCTTTTAGATTAATTACTGCATTTTGGCATAAGTCTATGGACCAAGATGAGGAGAGAAAATACATCCTGCAAGATTTTAGCCATAATTTGGATGTGGCATTGTGTTTGAGATTTCACAGAAGTGAGCAGTTCAACCCCTTGCTAAGATGTTGCAGCTTCAAAAACCTCACGTTTTACAAGTCCTACATTTTTCATATTCCTAAAGCCAACCATCTGAAAGCCAGAAGCAGTGGTTTCTCCACTGGGTGTTGGCAAAAAATGCAAAGATATGTATCTATCCCATATCTAACACAGGAAACATTATGTAGGAATTGTCCGTGTAAGGCATGGGGGATGTGCCAGGTTTGTGCCACTTACAGAAAACCCACTTGGGATCGTATTATCTCCATGACAACTGCTTGTACGTATTAATAATTTGTTGTGTACTTAAACATAGCTTATGGAAAGGGCTGAATAATAGGAGTTTTTCCAAACAAAGCACTTGTAACACAAGCTGTGCTGATCAGAGCGTCACACCAGCAATCAGCAAGCCTACAGACTCGAAGTGTGAGCTTAGCAGGACATTTCACAGATGCTTGTGTTATCTGTTTAAAAGGAAGGAATTTAAGGATAGGCCCAAGTATCTATTGACCTGGGGTCTCTACTCTCGACTCTCAAAGCTTCTGTCATGTTTGGAAAGTGAGTTCATTTCAGTATCATGTATCTGTCCATCTGGCGATCAAGTGATAGTATTTGTCCTGGCAGAAGTGGTGTTTTTCAAGTGCTCTAGAAATTAAAACTGGTAGATGATAGGTAGGAGGGATGTGGCCCCGTGCTCAGGTGCACAAGGATGTACCCACAGCCCCAGTGCTCCTACCCAGCCAGGCTGGACACAGAGCATTCAGTGCCACACTCATGGGGAGAGCGCAGGACATAAAATATTTGCAAAATACGAAGCCCCTAACATTTGAGAATCAGCACTCTATTCCTAGCTTTTTAAAGATTCTTGACTATGAAATATCTGTAACCATAGTGATTTGAAAATGTGATTTTCATGGTTACTCTGTAATTTCTTCTTTCAGTAAGACACTGCACTTCCTGCTTTATCTACAACACGAGGGTGAATGATGAACTGGCAGGTTTCAGTAATATGTTTTGTGGTATACAAGGTGGTTAATAATGAGATTCCATCTTTTACAGAAGCCATTCAGTTAAAGTGAGTGGGCCTCTGTTGATAGTGGTATTACTGATGGCACTGATTTTGTCATGTACTATATGGACTCTGAAATTAGTCAAATATACAGAAATAATATTTGTTTGTGGTGATGCAACAAATATCTGATGTAAATGTGTTCTGTTTTTCTTTTGGTCTTTTGCAATGGTTCTACTTAAGATGACAGGTTTATCTGACTTAGTAGGACTATTAAGACACAAACCATATATTTTATCCAGTAGTGGCCAGTATCTGAATATGCAAGAGATTACATGACATGTACTTCTGATTTTATTCGATCGGAAGTTCCTTTCCTCATACAGGCAGTTGACTTCCACACTATTGTACCAGTGTCTATATTCTTTGCTTGCAGAAATACATATATTAATCAAAGTTGGCAACCCTACATCTAAAGGTTGCAGCTCATTGTTACACTATTGTATAGCCTTTTAATTGTATAGTATAGTCTTTATATTGCATTGCATGGCCCTCTAATTCTGCATTTAGTATTAAAACACCATAGCAACAGACATTTTGGACATGCATTGATGGATAATTTAGAATCACTAAAATATTCAGAGAGAGTCAAGTGTGAAGAAAACTAATTTACGTGTTCCTTACTCTACAATGCTAAGTTGACAATACGTTGTATAGTTGGACGGTGTGATATAAATCTGCATAAATCTGCATTTAAACACTGATGTCTCATAGTACAATGGAAATGTTTGTATTACTGATAAGATTATTGCAGTTGCTAACACCCTTGTCCATGAGTCTGAGGTTAATTTAAGACTAGTATAGAATTAGTTGGCACTATAGGCTAACAGCTGAATAACCTACAGCTGGATGTGTGTAAACCTAAGTGCAGTCAGCCTGACCAGTACACCTCTCTCCAGAATGCCACACATGTGACCCTGACTCAGGTGTCAGCACAGCAGTGTGGCCTCCGTACCCCTGACTCACCAGGGCAGCCGCACCCAGACAGCTCCTTAGGTACAAACCACACACACGCCTGGCATATATTCATATACTAAATACGATTTATTACTGCCATCTCACAGGTCACAGTTTAATCTTACTCTGTATCTGAAGCCCTGACAAACCCCCGACTTATGCAACACAGTACGTATCCTTTCATTATTACGTTCTCCTCTGAAGGCTCAGATAAATATCTAAGAAGAGAAAAGCAATTGTGATTCTCTAAACTATTGATTGTCATTCTCAAGTCAGAGGGAGGAAGGAGATCTGATTTCTGATCCACATATAGACAATTCAAAAGAGTATGAGGATAAAATACAGAGCTAATGCTTGGGATGGAAATGGAAATTGAGGCTTTCCCCTTCTCTGTGAGTGTCCAGATAAATGAAGCCTGAATTTCCTTTGCTGAGTCCTGAATTCTCCTATAGTGAGTGGCATGGCTTCAGCTGTCAGTAGCAAGCAGAGAGTGCTGAATCACCTCCCCCTTCCCAAGTGGAGTTTGTCTGAAAAAGAGCTATGACTGAGTCTTTTCAAACAACAGGTGTTCTGTTCTTTACCACTACGTTCTTGGGAACCAATGGTGGAGTTGGGAACCGTCACAATTGCTCTAAAGACAGCAGCGATTGTTAATCTGTGAGGAGTCTTGATCCACACTAGCAGGAAGAAACTATTAACCTGGCTTGTTTGCCTACGAAACTGCAACTGAAATCCTGCCATGTTTTATCGGGTAGGTGTGAGGAAAGAACAGCTTGTGTGGATGGTTTGCAGTGTGATCCTCAAACATCTAACTATGCCAGAAAGTCAACAGTTATTGAAGAAAATGAACTTTAGCCTGGCAAATTACACAAGAGTTGATGTTATTGCTTCATATTCTTTGCATGTATTTGCTCAAGACTATTTTGGGAAGATGTGCTACAGAGTGAATTCTTGAAACCCATCACTTCTCAATGAATGGTACTTTTCCTTCTACAACTTCAAGCACAAAACTAAGGTCATCTGAAGATGGGAACCTGTGTAGGAACAGCAAAAATATTTTGGAAGATAAACAAAACCTGAGTCAGGTAATTCAAACCAACTGATGTGTAGCAGGAGACTATGACACCAAGAAACCGAGACTGACCCATGAAAGCAAACATTCCTTACCCCTTGCTCACTATGGAATTCTTAATTTGCTCCAATAGTAGGCAAAGAATTTAATAAGTCAGACTCCATATTAGGCAAGACAATTAACACAAATTAACTAGGAAAAGTCATTGTACCCCTTGAACTTAACAAATCAACATTTTATCAACATTTTGACCCATTTAAGTGAAAAAATATTACTTTTTTTTTTACCGATCATTTCATGCCTTTTTAAAGTTATTTAAGGGAAATCTTCCTCCGTAATTTAAGATGCAGATTGCAATAAAATACATAATCCATTAGAAATTGGTGATGCATATTTCTTACTTTTTTTTAATTGCAACTTATCTCTGTCTTACTGACATACTTTCCCTTAGGTAGCAAGTGTCTGAGTACACTAAGGTAGCTGAGGTCACCACTAGTTTCCTGAAAAAATACCACCTTCCTGAAAGTTTCCTGAAAGGTCCACCACTGATTTCCTTTACTGAGCACTTACACTGCACTTCATGCATTACTTCTGTCTAAAAAGGTCTTAATAAACTCTAGACTTCCAAGAACTCTTTCAGTATAAATTGTTTCAAAGAAATGCAGCACGGCCTTTGTAACCTAAGCATTACCTGGTGGTACAATTACGATGCTATTTAATGCTCGTGATTTAGAATGGAAAAGCTTTCTTTCAAAGTACCCAACACCAGCAAGTGCCTTCCACTTCCCTCTTCTCAGATGGACACGGTAACCAGGCTTAGGACTTCAGAATCACAGAATTGTTTGGGTTGGAAGGGACCTCTGGAGATCACCCAGTCAAACCCCCCCGCCAGGGCCGTGTCACCTGGAGTAGGTGACACAGGAATATGTACAGGAGGATTTTGAAAGTCTCCAGAAAAGAAGGCTGCGCGCCCTCCCTGGGCAGCCCGTTCCAGTGCTCTGCCATCCTCAACGTTAAGTTCTTTCTCGTGTGGAGGTGGAATTTTTTGTGTTTTAGTTTACGGCGAGTGCTCCTCGTCCTGTCACTGCGAAGACCCTGACACCAGCCCCCTGGCACCCGCCTCGGAGATATCTACATGCGTTAATTGCAGGGAGAACCACAAACACTGCGGAGCCGCACAAAGCCCTCAGATACATCGCCTCCCGACCCTGCATTAGGCGCTTGGCAGGCGGGGACCCTGCCCCGCCTGTGCCCCGCGAGAAGCCGGCGCTCAGCACCCGGGCAGAGGAGGAGCCGGCGCCGCCATGCCCGCGACCCCTCACGGCAGTGCCCCCGCTCCCGCCTCAGCGCTGAGGCCGGGCGGGGCTGCGCCGCGCCCCTCAAGCGGAGCCCCCATGGGAAGAGCGCCAGCCCCCGGGGGGCCAGGACCAGAACCGGGACAAGGACCGGCAAGGAGCACACCCAGCCCTCGCTCCCAGGGCGGGCTGGAGGTCGCTGCCCTCACCCGCCCCCTCCCCTCAGAGCGCACTCGCGGCCCCGCCCTGGCGCCGCGCACGCGCCATCGGCTCCCGCGGCGTCCCCCTCCCCGCGGTGGGGCCGGGGCGGTGACGTCAGCAGTGGCGGCCATTACACGGTGCGGAGTGAGGAGCGGCAGCGCTGCCGCAGCCGGAGC
>VZRS01011109.1:703046-728614 GCA_013398055.1 Ifrita kowaldi
GGGCGAGCCGCGGCCCCTCGGCTGTGCTGGAGCCTCGGCTCCGCCTCCCGTCCGCTCAGCGCCTCCTAAAATGGCGCCGCGGCTGCGATGGATCCTCGGGAGAGACCCCCCGGTTAAAATGTTAGATCACCCCCAAAAGAGTGAGTTATTACAGTGAAAATAAAAGCTTGTGGTAAGCGATTGGAAATTACACGCGGTAAAGAGCTGCTGTTTTGATTTATTTTTTTGTATTTTTCATGATATGAATAAGCACAGACACGTTTATAACTAACTGAAGGGTAAATTTCTTTTGGGGTTTTGGCTTCCCTCAGTAAGGTTCTGGGTTTCACGCAATTCAGAATAAACATTTGAGATCCTATATAACTATATATTTTTGTGGTGATGGTTTGAAGATGTTGAGACGTGGATGTTACAGAGCAATGTGTCGATTGAGACGTTCGTAGCTTAGAAAGGTTGTAAAGCCAACTCAGGATAGATGGTGTTTGGGAAATTCAGGAAAATGTTCTGGTAGCATCCAGAGGCATTTTCCAGTTGAATTCTAGTTCTGGTTGTAGCTTAATAGCTGAAGGTTGTTGTTGTTGGGTTTTTTTGGTTTTGGGGTTTTTTGGGTTTTTTTTTAATTACTGAAGGTTTTATGTATTCCTGTATTTCTAGACTAAAAGATGGAATATTTGTGGGTTGTTTGGGAACTGGCTATCAACGAATACATGAAGTTAATGATGCACTTGCCACAGAAAGTACTTAGCATATTTTAAAATTGGAATCATGCCTTCAAATACTACATCGGGTTGTTTTGGAAGCAAATTGTTTTGAGAGGACTGTCTATGAACTTAATAAAGAACTTGCAGTGCTTTTGGCCAGACAGGGTCTTGCTCCAATATAGATTTTAGTTCACTTGTATTCCAGCAACTCAACATTGTTTCCATTTGATCCCGGCTGTGTATTTTAAATGGTGTTGCAAGCAAGTGGCAATGTCACTGCCTGGCTATTTCCATGTGCGTCTCCAATGACAGTGGTCCAGCTTCTTCCTTGTATTGCTTTGTGTGAGAGGCAAGTATTTCATTTGCCGTTGTTTATAAACTGATGGGTACTGAGTCCTGAATCCCACAGGAGTGGGTGCCTATGGCCTCGTTTTGTGGGGCTGTATGGTAACTTGCAGGACCCTGAGGGATGTACAAAAAGCTTTCAGTATACTGGGGGTTTTGGTTCAGTGAGGAGCAAGCATACCACTAGAAATTCCTTACAGGAGGTACAGTAGTCCTAGTCATCAGTGTTGCACAAGATGACATTTTCATTTTTTCCCAGTGAAGAATAGAAATGAGCTGTATTTATGGATAAATGTGTTATGCTCGTCACCACGATAATGGTAAACAAAAAAATTAAAGAAAACTTTATGTCTGACTACTGTGTGTTGAGATGAGAGACTATGAGAACGTGAGAGCGAAATCTACCTGAACAATGTCATCTAGCAGCAGCCTTCTTGTTGGCTGAGTTGGGTGGCTGTGAGCTGTGGGTAGGGTGACAATTCCCTCTGTGTGCCGGATGTGTGGTCAGCACTGTGCAAAGTTCAGCCACGGGGCTGGTGGTGTTGGGGAAAATTGATTTGTTGCTGGTAACGACAGGTGGACTTACTTGGACTTTCTGCTAGGAGTAGTTAAGTTTCTTCATGGTTGCTGATGCAAGGAATTGGAAGTAGGCCCTTGAAATCCGAGTTTTCATCTTGTCTCTGCTGTGTTCATGGAAGTGAGGTGTGAGCTGAGTTCTGCACCTTCCTGCTGAGGGAACAGCAGTTGCTTTAATGTGTTCCCATGCTCCCAGCACTGACTCTCAGAAATCTCTCTGGGTTGTGCTTTGTTT
Source organism: Ifrita kowaldi (assembly GCA_013398055.1). Lineage (NCBI taxonomy): Eukaryota > Metazoa > Chordata > Aves > Passeriformes > Cinclosomatidae > Ifrita > Ifrita kowaldi. The sequence goes on from VZRS01011109.1 coordinate 704,904, forward strand.
GGATTGTTTAAGTAGTTTTGTGGATGTAACCACACCAAAAGGCTGTTTTTGCATGAATAGCTTAAAGACAGTGTCAAATACAGCTTTTGTTCCAAAGGACAGATAAAGACTCTGCTAGGTATAAACTGTTGTTCTTCACCACACTGAATTGTAGCTAGGGCTAGTTAAAATAAACAATTAAAAAAATCTGCGGGCTTTTTCCTGATAACACTGTTTGATTGGATGATCTCCCTGACGAGTATTTCTTGATCTGCTGGGGCTTTGTGTGTGCAGACTGGTGCCTCTCTTAATAAGAACAAGCCTAAGGGCTCTCTTGTGTTTCAGTATTGATACCCGAAGAACATGACAGCTTTTTGCAAACATGATGATTGTGTGGCCATTTGTGCATCCCAGTTACTTTCTTGGTGTGCCTTTCACTGAGCCTGGTTACCTGGGTGGTGGTGGGAACCGGGGAGAAACATCTTCGAAGTCTAGAAATAATTTGTAACCATGAATAATACATTATACTTTCACAGATTATTTGAAATAATCAACCTCTGAGTGGCAGTTAAATTATTCTAGGCTTAGTACGTGCTGTGTGTTTAATGTTGCATCAGTTGAGTGACCGATTGGGTGTGCTTTGTTTCAGCATTTGAGAAATGCAAGTTCTAAAGAAGTGGTCAAAATATACCCAGTCCAGTTACATGTCAGCAGTGTTTGTCCTGTTAGTGCTGAATCGTTTATTGTCAGAGGAGAAAGGAAGTCCTTTATTGCCAGGTGAGAGTTTTTCCACTGGCCATTTTGAATGAAAGGATGCTGGTTTAGAGTTTCTTTTCCATACATTGTGAGGGTAGAGGGAAATGGTCTCGTCTTGTCTGTGTATAAATGCCCTTTATCACAGGAGCTAGGGTGTGGTACATTGCTCAGGAAGGTGGGATGACAGTCTAAAATTGCACAAAGGAATGAGGTGAATTTTTGAGTAGAGTTTGCTTTGGTTATTGCAGAAGGTATCTAGTGCAGATGGAGGCAGAGATGTCAGAGTCACTCTCTTGAAAACCCTACTCCATAATTTAGTGAGTTTCAGTGTGGCATCCAGTTTTTGGAGAGAGAGAAGACTCTTTGGTCATATATACTATGTAGAGTGTTCAGGGTTCTTGAATTGCTAGTAAAATACCTTTGAATGGACAGTGCTGCTAGCCAAAATATTTTAAACTAAGTGAAGGGCTGATACTGGTAAGGGCATTCAAAAACCTTGATTCAAGCTTTGACTCCTGCAGTTTTTGATCTGTAACAATGATATTGGTTACATCTGCTTTTTGATTTGTCACCAATGCTAATTTTCATAGTGTAAGTATGTTTCCAGGCCATACTGTTCTCTGGTATGTACCTTGTTCATGGTGTATTTTTATAATTTTTTCCTGTTGCAGAATTTTCACTTTAGCACCTGATCTTCCAAGTTAGATGTTCTCTAACCAAACATGCTTATACCTACTGCAGCTGTGTGAGTTGCTCAAACTCATTTAGCTTATGTTAAGTAACTTAATTCTGAGAGGACAAATATCTTACTAATGAAACTTTCTTTTGAGTCAAAAAAAGCCTCTGCAATCAAGGTTCAGTTCCTCTAATGCATAGAACTTGGATGTTTTGTGGCTCTCACTCCTGTGTTTTAAGCTGAATTGTCTGCCCAACTTCTTTTTCAGAGACACATGTTCCCTTCTACTTCTCTGCTGTTCAGGAGTTACCTTTCTTAGCTGATTATTTTTGACCAGAAGTGAATGTTTTAAACTGTTTTCAGCTGCATTTGCAAGGGCTTTTTCATTAGCTAGCTTTTGCATTCTCATATCCATTGTGTGTAACTAACTATTCTTCAGACTAAGATGATGTGTTGTGAAAATTAGTGTTCCTGTCTGAACTTGCTGTCAATCAGCAAGAAACCTGCCCCAGCAGAATTCCCAGGTAGTGAGAGTATGGTGTACCCTGTGTGGTGGGCTGTGTATTGGGCAGGTTCTGTGTCTCTCTACCCCTGGCCCTGGCAGAAGAGGAATGTGCAGCATTGCAGTTCTACCTTGCCACTGTGCTGGCTTCTGGATTCTGTAGCAAGGGAAATGTGCTGCCAGTGGCGGGAGGACCCCTCAGTAGCTGTTCAAGGGGCTCTGGGAGACCAGAGGGTGGTTTAGGGCTGCTTTATTGAACATACCCGGGGATCAAGTCATTGATGGGGCCATGTAGTTACACCTCCTGTCTCTGAAGAGTTACAAGTGTAGTGTACAAAGCCTTTTGTAACATTTAAATACCTGTGTTTTAGATTATTCTGGAACACTTTAAAAAAAAATTCTTTTCATGCCCAGTGTTCTGATTTGTTGTGGTGGATTTGTTGGTTGTTTGGGGTTTTTTTTGGTTTTTTTGGGGTTTTTTTTGTTTTTTTGGGGTTTTTTTTGTTTTTTTGGGGTGTTTTTTGTTTGTTTGTTTGTTTTTTGGGTTTTTTGTTTTTTGTGGGGTTTTTTTTGTTTGTTTTTTTGGTTTTTTTTCTGGTTTTTTTTGTTTTGTTTTTTGTTATGGTTGATAATGTAAAATGGAAATTATCTCTTTCTACAGAAGGCATTTGAAGTGTCAACCTCGCCAGCCTTCTCACCTTGTCTGGATTTACATAGAACATCTTGATGTGCGTGTGAAAGTTTAGTCTTCAATGTGCCACTGATTGTAGCATCAGCAGCTTTCTGGGGGTTGTTTTTGGTTTTTTTTTTTTTTTTTCAATTCTAGTAAATCCTGTAAAAATTGAGTTGTGCTGGCAGTGAGATGTTTGGTTTTGGTTTTTTGCTTTTTAATTGCAGCATTAGTTGTGGTCAAGTAGGAATGAAAGATAGTTGTGTTGTTTTGGGCATAGCTAAAGCTGACAGCAGTAAGCACTCCTAAGTCAGAGCAAGTTCCTTTTTGAGTTCTGCCGGTTTAAGGCTGAAGATATGGATGAGGCTGCAAGACTGATGTCCTCTTCCAAATCTACCTGTGCTGAGGCTGTTGCCTCCTCAGATGTGTTGACAGTGCTGCTCTGTGATCTCTTCTGAGCCATTTTCAGTTACTCACCTGGGTTGCCTTGCCCAGCACGAAACCCAAACCTGTCTGGCTGTGTCTGGCAGGAGTTCACAAGGCCTCGTACAACAGATCTGTGTGAAGGGAATCAGAGGAGCAGAGGTTGAATTTTCACCCTTGCTTAGGGACCCTTAAGCTCTACACCTGTATTCGGTAATGCTGTTGTTAGTTCTCTTTCTCCAGGTAGTACATATTAAGCTGGAAGAAGTTTATTCCTAACTAAAGAATGAATACTGGAGCTCAATTACTCGGTAGCCAGGTCTCCAGTATTTCTGCTGAACATTTTGCACATGCCTTCCAATACAGGTGTTTCTTGCTTGCTGGTTGGCTCTAAACTTTTTCTTGAGTTTTGACATGCCATCCTCCAACTGGTATCCTGACCTGTAGCATGACTGTGCTAAGCTGTGTTGGAGTTACTGGAACAAAAGGATCGAGAACTTTGAGTTCATTGCATGAAGCTGGACTTGTGGATATCGGGCATAACTAGTTTGGGAATAGGTTTAGCCTGTTTCTTTTTTTAACAACTTGAATGATTCAAAATGAATACGGCTTGTTCTACAGACAGGACTGAAAAACATCCCTGTAAGTGGTCAGCTTCCTGCATTGCTGTCATTGCTGTGTTGCTTGGAACTCCCACGAGGCAAGGAAGGCATAAAGATTCCTGAGTTATTTGGCTTCTTATGTTTTTTTAAAAAGATTTTTCTAGATTATTTTTCTTCAATTTAAAATTAAAGATACTAAGATCTTTTGTACTAAGCAAAATAATGACATCGAGTTCTTTAAGAAGATCCTGTTCCTATCCCCACTGCTCTTGTCAAGTACTGCTGGATAAATACCCTTTCCCTTCCTGCAGATTTGCCTCTGAGGGAAAGAACACTCATCAGTTACTCTGAGTACGCAAGACTGATCTTTTCAAGTGGAAATGTTGAGGGGACTATCAAGGTTTGAATGGTGTCAGTCCTTACTTTTGTAATACAAAGGAAGAGAGGGTTATTTGGCAGAAGTTTGCTGCTTGCATGCTTTCTTGTAGATCTTCTAGAATTTACAGGAGACAAAGGAAAGCGGTTGTCTCATTTAGTCTTACAGCGGTCCTGGCATTGGGATTGCTCTCTTGGTTGTCTAAGATCTTGTATTTAAACTGGTCTCTCTTCTCACCGAACAGAAGAGATTAGAAATGAAGGTGTAGGTGCTAGTCACAAATCCAGAGAGAAAGCAGATGCGTCATCTTCTGTCCCAGCAAAAGAATATTTTGCTGCTCAGACATCTATGTGGATGGAAATCCTGGTTTTACTTACTTTGGAATACTAAATAATTAAATGTCAGTGGGGAGCTTTGTATTTTAATTTTGTTCCTACTTATACATTCACATTGAACTCCTTAGTGGATTGTGAAGTTCAGCATAAATCAGTTTCCCATTTGTGTTGTGTGATCTGACTGCCATGCCTCCTTCACAGAAGGGTGTTACTGGAGGCTTCATTTATCTAATTTTGTTTAAAATGTCAGACAGTGAATGAAAACACCTTTTGCTTTAAAAAATGAGCCCATCTCTTGTCTGAAGCTGCTCTCTTTTCCTCCCCATGTAAGGAGTGGGGGAAACCTTTAAATTGAAAAGCATTGACTCTGCAGAAGAATTGCTGACTGTAATGGATGACTTTGCTTGGAACTGGAATCTCTTCCAGGTCATGATGTTTGGACAGCTAAAACCAGTATTCATCCCACTTAGCTGATCATTGTGTCTTTAGTCACATCCTGTGCACCTTAGTGACAGGAAATTATGGGTGTGGTTGAAGTCTTCAATCTCATCAAAATATCTTTATGGCAACTACAAATAACTATTTCTTGGTTACAGTGGATGTTTCTCATTACATGCTTTACTAGACAGCAGGGTGGTCTGCAGGTGTGAATTCTGGTCTGCCAAGAATGACATGGTACCATCTGCAACCATGACTTTGGAGCTGTGTTGTCTAATTAAAATAATGGTTGTATTTCCTTTACTGAGTTAGTGGTAATCTTTTGGTGAGTGCTTCATAGTGCTGCTTCAAACATTGAATTTTACACAGACACAGTGATGTTTGCTGTTCAGTTTGGGTCTTGTCATTTTCTTTTATGTGCCCCAGAATTTTTCAGGGTAGATAATTGGGCTGGGTTGTCAAAGCTCGTGCTAGAATGTGGGGACCTAAGAAGGGGTCGGAGTAATTAGGAAGTATCCGGTATGTTCTGGAAACACAGAGGAATTTGAGTACAGATTAATTCAGAGGATTTTGCAGAAATGGACCACTGGAAATTATTTCCATGAGACAAGGTTGATGATGTATGCTGCTCATGAGGGAAACTTGCTTATCCTCAGCACAGAGTGAGTTGAGGAAGTAAAATGGATGGGTTATGGCTTTTATGGCACTTGACTCTGAGCCTTAATTTGTGGCATATAGGATAAAAATATATGGAGGGAGCAGGGGAAATAAGAGATATGTCTGCATGCATACATCCCCTGCATCTCATTAAATAAACTGAGGATCTGAAAATCATGTGGTAGTAACTTTAATAGTCATCTTTTCAAAGTTCTCATCCGTGGCAGTTCATACACTTGGATCTTGTACTGTCTTAAAATAATGAAGCGGATCTTTCTGATTTAAGAACAGCATTTTGCTGAGATATGCTTTGTAGACAGAGGCACCCAAAGCAGCTTGGTACTGTTCAGCTGGGCCTTTTACATGATGTGCAGCAGGCCAGGTATGGTTTAATTCTTAAGTACTAGGTTGTGTTTTTATGCAGTGCTACTCTTTATAATGAAGTGAAAGTTGTTTGTTTTCTTGTGTGTTTAAACCAATGTTGGTTTTATTCTTGTTGAGTTTTGGGATTGCACAAGTTTTCTCTGCACAGTGAAATGACTGAGTAAGCCAGTATCAAGTCAGAATGAATTCCAGTCAGTATGACTAAGCTGAAATGTATTTGATATGTGCATATTGTTTGAACTTTGAGATTGTTCTGAGTAAAATACCTAGCTTTCCACCTCTGCGGTAGTGTTTATGACAGCATTGCACTTGGTGGTTCTTATACATTTCTTGTGTAACTGTCTCACAGCTGTGTTTTTTCTGTATTAGACTTTATTGGTAATTGGCTGTAAAATTAGCATTTATCAACTTGAAGTAATGTTTTCTTTGCAGTCTTATTCTGTATCTGTTTGCATTTTATTTTGAAATCTGAGTGTAGTGCTGAAAAAATAAACTGATTCAGAGGCGAGGTCTTACAAACGTAATATAATAGGCTGTTGATAACAAGTTTTTGCTTAAGTTAAGTACCCTGCACCATAGAAGTTTGACTTGTGGTGGTATTCTACTATGTAAAAAAGATTAATTAAGTGTTGGAGGTGTAGAGAAGTTCAGGGCTGTCTTAATGGTAAAAATTGTTAAGAACTGAAAAAAGGCAGAGATACAAAAGAATTAGTAAGTGCTCAAGAGAATCTGTTAATGAATTTCATAATTGTTTATCCTGATGATAGGCAGTGAAGCCTGGGTGTTTCAAGATGTTGGTGTCAAAACACTGCAGTGTTGCACTATTATCCTTTGTGGCAATAGGTCACTGGGATTTTGAAGTTCAAGGGGTGGTGTGTGTGTGTGTGTGTGTCTTTCCTAGTTCTCCTTTGTGAGATGGTTGGATCAAGGAGTTTTGTACCTTCTCCAGAAGGATGCTGAAGAGTGCTCTACTGCTTCCTCTCCGTGAGGAAGTATAGGAGAGCTGCTGGTGGGAAGTCCGTTTGTTGGAGGGGAGGATGGGTGGGGGGAGGGAGTTGTGTGGTGTGGCGAGTAAGCAGTACCATCATGGATCTCGCTAAAAGAATCAATAAAAAGAGGGAGTGGAACCAGGTGGAGTTGCACAGGGCTGTGTATGATCCAGTACAAGGTCAGGGGCACAGATACTGCAGGAGTAGAATTAGTGATTCTGATTATGAAATTATAGTATTAAATGTACTGTTGTCTTACCAACTTGTGTTTGTATTGTGTTACAGTATATTAAAAGTCTTTTTTTTTGCTTCACCTTTTTATAGGAATTCATTTAATGTGGAAGTTGGGATGTAGTAGACTGCTTCTTGGTGGGTTGTTTTCAGGATGTTATTTTTTCTATCTTCAGCTCTGCTGAAGCTCTTTTGTAGAGCCAAGTAGAGTGTTTTAGCACTTGAGGTTGTGCCACTTCTAATGCTGTGGGACATAAGACTGTAAATGAACTAAGCAGTTCATAACACAGCGTTGCATGAAGCTGGTTTTAGAACATGGAAATGTTGGAATCCCTGCACCAGCATTCCTCCACTGCAGGATTTAAACAGAGGTTACTGTTTTGCAAGTTGACCTGGAACAGTCTTTTTCCATCAGAGTAGCTGTCTGACTTCTCTGTTTTTGGTCATGTGCGTATCTGAGTGATTTAATATTTCAGAAACTGAGGAAGCAACAACTCAGTTGCTGAGAACTCTGCCATTCTCAGCACAAATGCTGCATACCTTTGATGAAAAATGAATGCTGCATTCTTTGTGCAGTGCTTCAAATGTGTTAAGAAAATCCAGTGGTAGAAACATTCTAATTAAAGAGCAGGGGTTTTTTATATTGAAGTGCTGTAAGCATCTGTGATGTTCTCTGTCAAAAGGAGAATTAAGCTGGCTAATGCTTCTGAATGTAAGAGAGTATTAGAAGAGGCTAAGGCTGTTAAAACACCTTCAAAACATCCGGTGAGTGTCACTGCATTAAAATTAACTCAAGTCAGGCTATCTTAAAATAAATCTGCACTTTTAACATTGACCGCAAGGCAGGAATGACCTATCTTTAGTACTGAGCACAGTGCAAGTGGAAACTGTCATATGAGACTGACTTTTGATGTAAATATGTCTGCAGAGTGACATCTAAAGCTTTGTGTTGTGCAGGGTGTTTAACCACGCTGCATTTTTGCATTTCTTTGCAGTGTTGAATGAAACATTGAATTTAATGAATTTTCCATCATTAAACTTACATGTTGCTTCTGTTTGAAGTGGCGACCGTGGTGGTCAGCCAGGATGATTTGTGGGGACAGTGAGACCACTTTTGGTGGGAATGTCACCCACTGTGTTGTTGACTTGGATTATAGAATAGAATATAGTTTTTATATATTCTCTTGTAATTGAGGTAATGAGGTAAAAAAGGATCCTTTTCAAATAGGAGCATTGACTGTTGAGAACCAGGGAAATCTTTGTAGATGGTAACTAGTAAACTTGTTACTATTTATATTTCTGATACCTTCTTGATTTAGCAAATCATTGTGGCATGTGTCTGGTGACTGTTCTGAGAACAAACTGTAACAACTGTCTTGCATTATTTCAAAATTACCTTTCTAGTGCTATATTTAGCCTGTGCTTCTTCATACAAATTACCTTTGTCTGCAACTTTTATATATACACAATTTTTTGGGAAAAAAAAAGATGATGACAAAGATCTTACCCAGCTTTGGTTTATAAAGACACAACTTGATGTTATTAGTTTGCGTTTAATCACAAAACTTGTTGAGAAAGCTTGCACAGGTAATGACCTGCTCTGTAATTGCTGGTACCTGTGGATGTTCTCATTCTGCTTCATGCAGGACTCCCTGCCCCTGCAGGTGGGTTGAAGATGTTTGTACAAATGGGTGCCAACTGTTGGTAGTGTTTTGACCATGTCCAAGTTTGTGCTTTTGGAGGTAAGATGTTGGCAGGATTTTTAGATTTAATTTTTCAAAATACTAAAAACTTCTTAAGTTTCAGTAATGATGATCATTGTTTTATGCTTCACGGAACCATTTTTGTAGAAAGTCTGAGGTTTTACTTTAGATATCATCCTCAAACAGGAAAAAAGCCACTCAGCTACTAATTACTAATACAGGGTTTCATAAAGTGAAATGCTGTTTTAAGTAAAGATAAACTTTTACCTCAAGTGCTTCAGAGAAGGAAGGGACAAGAGCTCCTAAAGACAGCAAGTAGCAGAGTTGGAAGTGGTAGAGTGTGCTTTGAGTAAAATGGCTGTTCACAGACAAACTCAGGATTTATGTGCTGTTTTGTTTTATAGGCTAAAGAAATTTTGACAAAAGAATCCAATGTACAAGAAGTGCGATGTCCAGTCACAGTCTGTGGAGATGTCCATGGACAATTTCACGACCTCATGGAACTTTTCAGAATTGGAGGCAAATCACCAGACACGAACTATTTGTTTATGGGGGACTATGTTGACAGAGGATATTATTCAGTTGAAACAGTCACATTACTTGTAGCTCTTAAGGTAACTTTTCTTCTCAGCTGTACAGTTTTGTATAAAATATATCATTACTATCCTGACTACATTTAATATCTATTATGATTTTCACTGCATTGGTATTAGAGGTACTGAAACTGACTTCTTGGCTGTCTTAGTTTTCTAAGTCACTTCTTAAAAAAAATTAATGTTCAGGTGCAAGCCTGAGCTTTATCTAAAATGAGTGTTGAGTTTATTTGTTACTTGCCTAAGTAGCAATCTTTAAGAATTTCCTTGGAGAGATCAGCTTAATGCACAGATGTAGTGAAGTCCACTAGTAATAATAAATACAACTTGTAATTAATCTCAAAAGTGTTTGGCAGTTGAAGATTTGAATAAATTATTCCTTTTTTTTTACCTCAAAGGTTATAATTGAATCTTCAGAAGGGTTTGGTTTTAATTGCTTTATTGACATGTGGAAGGGAATGAAAAGTGCAAATTCTGTTCTGGGGAAGAGTTACTCATTGGTGCTCTAAAATAAACTGTTCTGTTTAGGTCCGTTACCGTGAACGTATCACAATTCTTCGAGGGAACCATGAAAGCAGGCAGATCACACAAGTTTATGGTTTCTATGATGAATGTTTAAGGAAATACGGAAATGCAAATGTTTGGAAATACTTTACAGACCTTTTTGATTACCTGCCTCTAACTGCCTTGGTGGATGGCCAGGTATGTTGACATTTGACAAAGTTGAATGTTTTTTGTTGTAAAGGGAGCTCTTAACACTGCATTCTGTCAGCTCTCATCTTTAAAGGAATCTCATGCAGATTTTCTCCTAATTATTTATTCTGAACTGTTCTACCTGCAATGATTAATGCAAATAAACTTCATGTATGTTAACTCTTGCAGATTTTCTGTCTACATGGTGGCCTCTCTCCATCTATAGATACACTGGATCACATCAGAGCACTTGATCGCTTGCAGGAAGTTCCCCACGAGGTACTTTTTTCTAAGCCAATGAGACTGATGATTCAGTATGTACTGGGGGGTTGAGTTCACAGGCTGAAAATGAAATTCAGGTGAATTTAGCAATATTAAAGTGCATGTCTTCCTGTTCCGGGTTTTTTAAAGGAAAAATGAGGGGCATCTCCTTGCTTAAAGAAAGAAACATACTAAGTTTCAAACAGTTGTGCAGGGGTGGTGTGTGTACAAGTTTTTTGTGGTTTTGTTGAGTTCGGGTTTTTTGCACTTCACCTCTGAAACATCGTCTACATCTCTTACAGGGTCCAATGTGTGACTTGCTATGGTCAGATCCAGATGATCGTGGTGGCTGGGGAATTTCTCCTCGAGGCGCAGGTTACACATTTGGACAAGATATTTCAGAAACCTTTAACCATGCTAATGGCCTTACGTTGGTTTCAAGAGCTCATCAGTTGGTAATGGAGGTGAGCAGGACAGCCTGTGTGTTCAGACTTTGGACTGTGTCCTTGGTCTGTTTATTCCATGCTCTGTGTGTCAGATGTGCATCTGCTGCTGTGACAACTGATGATCCAGCTGAGAGGCTTCCAGAGACTTGACCTTGACAGTATTCACGTGCTACTAAAGGAGTTTGATAATGGAATAACCTTTATTTTGGCCTTGTTTTCCTGAAAATTTACAGTAATATCCCAAACCAGGCTTTGGTACTAGATGTGGCATTGCATTTCTGTGTAGATAAAAAGGTTTTTAAATATGTGCTCCTTGAAAAAAAGGTGTATTTTTTCTTTTTAGCTTGGATGCATGCTTTCGTTCTTGGCCGCTAGTTATTCCTGGCAGTTCAGATTTTTAAATGTGTGTCTGGATTCTGGTTTTGGTGATCACAGGCTGAAGGTTCAGAGTAGATTATGTACTTCAGAATTGCTGTTGTAACTATTTAATGCTAATGCAATGGAGAAATCTTGCTAGGTGGTTTGCTTTTTGGCTTTTTTAATATCTAGCTCATATTTACTAGTAGGAAGCAACCTATGAAGGCCAAAATTCCTTTTTACCCTTTTTCTCTATAGAAGGAAAAAAAGACACAGCCTTAAATTTATTTAAAATAACCCTAACAATGCCACTTAGGGCTGTGAGCATTAAAAGGTTGGTTCTAGTCAGGTGGTTACATGGGATACATGAACTTGGTTGTCATAATTATTTTTTCCTTACTCTCCAGGGGTACAACTGGTGCCATGATCGGAATGTAGTAACAATTTTCAGTGCTCCAAACTATTGTTACCGTTGTGGCAACCAGGCTGCAATTATGGAACTTGATGATACTCTAAAATACTCCTTGTAAGTATGTTTAAAAATGAGAATTACGTTGCCCATGATTTTAAGATACCACTTAATTGTGTTAAAGTATGGGGTTTTTTTCCCCTCTATGCTTTTGGGAGGTGGAGTGAGTGTGGAATTGCTGGGTTAGTCACACTTAAAGTCTTGGAGTCAAGCCTCTGGAATAGTTGTTATTGAGATCTTCTCTGTCAGATTAAAGTGAGACTCTGCATTTTTGTTTTGTATAACTACCTGGATTTTTAATGAATTACAGTGTAGGGATGTGATTTGAGAGCAGGAGTAGTCTGTCTCGTCTAAGGTAATGCCTTCCTGTCGGTCTTGGGCAGGAGACTTTTGGAATCTTTGAATTCTTTAGATGTTGGGATGTCAGCTTTTTGAATGAGATTCCTAATTAACTACTGCAGCAGCAACTTAACTAGTAAATGAGGCAAAAGCACTGTGCAAACTGCCCTCTTTAATAACTGGAGACTTTAACTTTCTAAATAGATACTAATGTTTGACCAGTTTGAGTCTTAAAGCTAAAATTAATTTCTCTCCAGACCTTCATGATAAGAGGAATTTTAAATTAAGTAAGTACATACTAATAGGAGTGGAAGAGCTGTAACACTTGTTCTAGAATACTTAGCTTGGTTGATAAAACTTGCAAAAATTCACCTGTATTAAACCATTGTAAATTCACAGCGAGAACATATCTAAATGTAAGCTGAGCTCTTGTGTTTTCATTGACGTCTGTGCTCTTCAGTTTGCAGTTTGACCCGGCACCACGCAGAGGTGAACCGCATGTTACTCGTCGCACCCCAGACTACTTCCTGTAAAGAGATTTTAGACCTGTACAGTATTGCCATCAACCATATGTTGACCTAAAGAAAATGGGAAGAGCAACAGTAACTCCAAAGTGTCAGAAAATACTTAACATTCAAACTTTGTTTTCACATGGACCAAAAGACGTGCCATATTCAATACAAAGCCTCTTGTCGTCAACAACTGTGACCACTTTAGAATGAACCAGTTCATTGCATGCTGAAGCAACATTGTTGGTCAAGAAACCAGTTTCTGGCATAGCGCTATTTGTAGTTACTCTTGCTTTCTCTGAGAGACTGCAAATAATAAGATGTAGACATTAACACCTCGTGAATACATTTAACTTTCCATTTAGCTATAGCTTTATTCAGCATGACTGTAGATAAGGGTAGCAGCAAACAATCATTGAAGCTTAAAGAACATTTTTAAAATAAGTACCAAGGCCTCATATTTGTTCTGAAACTGTTCGTTTGTTTTATTTTCAGGGAATACTGTTTAATTTAATTGTATTGATTTTTTTTTTGTCTGCACTCAGTTCCTTTTTCCACTCTGCCCTACCATATTGTCCCTTGTAATTGTCCAAGGATAGTGAATTACTTTGAACAGAACTGTTTTTTTCTGTAAAACAATGTTACTGCAGGACAGAGCTGCAGTGTTTTTCATAATAAACTTGTGAACTAAGTATGGAAAAATGTCAAAATTCTAATTGCATCTCAGGTCAACTGTGGTTTAATAAACTAACATGTAGCTGGATGGGTTTTATAAACTTGCATAGAAATTTCCACCTTAAAAATAACTAAAACTGAGGTGATAATGGAGTGTGCTGGAAAAGTCTGACATCTTGAATCCTGTCCCAGGAAGGTGCCTGGGCCTGTGTCTCACAGCAAGAACAGCTTGCTGGTTACTCACATGTTGCTCTTTCCCTCTTGGTGCTCTACTGAAATACTCAGAAATGGAAGAATATAGGATCACTTAATTGATTGTGTGTGGCTTTATTTCAAGTGTAAATCTAAGTTTGAGTCATTTACAATGTAGGTGCTAATACTTAAAATCATTTTTCTGAAAAACTAAGAATAAAACCAGTTTTCTAAATATTAAAGGAAACAACTTGAAGTTTAGTACTATGTGTATTTGCCCAAGCTTCCATTCTGAAAAATAGTGGTACGTGGTTTATGTTAACTTCTGTTTAAATATTTCCTTTCTACTAACTTCTTCAAAATTTGAACCCCGATTTGATGATTTGGTTCAAAACAGATATTTGAATGTTTTGCCTTCTTAAGGCTTGTGCATTAAACTTCTTGGGTACATCTAAATTATGTACCTGGCTGTTCATTTAATAGAAGGACTCTTAACATTCATATTGTTTGAGACTAAGTTTCTTGGGCACAAGCAGGTTCTGTAATAACATGGAGGTTTGTTTTTTACACTGCTTGTTTCTAAGGGAATGAGAACTTTTAAGAACTTTTTTTAAGAACTTTTGCAAATGTCCAACTCACCTGGAGATTTAGTCCTAGACATGCTTTTTAGGGCTTTCTTGCTTTTCTGAAAAGCTGGAGGACCACTTAATTCTTTAGCTTGCAAAGAAGATGCAGCATTTCATCAAGCATTACTTCATCCCCTTTCAGAAAGGCTCAAGTGGTTGCTTTTCCTTCAGCAAAATTTGAGCTTTGTCCTGTAGGTAGGGTTCCAAATGGCTTCTGGAGAGCTCAGTCCGTAGTAGTTTGATCTCTTACAGGAAGAAGTGCATGCTAAAAATAAGTGCATCTGAAGTGGCTTTTTTTAGTATATTGGGAGCTTTTGCTTTGATCACTATTAAAATAATCCTTTGCTGAGAGTAGTTCACGTTCCATTCCTGTCACTTGTCTTTCTCTGTGTTTGTGTAGATGGGACTTTGTGCTTTCATTGACACCATTCCTTCAAGAGGAATGACTTTGCCCTATTTTCTGCTTTCCTTGTTGCTTTAATTGGTGTGACTCATCTCCTCTGGCGAGGAGCAGTCCTTTCCTTGCTTCAGTTTCTGTACACAAATCCAAGTGGTTGTTAGTAAAGTCCATGGACAATGTTGGAGTCACTCCAGTTTTTGTGCTTTCCTCTATAATTATGGTGTGACGGTCTGTGTGAAGATTCCAGTGAGAAAACCACCTTGTGAAGAAAAAATTGATTGCGCTGATGGAGCGCTAACCAGCTAAAACCATGTTTGGAAGCTTCAAGAGAAGAAACAAAGCTTCAGCTATAAAGAATTGGGGTTTGATTTACTGGTAGCTGATTGATTAGTCCACCTGCACAAAACTTCCTTTACTTCAGCCTGTGAAGCATGGTGGCTGCAGAAAAATGAGATGTGTTGGAGATCAGTGGTGATGTTTCCTTCATCTCTACACTGACTGCTGCATTCCATGAAATGCAAAATAGGCGTAGCTGGAAATCCCATATTGTGGTGGTTTATTCCAGTGTTTAAGTGGGAACATCACACCCAGTTCTTACTGGGGAGGGCTGACATTGGCGTTTAGATTATCAGGAGGCAGTTGGGAATGAAATGACACTTTTCCATGAACCACTCTTCCTTTTTTAAAATTCTTTCTCAGAACTTGAATAGAGTCAGGAGAATGTTGGTGGAGAAAGCAGGGAGGGTTTGGACCTTTCCATATTTCAAGTCATTGGCCATATTGGATGTAGATGGATGTTTGTCCAAGGTAACCAATGTGTGTGACTGTCACCTGGTGCTCATTTCAGATTGTTTCTAGCTGCTGACACTTCTGTACACACTCACTATCCCTGCTCCAAGTGCTTGGGCCATGTTACATCATTTAGGTCTTCTGATAATACCCTGGCAAGATACGGGATGCAGGGGAGAGTGCAGACAGAGCGTTACCTCCTTCCCCATACGTTTGGATACAAACAGAACAGTTCTGCCCTTTGAAAAAGGTGGTGAGGGGACATCCTGCCAGTGAAAGCTGTGACATTTCACCTATCTTGGTCCGTTCCTGTCAAAAGCTCCTCTGGAAACAGAAAAAACTGCTGAGAGGTACCAATACCTACCAATCCATGTTCCATGGGATTTATTTTGATTTTGTAGTAGTAAATTGAAGCACTGAAAGTCCCTTTTAGAAAGCAATTTTGTTTCAAGGGCCTTGGGACAAAGTCTTTGCTCTGACAATTTAAAATTCATTCTGAATCTTAAAGCTAAAGGATTTTCTCCTGTGTAAGACAAAACCAAACCTGTTATGCAAGTGCTGGGTTTATTTTGGGCCTTTTTCGTAGTTCAATAAACACATTCTTTTCCCCCTCTGACCTCTTCGTTTCCTTAGTAATACTGGAGTGCAATTCCTGCTCTTGGAGGAGCTGTGACCTTGGGAGGGGGCTGAGGAGTAAGTACTCTTTTTCATTCGGGCAAAATGGTCTGTAAGAAGATGCAAGTTGTGATCACAATTTTGAATTTCAAATTAAATGCTCGTCCAAATTCAGTGAGTTGAAGGTGTGCCTCCACTCTCATCACCTCCGTATGGACCTGTTCACACTCATTTATCACTCTAATTGCTGCTTGTTTTGTCTGGATGCAGAGCACTCCTGGAAGGTCTTAATGTGTTTTAGGGGTTGTCGTATAGGTTAGAGCAAATTTTGCCTGAGAAACGACTTTTTACGTGTCCCATGTTTTTTGCAACCATATTCATGGTTTGTATGAGCTCGGACTTTTGGAGCAAAATGTCTGCGAGCAGTGATTTTTGAAGCCTTGTAGAAGGCGTTGGATGCCTTCTGTGTGCTACAGCAATCATGATACAGAGTATTGGTGTTCTGCACATTCTTCTGGGAGAAGGTTGGAAACAGGTGAAGTGTTAAGTAAAAATCACACTGGACTCTGTAGAAATCTTTCAGTACCTATGAACACACCAACAAAGCCCTGCAGAGTCAGCAGTTCATGAGTCAGCCTTCTGTGGTTTTACAAAAAGTTATTTTGGTGCTCTAATTCATTTGGCTGTACTCCTTTTGGATGGGAATAAAGGTAGGCTGCTTTCTTGAGCAAGGGACTAGAGTGCTTTGGCATATGGACAGGAAAAAAAGGCTGAAATGACACTTTTGGTTTTAAATTAAGCAGTGCTGCATGTTTTAGCCTTTTAAAACCTGTGCTGTGCTTAAAAGCTTTATTCTTTAAGATGGGTTGAACTACTGATGTCTTAATTACTCTCTGCTGAACAGAACTGCTTTGGCATGGAGACTAAAATGATTGCTGCTGGTATAAATAATGTATAAAACATTAGTCGCTAATAGTACCTGTGACTGGTGATGGAAGAGTGTGATCAGGGTCAGCATCCTGCATGAGAACTTGCAGGAAAGTGATTTTGAGGAGAAAGCTCCATTTTGCAGCTACTCGTATCATTGCACAAGGCCGTATAAATTAGACTAAATCTTTGCTTTTAGTTGTCTTGACTTCTGTATACATCTTCCTCTGTAGACTTCCCCCAAACACATCTGGGTTTTTGGAGGTTAGGTTCTTTCGGTTTGTTTTTGTTGCTTTAAGTTAGTATGTTTTTTAATTTCAATAAATCTATAAGCTGTTTTCCAGATTATGCATTTAAAACTGGAAGTGCTGAACTGTAAAAGATGAGTGTCTTGTTTACATTGATAATTGCATGATCGATTGGGCTGAAAGGCTTTAGCCTGGCTCACAACTGCCTTTATTTTTCAGGAGTTTGAGAAAACATGCCCCCACATCCAGCCTAACCATAAACCTTGCTGTGAAAAACCTTCTTTGTTGTGGCCATCAGTGCAGGAGTGGGCAGTGATGGCTGCTCTCTTCTGCTTCCTTATTTTATAAGGAAAATGCGGGGGGTGGGGGGGGGCCTGGAGAATCCCTGTCTGGGAGCATCCTATGGTGGGTGTTTCCACGCTTGACCCACTTTTACAGGCAGCTCTGCTCCTTTTCCACTGCTGTGTTTGTCCTCGGGGAACAGGAACACAGCCAGCTGCTGCTGGAGCAGGGACAGTGCCCAGGGGAGGGGGTGCCACAGCTTCCCGGGAGAGAGAAAGGCTGGTGCTGGGTTCTGTTTGTCTGCTAATGAGTTTATCCAGCTTTGGCTCAGCCATCTCAAAATGTTACTGGACTGTCCCTTCCCCCCCTGGAATCCCCTTTAAAATGCTCTGAATGCATTTAAAAATGCTTGACTTCTGAAACACACTATATTTATTCGCATGGGCTTTGAAACCTCAAAGCAACTGCTCATTATCATCTGTGATGTCAGAGCCAGCCCAGAATCTGCTTTTTGGACTTTGAACGGCTCCAGCGTTGGAGACCAGTGCCAGGCAGCCCTGTAAAGCTAACCCAGTTCCCTTCCCCTCGTGCTTATATCAGGGATATCTACAATCTTATACGGTACCTCTGAAGGTCGTTCTCAGGGCCACGTATAGAAAGTCTGCGCTTTCCATTTTCTTGGAATGCCCGGGAGCGCATCTCTCCGGGGCTGAGCTCGCTGCCGGCTCCCGTCCCTCGGAGCGAGCCCCGGCGCCACCGCGTGGCACTGCCCTGCCTGTCGGGAGCGCCGTGTCGTGACCCGCAGGGCCGCAACTGCTCTGCTGCCGGCAAGGCTGAGACATGTACTGGCCCTAACGTAGCTGAAGGTGGGTGACCCTCACCCTCAGCAGCCGGAGGATCCGGGCTTGGCTGCTCCAGAGTGCTCCAGATGATTTCAGAGGATGCCAGGGCAGAACTGGAACAAAAATCATTGTTTAAATATGGGGAGGTGGAGTAAGGGTGAGGTTAGGAAGTAGATGCTGCAAATAGGTTTGAGGTAGGTATTTCTATTTTCAGTCTTCCTCCTCTTCATCTTCACTTTTTTAAACTATCTCGAATCCCCACTGTTACGTAAGGGGAATGGGAGTGCTGTTACAGGAAGAAATAGAAGCTGATAAAAAAGTCTCACTTGGTGTCAGCTTGACAGGATTTGGTTATTGGGTTTTGTCAGTCCATTGGTGTCTCCTCTGCTCTCAGAGTCCCCACCTGCTGTGCTGTGTCCAGCTCTGGGACCCCCAACATCAGAAGGACGTGGATCTTCTGGAGCGAGACCAGGGGAGGCCACAGAGGTGCTCCAAGGGCTGGAGCCCCTCTGCTCTGGAGCCAGGCTGGGACAGCTGGGGGTGTTCACTTGGAGAAGAGAGGGCTCCAGGGAGACCTGAGAGCCCCATCCAGAGCCTAAAGGGGCTACAAAAGAACTGGAGAGGCACTTGGGACAAGGGCCTGGAATGACAGGACAGGGGGCAATGGCTTTAAACTGACAGAGGGCAGGATTAGATTGGATGTTGGGAAGAAATTCTTACCTGTGAGGGTGGTGAGGCCCTGGCACAGGTTGCCCAGAGACATTGCAGCTGGCCCATCCCTGGAAGTGTTCATGGCCAGGCTGGATGGGGCCCTGAGCAACCTGGTCTAGTCCACAGCAGAGGGTTGGAACTGGATGAGCTTTAAGGTCCCTGCCAACCCAAACCATTCTAGGATTCTCTGACTGTGTGACCTGGACTATCATCAGAGTGCTGAGCTCTGCCACCCACCATTTCGCATTGCTGGGGCACAACTTGTATGAAAAGTGACACCTTCTCAAGGATGCTGCTTTAATACAAATTTTGATGAAGTAGAAATGCAATAATTAGCTTTTAATATAATAATTAGCTTTTTCAGACTTGTACTGAGAATAAGAATTTTCCTCTTCTGATGCTGCGTTGTTCCAAGATTGCTTTAAACAACAGTGGCCCAGGCCTTTGAGCTTGGCAGCGTCTTTCTACCATCTCTTTCACATGAATAATTCTGATGTTTTCTGGTTTTACACTGACCTGTCAGTTCAATTATTTTCAAACTTGCTGATGTGGCTGCTTGTTTTTAAAAATGTTCATCTTTTGTATTCCTGAAAAAAGGACGATTTTTGCAGCAAGTCTCATTCTCCCCTACACATAGATAAGGTTCTTTTTCAGATTCCATGGTCATACCTGGCCCTCTCCCTGACTTGCTCTCCCTGGTTCAGTGAATCCAGGATGAGTTCTGTGGGTTTTTCCAACTTATAGATGGAGCAAAGCTGAGCTCTTTCAAGCCTGATTGTCATTAGACTTTGACAATCCCACATCACATTTGTATTGAAAAATAATCAGTGTGTTATCTCCATAGTCTCTAAATCACCACCAGCAACTAAAACAATCCTGTTTCTCTGTCAAAGTGGAATGTGAGGTGCTCTGAAGAGTGGGGGGACAGTAATTTTTGCCTGAGAGAAACACCCAGGAAGGGAATCTGAGGCTGTAGAGCAGATGCAGGGCTGTCTCCAGGCGGCTGCTCCCTCATGTTCAGCGTGTTAAACCCTCTTCCCCTGCAGCTGCGTGGCTGCTCAACTGGCTGTGCCTGCAGCCCAGGAATGCTGTGAGTATGTAGGTCAGAGCTCTTCTGGATCTGATTAAGCGTTAAATCAAGCTCACTTGCACCAATCTTTTCAGGTATTTGCTTTGGTGTTAAGCTGCTCCCTTCCTCCTCCATGTTCTCAGTGGTAAAAGGCCCTTAATTGTAATTTACCCGTGGCTGATACATGGTGTGATTCTCTGCATTCAGGGAAGCAATGCTCATCTTTAGGATTATTTGCAGTGCAATCATTACCTATGTGCAGAACAACTGAAACTGAGCCACCCCTTTTTTAAGCAATCTTGTTCTTTTCCTCACAGCTTTAGCCAAGGATAGGGGTTTTGTGCCATTAATTCTGACTGACTCACAGCACTTGGGCTATCGCCGCCGCCGCAGCAGCAGCTGCTTTTTCACAACAGATAACGGGAAGCATCTGGAGTGGCTGGGGAGGTTCATTGTACGATATGTAGGGCACAGTGGGAGGTGCTGTCGTGTGACTATGGCATATCTATGACAGCCATCTGCCTCTTTTTGGGGTGTGGGGTGTTTTTGCTGTTTTAACGTTCCCAGACTTCTGATCCAACAATAGAATTCAAAGTCCACTGAGGACAGAATTTTCTCATTTGGAAAGCTGTAGAGAGCTGTACCAAGTATAAAGCTCATCAGTAGTATAATTTTGAATTAAATTTATCCACAACTATAATTAAGCATGGAATGTAGCTTTCTGCCTGTTCCTAGATTCCATTAGATTTGCCTTGTGTTGAGAGCAAGCTCCATCCCCCCTTTGCTGAGCCTGATTTGCAGTCTGTGAGCTTGTGCTTGCTGGTCACGAGCCAAATCAGAAACCTTGGTCTTTGGCAACATTGGGAAAGGGGATTTAGAATTTGTAGATATGTTTTCCAAAGGCCACCTTCTGTTATTGTCTGATTGTCTAAACCAAGGAGTTTTAATATAATTACAAAATAGTAATTTAGGGAAAATGAAGGCAGTGGTTTTTAGTGCACTGAATGTGATTCTCAGCATTGGAGTATGAGATGGAGTGATTGAGGAAGAAAGAGGTAAATGTGATGCTGGTACAATCAAAAAGTCACATTAGATGTAATTTGGAGGCTTCACACTCTATGTATGAGACACATATAAATTAAAAATGAAAGTTATGTCCCATTAAATGGTGAACAAAGAGCTTATGTGGTTATCAATACCAGGATCTTTGAGGAACTCCTGTTAGTGTCCAAGTCTGCTGCCAAGCATCACCTGGCCCCCCTGGCTGCTCACTCAGTTGTTAGAAAGAGCTCCAGGGGAGCACATGTTACAGAAGCACACAGTAATCCAGGCTGGAAGGGACCACAGAGGTGACCTGGATCCACCTGCAAAGTCAGATCAGGTTGCTCAGAGTTGTATTCAAGTCTGTTCTGACTAACAAGCTGATCAGCATCCTAAAGTCCATGGAACAAGCTTCCCAAGTCAGGCAGTCATCTCCAACAGCTTTTTGAAATTTATGGAGAAGCCTGTTCTAAGTGCTATGCTCTGATGTAGAACAGCCTGGCTATCAGCTGAGCTCTAGGAGGTCCTTCCTGGCTGAGAATCTATTTGAGACTTCCATCTCTCCAGAGAATCAGCCCCAACCAACAAGGTATTTAATATTAAATGCTTCTCTAATTGTAGTCTCACATGTTATGTGAGAAAAATACTGGCTCAGGGTGCCCAGAGAAGCTGTGGCTGCCCCAACCCTGGAAGTGCCAAGGCCAGGCTGGACGGGGCCCTGAGCAACCTGATCTAGTGGAAGATGTCCCTGCCCATGGCAGGGTAGGTGGGACCAGATGAGATTAAGGTCCCTTCCAACCCTTATCACTCTATGTCTACTCTCACATGGAAGGGAAGGGAACAAAGGAGGGGAGTAAGGAATACTTCCCACTTCATGGGCTTGGCTACTGAACTGAGCAAAACAAGATTCTGAACTAAGAAATTCTGAATCCTGAGAAAATTCTTCATGTTAGAAGATATTTTCCAGTGGGTCTGGCTGTCATTTGTTCAATAAGGTGTGGGGAGCACAGCCTGGAACTCTCAGGGACCCAAAGGGAAGGGAAACCTGTGACTTATGACAGAATCATTAAGATTGGAAAACATTTCCAAGATCACTAAGTCCGACCCTTGACTGATCACCACCTTGTCAAACCAGAGCAGAGCACTCAGTGCTACGTCCAGTTGTTTCTTGACACCTCCAGGGATGGTGACTTCACCACCATGCCAATGCTTGACAACCCTTTCAGGCAAGAAATCCTTGCTGATGTCCAACCTGAACCTCCCCTGGTACTGTCTGAGGATATAAATGATGCTGGACTCTGCAGTGTGGTGCTGTTCCAGGCATCAGTGTGCTTACAGGCACCCTGGCTGTGTCTGCATTGGAGTGATGTGAAAACATGCTTTTTGGTTCTTAAAACATTTTTATTTAAGATTGGAAGTAAAGAAAATTGCCAGAATCCTNGTCCAGTTGTTTCTTGACACCTCCAGGGATGGTGACTTCACCACCATGCCAATGCTTGACAACCCTTTCAGGCAAGAAATCCTTGCTGATGTCCAACCTGAACCTCCCCTGGTACTGTCTGAGGATATAAATGATGCTGGACTCTGCAGTGTGGTGCTGTTCCAGGCATCAGTGTGCTTACAGGCACCCTGGCTGTGTCTGCATTGGAGTGATGTGAAAACATGCTTTTTGGTTCTTAAAACATTTTTATTTAAGATTGGAAGTAAAGAAAATTGCCAGATTCCTGTGTTGTCACTGTGGAAATATCTCGCCTACTTGAAAGCCATTTTGCCATGAAGAGCCGATGCAGAACTGGGCTCAGCAGCAGAGCAGGGAGCGCGTGCTGTGACAGCACAACACAGTGCTCTGGACACCTCGCAGCGACGTGAGGGGTCATACCCTGCCCTTCCTCACAAAGCACAACCCTTCGCATCTCCTTCCTTTTTTTTGAAGACCCAGTACCTGTCACTTTCTAGCACACACTGGTCACCTTTCAGCTGTCACCTGTGCTGGGCACAGCGCTCAGGTGGAACTGTGCTAACACAAAGGCCTGGGCTGTGTTTGGGTGCCCAGCTCTGCTCTACTCCTCGGCCCAGGGGCTCCTTGCACAGCTGGTGTCTGGAGATGCTTTAAAGGGCTGAGCTGGAGCCGCCTGAAATTCCTGGCGGGATCTACGGCAGATGTTCTGTGAGCACCACTCAGAGCTAAACCCATTTCTGGCTCCATGAAAGGTCCCGCACGTATTTCCACTTGAGGAAGGCTGTCTGTTGTTGCAACAATTTTAAACTAGCCGGTTGTTCAATGTTGCTTTTCGGCTAAAATGTCTTCCGCCGCTGGAGCAGCCCCTGACGATGGGGTTTCACCATGTTTACCTGCGGAAGCCTCCGCAGATACTCGCAGCCTTACCCCGCTTACCCCCAGGCCTCGGCCTTTCTCCCCGTGAAGGAAAACCCGCACCGTGGGCGTTCTAGGGCGAGCCCGAGTTACCCTGAATGAACGATTTCACTACACGACCTGCCAGCCGGGCCCCGCGGGTCGCTGGAGGGCACCGACCCAGCCCACGGACACCACGGGGGCCCCGCGCTGCCCTCGGGNCGAGCCCTCCCGGGCCATGAGGGAATGAAGCTCCCCGGTGTGGGGAGCCTTGCCCGCGGGGGTGCTGAGTGTAACCTTCGAGCAGACCGAGCCTCCCCTCCGCCCCCGCGGCTCCCGGGCGGCTCTGCCCGCCCCTCCCCCTTCCCCCCGGTGTCCCGGAGCGGCCGCGCCTCAGGTGCGAGTTCGTTACCCGGCTCCTGGTTACCGGCGGGACGCGGGAGGCGAGGGGGAAGCAGCGGACATCCATCCGGAATGGCGCTGGGAGGCGCAGCTGTAGATGGGTGAGCTCGGCGGTTCAAGGCTTAGACATGTAAATTATCGCTGTAATTCA
>VZRS01011109.1:729548-744345 GCA_013398055.1 Ifrita kowaldi
TCCCTCCACGCCCTGCCGGCCGGGCCCCGCGGGTCGCTGGAGGGCACCGACCCAGCCCACGGACACCACGGGGGCCCCGCGCTGCCCTCGGGGGCGGCCCCGAGCCCGGACCCCGCAGGCCGCGTTCCCCGCCCACCGCCGGGAGGAACCCTTGGCCTCCGCCTATTGTGCGGCTCCTGGCGCGGCCCCGCCGCTGCCTGAAAAACCCGCCCGCGGCCGCTCCGTCCCCTCAAACCCGTTTCGGCCCCGCTCCCCGCTCCGCACCTCACGGCAGACGGCGCGAGTGTCGGCTTTTACCGTTTGCGAGCCGCGGTGGGGCGTTTCGCTCAGGCGTTCGCGGCGGGCAGCCCGGGTGTTGCGAGGCGGCGAGAGGCGGGTCCTTCCCCCTCCCCCGCTCGGTATAAAACCGCCGCCGCAGTCGGGCCCGAGCACCGCCACCGCCTCCTCACGGTGCGTTCGCGGAGCCGCCGCCGCCTCACGGTGAGGCCCGGCCCGGGGGGGAGGGGGCGGGGCAGTTGTAGAAGCTGTGTGGGGGCGACGGGCCCTGCTTACCNGTGGCTGAGCTCGGCGTTTCAAGGCTTAGACATGTAAATTATCGCTGTAATTCAGGTTTGGCTTCAGCCCGGCTCCAAGCCTGTTGTGTTGTTGTCGAATAAAGCTTTTAGGACTGGTTTGCTTAGTCACCCGGTAGTGCTGCTGCCCAGGGACTGTCACCTGCCAGGGCTGTACTGCAGCTTGCTAAAAATGATTTTTCTCCCCCGTTTTCTAGGAAACTGAGTTCTGTGGTATAAAAACATAATGAAAATTGGATGAAATTCTGATGTATTGTCAATGATAAGGCAGTAGTTTAACTTCATTCTACCTGTTTCAGACCCTCAGCGATAACTAAAAGTCTTGTTAGAAGCGGGCTTGGGTGATAGGAGGGAAATATCCTTGCAGGGGCTGCCCTGGGTAAGGCAGCATCCCTGCCTGGCCGGCTCTGCTGTGCAGCATTATGTAACCCCAGGCACAAGGAGGCTGGCGATGGAGCTGGGTTTGTTCTGGAGTGCTCCCAGGCAGTCACTGCAAGAACAGATGCATTAAATTTAAAATGTGTGCCTACAGCACTTTTTCCCAGAGCATCATTCAAACTGCTAACCCAGAACGGTGCTTTAATCCCGATTTTGGTTTTGTGCGTGTGTGTAATATATATACTTGTACCTTTGGAACAATCATGACTGTGTCCCTCCAAAACACCCATCGTAATTAGAAGTAGCACCGTCATATAGGATTACGTTGCTGTGTAAACATTAACTGGCTGCTCACTGCCAAATGGAAATTAAAACAATGAGGACTTGGGGCTGGTGTGAGCTGCTTAATAACACGTGTTGGCCGAGCCTCCTTTGGCCTATGTTTGCACTGGGCTGTCAGGCTCAGCCACACTACACTGATGAGCTTTCAGAAAGAGGTAATGCAAGTTTGCTGCATGTGGTCCAACTAATTAACTGTTGATAGCTCAAGTACTCCTGTGAGGAACTAGTGTGTGAAGCTTGTAAGTTTGGTGGGGGAAGAGCATTTGAAAATTAATTGAATTGAAATTCTTTATTCCTAGAGCTGTTCAAAGTAGTTGCAGGCTGTGCAAACACACGTTTCAGTGATCTTGAAGCAGGTAACTTGAGGACAAAAAAAAGGAAACCGTTGCAATGGTTTGCTGCTAACAAATATTTTTGAGTGGTAAAGGAACTTACAACACATCCTACTAACTGGTTGAGAAGAAATTTATAAAACTTACGTGGCCAGACAGTTGTGTTAATAGTGTCCTTTGGCTGGTTCAAGTGCAATGATAACCCCCACAGTCTGTATGTGTCGTTTCAGACAGAAGTTGTAATCTCCTGGCTGCTGTGTCATGTGCTTTACTTCTGGGTTTGAGTTGTTACATATCTGGAAATATGCTTTCTTGTAAAATTTGATTGTGTTTCTGCTAATGACATCTTTCAAGACTGCTGCCTCTTTATTGTAGGTCTTACTACAGTTTGTTTGAGAAACTTTGTTAAAATGCATGGTCATCTCAGATGCTAACAAAGTACCGGTCTTACTTCCTGCTTTTCAAGAGCAGTAGTGAGTGCTGAAGGCCTTCCTTGTAGGAGTTTATTGCTTTTTTAATCTCTTCAGAAAACCAAACACTTTTCTGGAGGAAAGCCTTTGATCCTGCGTAACCTGGTCTGTTTAATTCTGTTTGGAGCAAGGGAGGCTGGACTAGACTCTGTCTAGGGGAATTCCTTCCAACCTCAATGCTGTGATTCTGTTCCAGAGGCTATCATTTGAAAACTGCTTTTGAGATCTGACATCATTTGAGCAGTCAAAGTGAGTAGCGGTTGTTTGGATTTGAAGGCAAGTAGTGTTTTGGAAGTGTTGAAAATTATTTCGAGAGAAAGATAGCTCTAGTGTTGTACTGAAAAAAAATACAAGCACTGTTAACTAATCTGTGTATTTTATGCTTTCAAATTAAGGAAAAAAAGCTCATAAATTAGTGTTAGACTTCAGTCAATCCTTGTCTCTTAAGCATGAGGATTAATGAATTTAGGGCTGTTGATTCAAGCAGTGAATAATCTGAGTGTCCCTTAAGTGGCATTGGGCTATCTGCTGTTGGGAAGAAACAATGTCAGCAGTAAAGGTGATGCACATCTTTGAGTCAGCTGAACTTGTAACGTCTGCTGAATATTGTGTGGAAATAACTGTCCTTATCTTGCAGATGCCTTCAATTAAACTGCAGAGTTCAGATGGAGAAATCTTTGAAGTTGATGTGGAAATTGCAAAGCAGTCTGTGACTATAAAGACTATGCTGGAAGGTAAGAGTGTGAGACCCTGAGGAAGCCTCTTGGACAGGAATTGTGACCAGAGGAGACAAGCTGGTACTCTGCTGAAAAAGGATTCCCAGGTCTGTGGAGCATCTTGCTGTCTCCTGCTGGAACAGCTGGAACTCCTGCTGTTGTAGCTGAAACTGTTTAGGGTGGATATGCTCTTGTAAAAAGCTCTGGTTAAGAGCATTTGCAGGGAGACTAGTAAAATACAAGCAGCCCAGTGCCTTGCCTACAGTCTACTTCAGTTTTGTGAGAGTTAAGCAAACAGAACATTAATAATATTTAAAACTTCAATTTATTTAATCACACAAACCAGTCTTAGAATGTAAATATCACTTGTGTGGAGTGGGAGATAATAAATCAATGCAATAAAGAGGTGAAGTGAAACCTTTATTGCGAGCTTGTGAATGCTGTTAAATTATTTGGGATAAATACTTAGGTCTGATCTCCTGCTGACATAAATTTGAAACAAAAGAACTCGTGGGGGGGAGGGGAAATCTGCCAGATGGCTGGGATACAGAGCAAACTGTCTAATCCCTCTAGTGCAAATCCTCATTGTTTACTGGTGGTTTTTTCTAGTTTTTGGGTGTATTCATGGGTTAACTTAGAAATAATTATTTCTGTAGATGTAGTTAATATTATGCTCTTGGATGTAAGTCGTTGTTTGGTTGTGACACCTTGTAAGAACAGTAAAAATAAGGTTGAATTAGTCAGGCATTGAACACTTCTGTTAATAAGATGCTGTTGAACATGACTGGCACCACAAACAGGAAATGGAATGCATTAGGGTGCACAATTCTTAGTTTTCTCCTGCAGGAGCTGTGTCACTGCTGGTGTTTAATGACACTCAGCTGGAGATAGAAGGAAGTTATTAATGGGAAGTGTGTAAGCTGGGTACTATAAACTTGCCTCTTTTTAACCTGGGAGAGAACCAGTCTCTTAGTACAGGTGAAATGCCTTTTCAGTGTGGGTGGCTGAGCATCAGTTAATGTTTTGTGTGTTGGGTGCTGCAGCTGAGAGGAGAGGATCTGAAAAGTTGGATTGTACTGAGCACAATGGGACCACCAATGCAGTATCAATTTTCTGCTAATGGATGAAATTGCTGGTTCAGAGGTGATGGTGACAAGTCAAGCAGAATTGACTAAACTTCAGATATTGCTTGAGTTATTTCTGTATCTTTTAATGGCAGTGTTTCAGTTCTGAATCTTTGGAGTGATTTCAAACAAGCAGTGTTAATTAATAGCCTACTGGTAACAACAGTAGTGGACTTGTCTAAATACAGAAGTACATGATTTTTATCATGTACGAATTCGATGAGTGATGATGGTCATATGTTCTTAAAAATTAAGTTCCTCGGTGTTACAGAATTGGCTCATCTGTGCATGTAATGAGTGAAGGTCTGCATAGTTACTCAGTTACATAACTAATTACAAGATGTCTTTGACAGCTAGGGTGTCATCCAACTGTTAGCATTTGGGTAATAAAAAAAGCACATTCTCTAATCTAAGATGGCTAATGTGGTATTTGTTCTGTGTATCAAGCTGACACTTTAATTATATTTTTCTCTAATTTTTACTTTGATTCTTTGATCATACCAAGGGGACAAATCCAAATCTGTCTGGAGCATGCTGACAGCTTTTAAAACAAGGAGTGTTGGAAGCATGCTTTATAAATGCTTTATTGATGGAAGGATTTGTACTGCTGTCTTACCATATGAACTTCTTCAGCTGGTACAGGATTGGTACAAGTGATTCAGAGCCAGAGAGCAGCACTCCTGCTCATGCAGAGGACAAGATATTGTGTCTATTTACCACACTAGATTTGAATTCTTATTTAATCATAAATTGAATGGGGGCCCTCAGTTAGAACTTGTGGGTTGCAACTGTGTAAGTGGTAAAAATACACAAATGTTTGTCAGATTGTTCAGCTCTCACCTGATGAGGCAGCCTTATCAGCCACTTAGCCTCAACTTATCAGCCACTTAGCCTCATCCTGTACCTAGGATGTATAATGTAGCCATAGCTCCACAAACCCTTCCAAAAGCTCCTGACTTCACAGTTTAGAGGTCCTTTGCTACCGATCATTCAGCCTCAATGTTGTCAAAATAGTGAAGAATAGATGAAGTATCCCAGTTCAGTAAATGGTTTTGTCTGCCAATTGCTCAGTCATCTTTCCATTTTTAGATTTGGGAATGGATGATGAAGGTGATGATGACCCAGTCCCTCTTCCAAATGTTAATGCAGCCATCTTAAAAAAGGTAAGATGATGAAAGTGGTTGTGCTGCATGGCAGTAAAGAAATGTGAAATTCATCTTGGAGTTGGGTATTATGAACTACTAGTTAAAAAATACTTCTCATGTGCTACAAGCGTAACCAAGTCAAGGTGTGTGAACACGGGCATGTGGGCTGAGGCTGGCAGGTGGGTAGTGGCAGAGGACATACAGGGTGACCTGGAACAGCAGCTGCAGGCCAGACAGGCTTCTTAAGGTGCTGAAGTGGTGCTGGGCATCTGTGCACACTGGCATTTCATGGTGTTAAAGCACCGATTTTAATTGGATTCTGTAAACTGAGGTGGCTGTTTGTGAGATGCAAATGTTTGGAGAAAGGATTAAGAGACAGGCAGTGGTTAGAGTGACTGGCAGCGGCAGTGGCTGTGTCTGGGTGGCAGTGACAGTGCTTAAGAGACACTGTGTGCACTTGGTGGTATTAAATTCATTAACAGACCATGGTCATTGGGTCAAGGGGGAAGAATGTAGTAGTGTGGTGTCCAAGATTCTTTTTGCTTTCAAATAGAAAGAGTTGTGCCAAAATAAGCACCAAACTATAGTGACTGTTTTGGAGTAAACACAGGGTTAGGAATTCTTTCCTAGTGAAGAGACACATAAATAACTTAAACTAGTCTCTTGGGTTGGTGAAATGGAACAGGATTTTGCTTGCAGTAGATTCCTGCTCCTTTTATTTGTCTGGGTCATGAGATTGCATGTTCCCAAACTAAAAAAACAAAACAAAGCCCCAACCAACACTAATGGCAAACTTGCTGGCTGAACTTTGTACTGGGGTGAATGTGACCTGCTGGTAGCTGTTGCCACTCTGCACTCTTCCCCTGTGTAGTGGTCTGCTTAATACAAAATGTTTCTGCAAACAGATTAAATACAGCAAAATGAGGTTTAGGTTTTCTTTGTACAGCCCATGTGTTAGCACAGGGACTAATAACTTTATAGCACTAGCAGCTGGCTTTTAAGATTAAGTAATTAACATGCTACTAACTCAGTTGGGATTCCTGAAAGCTGTGGTATTCTGGGATTGGGGATCAATTGTTCTGAAATAAAGATACTGGGGATTTGAGCATGTTCGCACAGGATTTTAATATTAATTGAGAGAAAAACTTCCAAAATGAAGTTAAGTTTTAGTTGGAGTTTAATGTGAGAGTCACTTGGATAAAACTTTAATATCAAAACCATAATTAGGTGATTCAGTGGTGCACCCATCACAAGGATGATCCACCTCCTCCTGAGGACGATGAGAACAAAGAAAAGAGAACAGATGACATCCCTGTGTGGGATCAAGAGTTTCTGAAAGTAGACCAAGGAACACTTTTTGAACTTATCCTGGTGAGTGTCCTCAAGAAGTGCAAAGGCTGTGCCTGTGAAGTGAAGCTCTGCTATGCACTTGAGAAATAAAGCCTTTGTGCTTCTTGAGTTACTTCTTCATTGGAAGGCGGGGGATGTGGGGAGGGCAGGTGGTTCTGGTAAATATTGACTGAAATTGCTGAGGATGTTGGAATGCTTGTTAGCCTAATGCTGGCAGTAATCTATACTCACTCATCAATCAGTATACTTTTCTAAATATTGCTGTCTTTTATTCTTGTGGCTCTCGAGTCCAAGTCGAGGGCTTATTGCTAATTATGGAGTTCTGGAGATCTGCATAAAAACTAGCCAACTGCCTTGGCTAGTTAAAAGTACTGCAACACTGAAGATCTTGGATGTTTGAAGACTTCTGAAAGCTCTTTGTAAAAGGAGGAGCAGGAAGAGTGTTTTTCATGGTACAAAGGACTCCTGTTTGGCAAGCAAGTTCTAGGTACTGTCCCTTGAAGGTGCTAGCTAGAAGCTTCTCAAAGCAGAGATGATCTGTTTGCATACAATATTCTACAATTTCAGTGCAAGCTTAAATTTGGTAGTACATCTACAGAGGCAGAATATTGATACGGAGGCTTTAAATCTGAAAACTCTTTTACAGGCTGCAAATTACTTGGACATCAAAGGTTTGCTGGATGTCACGTGCAAGACAGTGGCAAACATGATCAAGGGGAAAACTCCAGAAGAAATTCGCAAGACATTCAATATTAAGAATGACTTCACTGAAGAGGAAGAAGCACAGGTACTTGATCTGGATTTAATTATAATTTAGCTGGCTGTTCGTGCTGGATTACTGTGTGGTGCTTCATAACTTAATTTGTGATGCAACAGACTTGTTACCAGTAAATGTAAACTGGTAAATGCATCAACTCCTCATAACTGGGGTGCTACTAGTAGAAGACTTTTTGGTGTCTACCACACTTGCAGCCTGACCTGCACACTTGACCTGAAAAGGTCAAAACAAAGTGTATTGATTTTCTAGCTCCAACATGTCTAGCAGGAGAGCATGTAGGATTGTGTGTGGCAGCCTTAGTTTGCTGGTTTGGGCCTGTAGTAGGAATGCTGAAGATGTATTGCTGCATGTGGCTGGAAAGGTAAATTTGGGTTCTCTAAGTAACAAACTCACTGATTTTAAAACTTGAGCAATAAACCAACTGCAAAATGGTAGAATTGGGAAAAGCAGAACAAGATGCCTGGTTTCTATACAGTTGTAGACTTGGGTAACTTTTCAATGCTGTGTCATGAAACAACTTGGACTTAAGACAATCCATTTGGTTACTTGGTTGGAAAATTTCAGATTTGATCAAACCTAGGCATGAAAAACCTGGCTTATATTGATGAACAGGCCAGTTTGGAAGACTGTCTTTTATAATTGCAAAACCTGTGTGAAAAATTAAAGCTGCTTCAAGTTTGTCTTGCTGCAGTAAATAATCCTGAATGCTTATGGGAATTTACAGCCAAGGCTTAGAATTTCACTGCAGCAGACTAACAGTTAAACTGCTCTTTCAGGTACGTAAAGAGAACCAGTGGTGTGAAGAGAAATGAAGTATTGTGCCTGACACTCGAACACTGTAAGGATTGTTCCAAATACTAGTTGCACTGCCCTGTTCATAATTGTTAATATTAGACAAATGCAGCAGCAAATGAAGTTGTGTTAGCAGGATATTGTTCCCTTTGCATGTGTAGTGTTTTTTTGAGTACAGATCTAAATCTGAGTTTTTACTAGTGTAATTGGATGTCTTTTTACTTTGCAATGAATAAAACTCAACTAAGTGTGGATTCTGTATGGGAAGTAGCACTTAAGGTTGTCATTTTCATTACACTTTTAAACCGTTGAAGTCCAGTTATAGTGCTAAGGGTTGACTCTCTTGTAAATAAAAACATCTATGACTTTCTCAAGAAGAGCAAAACAATTGTATTTACAGGGTATTGATAACCTCACAAAGAGAAACAAACTAGAATGTGTCTTGGGGAACTAGATAAAAGTTACTGGATTTCTTACAAAACCATTGTGGAAAAAAATTAGTGTTACTTAAAGGTATATAATTTTCAAGATGGTTCTTGTCCTGCATTTAAAAAAAATAATTAAATATTTGACCACTTTCTTGTCCTTTTAGTCTTGCCTTACAGACTAGTGAAAATGTGATTTAGAACTAAACAAGCTCCTGACAGTTAAATTTGAATACTTCAGCCATGTCTTGAAGACCTGCCTCTAGGTGATAGCAAATAAAGTATGTTGCTTTACGCACACGATGGGTGTGTTTTTATATGTTACTGTTTAAAGTGGAATCCAGATTTGACCAAAAATTACTGACATTACCAAAGTTAATATTATTGACTTGTGCATGCCATTAGTGGCTGGTTTTTAGGCAGTTTTAAAGACCCTTGTGATGTAGCTCTTGAAAACATGGTTTCATGTGTCCACAGGAAATCTTATGCCTCTGTATGTGATACTTCAGCTTGTAGAGACTTAATTATTGCATACAAAGCTAATGCAATATCAAGCTTAACTTCTTTGGACAAAGCCACTTGCGACTAGTTAAACAGTAACTGGTTTTCTGATTTTTTTTCTTTTTTTTTTTTTACAGTTCCCTTATAGGGAGTAGGGGGATGGTTGTGTGGTAGATCTTTGAGGTGTGCTCTTAGCTTGTATTGCATTCCATTCTCTGTATAAACCTTAGAGTAGAATGAACCTTAATAAACATACTTATCTCACTTGAAATATTGGTGTTTCACTTCTGAATTAATAAAGGGCTTTTAAACTTTTGTTTGCAAATGGTTCTAGTTATTTGGAACTAGACAATTTTACTGTCATTTATTACTCAGTGTAGAAATAATAGCACTGAGGCAGTGGTTAATTGAAATAAAACAGATGTAAAGGTTTTTTTTAAATGGCTAATGCAGGGTACTAGTTAAGACACAGTGGGTAACTTTCAAAGGAAGTTGGGTGATGGTTAAATATCCAGAGAGAGATTTTTTGATGGCTTAGCAAGATTACCTAAGTTTTGGATGTGACCATTATGAAAGCATTCAGAATTTGCTGTAAAGCAGCATTCAAACCCACACTTTGGGTACAGCTGCTCCTCACATGTGCTTACTCAGGTGGTTGTGGGGCCTGCCTTTGTGCTGCTGTGCATTATATATGGGTGTATTAGACATCAGTGGGCATAAAATAGTCCACTGCTACACTTGGACATGCTGAAGCCTTTCCAGCAGCCTGTATTGCAAACAGTGCAGCTCAGTTTAAAAGTGCTACTAGAGGAAAATCTGATGTCATTTCTGTGGCTGTGTTTGTAGTTAATATTCAGCTTATGCTGGATTCTTACACGAAATAAATCAGTGTGTGCAGTGTTCCAGAGTACACTTGTTCCCTTCAGAGTACCGTGGCTAATACAGAAGCCTGGTGTAATTGTGTTTGGTGGCAGCAGCCTGTGTAAGTTCCTTTGGGTGCTTGTCATGAGCCCAGTGTCAATGTTTGTTAGCAGCCACCACCTTGCACGATGCCTCATGGTGCTGTAGGGTGAGGGGGAGACAAAGACACAGTTTATCTTCCTCATTGCACTGCTCCAGCTATGTTGTGCCTGCATTACCAGACCTGGGATAAAACTTGGTAATTGTGTGAGCAGCTGGCCCAAAGCCTGACCTGTGCTGGTCAGACGTGCAGTGGTGGAGCCTCTGCTGAAGCCCCAGGTTGTGACACTTGGTTGTTGGCACTGAAGCACCTGTGGAGGTGTAGGGTAGGGCTGGTCTGTGTGCTCAAGGCGGATTTGTAATAGTCTCAGTAGTCTTGGTTGGTAGGATTGCATACAACTGACTTTCTCTAATTGAAATTCCCCTGTAGCACTGACTCAGACTTCAGCCAGATTCAAATTCTGTAGCTGCCTGGCAGGGATGTCAGCAGGAAAAGACTTTGTTTTTGAATCTCTCAGTTATCCTACCCACTCCAGTAATACTAGTGCTTAGCTGTAGAGAAGGACACTTGGGGAGGTGCTGAGAGTTTGGGTTGTCATGTGGCTGCTGCCTGTGTTCCCTGCTTCAGCTGAACCTGCTCCTTGCTACTGTAACAGGCACTGGCTGAGTACTCTGAAATTCCAGAAAGCAGGAGAGACTGATTTCCCTCTGTTAAACTTTCTGTTGCTGTTTAACTTGCACGGTGCTTCCCTAACTTTTTTTTTTTTTTTTTCTTTTTTTAAAGTCTGTGCATGATCAGGGATCAGGCCTCTTGGATAAAGGGATTAAGTGTGGGGGTAGGGAGAGGGGAGGCTGGCTGTCAGTAGGAATTGTAGAAAAAATATTTTCTTCTTACCCTTGGCTTACTATTTCAGTCTTACCCATTGAAGGTTATTGGCAGTTATTCTAAAAACTATTCAAATATACAAATGCTGAAGGGAAAAAAGAAAAGCAAGCAGGAATCCTCTTGAATGCTAAGAAATAGTTATTTGAGAGTTAGATAGCATTGTAACTTCCAGTGGCCTCTTTTGAACAGCCAGTCTGGCAATTACTTTATTTATAAAGCTATAAACATACTTTGAACATAAAAGCCAAAAAATACAAACTCAGTGAAGTAAAAAATTACAACAAATGATGGATAGTCATTGGACAAATGAAGGTACAGCTGCAAAACATTTATCCCTGCTACATACATACAGTGGTTTTACTTGTTTTAATGAAGTGGTACTTCCATGACTTCTACATTCAGACTGATTTCAGGAATTCAAATATGTATTTCAGGAAGAGTTAAAACTGCTGTAAAATAACTAGAAAAAAATTCTTGTTGAGATAAAAACTTAAGGGCAAAGTCTTCCTTCTGTTAAAAAAGAGTATTAACACAAAATAGCAACACTTCATATAGCAGTTCTAAAGACACTTTTTTGGTATTAATAAGAGTAACTTTGTTTTGGCATTCGTTATCAGCCGTGGGACCATGGAACAGAAGTCAGTCACTGTTTTGTCTTGGAAAGGGGCAGCCTAAAAGTATCTTTTTGTGTGTGTTGGAATAAAAATAATGAAATTTTCTCAGTTACCCCAGTATAAACTGACTGCAGTATATCGCAAGTGGACATTCTGAGTTTATGCTGTAGTAGCTGGAAGCTCAGGGTAAGGTGTGGCCATAAACCTGTATGTATAGAGCAGAACACAGGCAGAATAATGCCGTGCGTGTGACTGCTCCAGCTCTGGGGCTCTGAAAATGCTTCCGTGCTACGAGGGCACAGGGAAAAGCTCCTGGAGAGGGGGTGTTAGGTGTCACTAAAGAGCTTTTGCAGGAATCACTTGGAATAACAATGGTGAGAGGAGGCTGTAATGCAGATGAGCGTTTTGCTGGTCGAGGCAGGGACTCACAACACCGTGGAGGGGCCAGAGGAGCCTTGAAATAAGTGGGTGAAAGTCCCAGAGAGTGAAATGAATGAGGGCTGGTCTGGGTGCCTCGGCCAGTTTAATACTGATCAGGACTTACCCTGAAATTTCCTCTGGTGTTATTTAGACACATCTGCGTTTCCTTTTATACCTGCCTTTGCTTTGCTGCTAAGTTACATCTGTCATCCAACCATGCAATACCGGTCGGGTGTTAAGTTACACCAGCCTTACACCCAGTGTGGGGTACACCAGGCTGTGGTGGCTGTTGGTCTGTCATCTGTGGTGTTTCTAGTAGGTGACACTTGTACAGCACCTTACAGCAGATGGTCTCAGAGTGACAAATGATAAGCTGAGACACAGGCATTTTCTAAAGCTGGTTTGTTTGTTTGAAAAATCAAATGATTAAATAGACGATGTCAGATCTGGCAAGAGTCTACTGAGTTCCTCTGTTCAGCACTGGAACATGCTGTTGGCTAAGCTTGCTAAAATAATTTAAAATGAGCAGATTGCATATTGACCTAGTGCTATGTAATTAACCCTCTGAGTGCAGTCAAGTACACAAATGTACAGTTGGCATTGGATCAGGTAATGCTATTTCTCCAAGGGTTAAAATGATTCAAACTTCAAAATGACTCTTTGCAAACTTGTCAGGTTTGTGCACGTAGCTTTCTATCAGTGCTTCTGAAGTTACATTTATACAAGAGAGGAATAAAGAAATAGGTTTAGATCTCCTAAACTAAAACCAGAAATAAAAAAATCTACTATAAGCAAAACTACCTAAATAAAGGGACTAAACCCAAAGCTGCTCTACAGACTAGTTAGGTTTGGCTTTTTTGGTTTTTTTTAAATTTTAAATCTTTGAGGCATAAACTTGATTAAAAAGTTATGTTTAATCCAATGTAAAAAATTATGGTTTATGTTTTTGCGTTAAGAAAAAAATATAAAAATATTTTGTACATTATAAAGGTCATCTTAAATTTCTTGTAGTTCTACAATAATATTACTACATAGTTTGTATTCAGTACTCCAGAACCTACCTATCAAGTAGGAAAAAAATAGTGCCCCCTCTACCTCTGTGTGGTGTCATTTTTCTCTTCAGCAGTCAGGAATATATTTCTTTCAAGCAGGAAAAAAGTCTGCACTGGACTAGACTGGTCTCTGAGAAGACTGTAAACCTGAAGTAAATCCAGCATTTGGAATTATTTGGGATTTACATCAGTTCATGGAAATCATAATCCATCCACAGTGTTTTTTGTTTATCAAACTCAAAATATAAATACAATACCAGAAACTGGTAAACATTTTCAAGCTGAAAAGAATACATTAACATTTGGCATCGTCATTGGGGTGGAGGGAG
This sequence comes from Ifrita kowaldi, assembly GCA_013398055.1. Lineage (NCBI taxonomy): Eukaryota > Metazoa > Chordata > Aves > Passeriformes > Cinclosomatidae > Ifrita > Ifrita kowaldi. The sequence continues at coordinate 742,735 of VZRS01011109.1, forward strand.
AATCTTGTAGAAAAAGCTAGAGTAAGATTTTTTTAAAAAGTTCTATACTGGATCATGAAAATCAGGGTTCTTATCTTGCCGAGGGTACGTACGGACGGATGCGAACAGCCCGGAGCAGGGTAGTTAGTGAGTGCTGCTCTGCTGCCACCCTGCCCCGGGCCGGGAGAGCTCACACCTTCCCCCTGTCTGCTCTGAGAAAGGACCCGCTGGGCCAGCGTGCTCCTCAGCCCTGGGCTAGTGTGATCCTGGGACACTGGCCAGCCTGCCGGGACTGCTGGTGCCCCACATGCCCTGACCTGCTCACCGCTGTGGAGGTGCAGAGCTCCATCAGAGCCTACAGAGCCAGCAGACTGATTTCTGAGGCTTTGCCCAGCCTGTCTGGCGGGATTTCTGACCATCCACATCTGCAGAGGACAATTCCTAACAGCAGGGCAGACGCTGCATCTGACCGATGCCCTGAGCAACTATCAGCCCTTCTTCCTGTGGCCGAGCCGTGCTCCTTTGCCCAGCTGGTGCTCCCTTTTCCTCTGCCGTGCTGTACGACTGTGGAATGGGACATGTCTGCACAGAGACCTGTTACCTGTGAACAACATCTTCCTGTTCTCAAACAAGAAGTTCAAAAAATTCACCTCATTGCTTTCAATATTTAATTTCTCTTTTACCTGGTCGGCTCAGAACACCGGCATCGCTACGTTTACTTTTCAGATATAAGGGCTTTTAAAAAATGCTCCTATTCCAGCTTTTCCAGCTCCATGGTGTAACGGCTATGAGAGATCTGTGAGTGACTACACTTACAAGCAGCTCGGAGGGCAGGGAGCAGAAGCCAGGGTTAGACTGACAGCACCTACCACCTACAGCAGCAAGCTGGGGATGAGAGTCTGCTCTCTGCCACGCTTGGAGATAATGCAGTAAAAAAGAAACCAAAACAAAACCCCAAACAAACAAACAAAAAGCATCACAGGGCAGGGACAAAGGCTTGTTTACTCATCAGCACTTTAAATTTTGGCACGTACTTATTTTTGACGGTTTTTTAAAATTGCTTTTCTATCTTTATCACCCCTCCCCTCCAAAAAAACCCCAACCCAAGTGAGTTTTCCATCATCGTTTAAGTCATCGTGTCGCCAAACTTTGCATGTTTTACAGCGAGATAGGGATTTGGCTGGGCCTCTGGTCCTCGTCCGGGGGCAGTGGAACCAGGTGGGCGAGCGGAGTGCCCGGTGTGGCCAGCGGCTGGCGAGGGACTATGTCCCCGAGGAGGCGCGGCTGTAGGCGGGGGGCGCGCCGGGCGCCGAGGAGCGCCGGGCGCCGGGTCTGGAGGGGCCGGAGGCGGGCGGGAGGTGTGCGGACACGGGGCTGGGGTCGGGCTGGTCGCGGTGCGCGGGGTCGGCGGGGGCTGCGAGCTGCTCTGACGGGAAGGCGGAGGGGATGCATCGGAGTGCGTCCGGTGGGGATGGAGGGGAGTCTATAGCACTTCCATCGGAAGAAACTGGGCTGGCACAGCGTCCTTCTCCTTGTAGGTACCGAATGCACTTCTTTTTCCTCCTGGAACAGCGGAGAGAGGCCTCTGTGAGTAACGGGAGAGTCCCGGCACCCCCGGGATCCGCCGTTCCC
>VZRS01011109.1:744434-813911 GCA_013398055.1 Ifrita kowaldi
CGGGGCCAGCGGGAAAGGGCTCGGCCGCAACGGGAGAGGAGAAGGGCATGAAACAGCAGTAAAAATCAAAATGCAGTAATAAAAATGGGAACAGGAAAAAAAACCCCAAACCCAAAATAATAATAATTATCAAAGCCATGAAATGAAAAATAATAATAAAAAGCAAAATAATAAAAATTTTAAATAATAATATAAATAATAATTACACCCCAAACAATAAAAGAAAAAAAATCAAAAGAATAATAAAAATCCAACCCGTGAGGTCATTCCTCACCAGCCACCACCCCAACTGCTCGAATTCTGGGAGGCTGTGTGGGTGCCTGGCTCTCACGAGTTCAGGACTAAAGCATTGCCGTGGGTCCCCTCCCCACCTGCCGCAGAGCCCACACAGGGCCCACGGGACACTCGTGTGCGCTGGTGTCACAGGGCAGGTCAGCACCACTGTGCTTCGCAGCGCCAGGTTGTGCCGTGCTGGGACACTGCCCTTCACACCAGTCTCGGCTTTTCTCATCCCAAAATCTGAAGGTTCCAAGCACTTTCCGAGCACTTTTCCCAGCACTTTCCTAGCCTTGTGCACAGTATCATCTACTTAGAACCACAGACTGGTTTGGGTTGGAAGGGACCTTAAAGCTCATCCCATTTCAACCTCCCTGTCATCGGCAGGGACACCTTCCTCTAGACCAGGTTGCTCCAAGTACCATCCAGCTTGGCCTTAGCTCTCAGCTCTTCTCTTCTGCTCTGAATTATCTCTGCATCTGAGCGTACTTTCCATTCATTCCCACCTCCAAGGACAACTCAGTGATGCAGCTGAGCAGAAAGTGCTCAGCAGCCATTCAGGAAAAGGGAAGGAAATAGCCTGGGACTGGCTGGAGGGAGATGATCTGAGGGTGTCTGTGGTCCTGCTTTGAAAGCTGGAACAGTCCCGAGGCCTTCAGAGGACTTGTTGCTCCTTGGAGGGCAGATCACCTTTAACCTGCTCACTGAGCTAAGGGAAAATCAGCCCTGACAGAGCTACCAATCACACGTCAGCCCGTGGGGTTCCTGGGCAGGAAATGTTTGCTGTGACCTCCCCTTGGGATGTGACCTCTCCCTTGGGAAGTGGAGTATAGGTACAAAATGCAATGTGGGCAGGCACTGGGGAGAAAGATTTGGCAGAGGGATATGAATGGTCCTGCAGTGGTGACAGACTCAGTTCCATGCTTCCATTCTGTGGAGTGTGATAGAGCTCATCAGCTGGGGATGGCTTTACTGACCCAAAGGGGTTTTTACAGGACAGTACCCATCGGGGGCAGCTCTCCTCCCCCAGCCCTGCTCTTCTAACAAGAAATCTGCTGGGAGCAGGAAGGTCCTGAAGGCAGCAGCACCTGAGAGCAGGGACCAGCCTCCCTTCATTCCTCCTGGAAGAAACATTCACGTTCCCCACTTGTTTGGATGTTATGATTTGGGGGTCTCAAAAATACAAGTCACACATCATTCTTGCTGTAGATGGGTGTGGCCATGATTCCTTCACATCCTGTTACAATTCTGTTCAGTATTTATCCCAAGTTCCAGGTGTCACCTTGTACATCCAGATTGTTTTAACTACTCCTGGCTGTCCAGAGTCAGTTCCTCACACTATCTTGTCTTCGCTCTTTGTTGAGCTGGTTTTCCTTCTCTCTATGTGACAGATCCCTTATGTCACCTGCTTTGGGTCCTTGAGCACCTCAGTATAGATCCTCAAACAAAAGAGCTTTCAAGATGTCACCTTAATAGTATTGAGGGGACAATTCCTCTGCTGGAGACTTTACAGCTAAAACAGGTAAAAGAACATCTCCCACCCAGCTCCTGCCTCAGCTGTCTCATTTGAGGAAAACTGATCAAATGGAGAACTTGCTAATGCAAGCACACACACCTTTCTTTGATCTTCCTAATGAAAAACCAGATTGTGTGAAAATGTGTATTAACGAGTCCAGTATTAAACATGACTTGCACTGGAAGTGAACAAGAGCAGTGCTATTACTGCTGCCAGTGCCATCGCTAGCCGTGGTGACCCAATTAATGCCATAGGAGACATGACAGCTCAGCTGAACCGAGTATTTAACTTGAGGGTATTTTCCACGGGTAGCAATTCCCCAGAGACAAGCCCGAGGAGGAGCTTGTGATTCCCACAGACATCTTGGGAGTAGCTGCAGGATAGAGTTTCAATGACCTGTTTAACATTACAAGAATGTGTCCATTGATTCATTCGATTTAAAGAAACAGGGAAAAAAGCAGATGTGATACTACAGACTGCTGATAATGGCCCAGTCCATGGGCTATGCTGAGGTGGGTGTTACACAGCTAAAGGAACTGTTCCCTCTCTCTTTGGGAACTGCAGCACCCTGGAGTGTTTGTCCAGGGTATGGGGGAGGAGTGCGAAAGCTCTAGAGCAGGAACACCCAGTCTTAACCAGTTAACCTCTCCTGTGGAGTGGAAATCCTCCTGTGGAAGTTGTTCTCCACAGGTGAACAGAGCACATAGGACAGGAGCCCCTGAGTGGCAGCAGCGCGTTAGTACAGGAATTGCAGAGCAGCTCTGGCTGACCAGGGCTTGGTTACACAGGGTACACGAGAAGAGCATGCCAAGGTGTCCGGGCACTCCAGCAGCCTGTGTTAATTGGGAAGCCGTGCAGAGGAGAAGCTGAGTTCAGAGCTGGAATGGAGGCAGAGGGAAGGTGGAAGAAGTGCCCATGGAAGAACGGGGCACTCAGCCTGGCGGCACAGCTGCAGGGGGCATGGGGGGCTCCAGCAACCCCCTCTGGACATTCAAGTATTAATGAGACACTAAGGGAGCTCTGTCTGGATTCTTAATCAATTTAAAAATGGTGCTTGATGACACTACCCAGGGAATAAAAGGAGAGCAGGGAGCTCTGCTGCTGTGGATTGTTGATGTGCAGAAGGTGAGTTCATATGGGGCTCAGCCACAGTGACTGGAGCTTGGGGTGCAGCAAGGTCTGCTGCACCCCAAGATTTGAGTCAACTAAATGATTTTAGTCACTTCAAGCTGAAGTGAGCACATCAAGCAGTACTTTACTTCCACCTTTTTCCTCAATGCATTGGTGTAAAACTGCAAATTGCAGACCTCTGTCCAAGTTGGGGTCTCTCTGTGCTCTGGCGCCCAGATCCAGAAGCTCCCAGGAGCTTTTTCTGTCTGGCTGCCTTTGCAGCGCCTCTGAGCCAGACAGCACTTGGTTGATGCACCAAATGTTACTATTGCCTGGCCAAATCCATCTCTGGAAGCCTGAAGGACACAGCATGGCTCTGTTTTGCTGCTTGAGGCTGTCCCACCACACTCATGGTGGGTACTGCAAAATTTAAGGCTCAGGAGGAGCTGGATCTTGAAATACATGGTTAGCCCAGTATAAATAGGAAAAAGAAACCCATTAAATCCTCACTGCTGGCCCTAGGGTGCCACTAATGGGATTGGAAAACACTAATGGAGGGAAAAAAGCTTCATGTCAGGGTCACAGAGGCCTCCATCCTGGAAATAAGCTTTTAAGACCAGGGAAGTCTATCAGCCAAGGAATATGTCCAGCACTAAACCAACACGGCCCCAGGAGGGATAAAAACCCCAGAGTACAGCTTGTCCCTTGCAGCTCAGAAAACTCCTGAGGATGCCCAGAGAACACCCCATCCCTGCCTGGACAGAGCAGCCCCCACTGGCACTGGGATGGCTGCGGGAGGACACCTGGAGCTGCACCCACTCTCCCAGGAACACCCAGCAGCGAGGAGATGCCGATACACACCTGCACGGGCCGCACCAGTCCGTTTGTTGGTTGAGACCAAAGCGAGCTCTGCATTTCTTAGGAGAGGCAGGATCTGAACACAGAAGCATGCGCGGCGGAGAATGGGCAAGGCAGAGGCACAAAGAGGAGGAGGAGCACGAGGAAGAAAAGAGGCAACATCATTTTAGCCACTTTAACACACGACTAACAGACTACAATCCCATTATTTTCTGCTACAGAATGGCGCTGGCACCACCTGGAAAAAAGTGATCGTTAGGCAAATATCAGTGATCACTGCTGACAGCTGGAGGTGGTTTGGGAAACAGCTTTGAGAAATGTGGGCAGTTATGGGGAAATTCACAGCTCTTCAAATTTCTTAAGTCTGGAAAAGCTGCCAAATCCCAGAGGCGATGCCTGACTCCTGTGTCTGCATCCTTACCTGTGCCTTGCCTTTCCAGCAGTGACTATGCGCGCTGCCAGCGAGCTTGGAGTGCACACGGAGAAAAGAGGAGGAAACGTTGCAGAAGCAGGCTGAAAGCAGAGTTAGCACCAAGGAGACCTAGGCCCAGGGTATTCCATTCTGCCCCCTATCATAACACTTCCAGTTTTAATGGAAAAGCTGTTCTCCATGGCCTTTCCTAAAATGTTGCTGTTTTACTGTATAATTATGGGACTCATTAGGATGAAGCCCTGTTTGCTTTCAGGCACATCATGTTTTTTTCTAGTGTTGTAAATGAGATTTGAAGAGCACATTTCTGTGCTGGATTCAGCCTCCCTCTTTCAACCACCATCAATGTCTTGTTGTGTACAACCAGTAGTTGGTTTTCAATCTGTAACAGGCAAAATTATAATTTTTGTATCACACAGACAAGACATATATATGGATATATAAAAATACATAATGCACTCTACATAAAGGCCTAAAAGCTTGTATTCACCTTATCAAACTCAGCACTGAATGAGATCAACAGTGTTAATGAAACTGTAGGTATTACTGGGACACATCTCTTACTAATGATTCCCTTTATAATGAATATTTATTGGTAGAGTTAATATTTATTCCTGATATGGCAGAAATACTTCAGAAATCAGCACATGAAGAGCCTTGGATGATGGGAATGTGTCTGTGACCAGCTGAAATCTGTTGAAAGGGCCTTTTCTAATCAGCAAGGTGGTACAGAGAGGCAGCTGGTACTGGGGTTTAGTATGACTTTGCTTCAACTCCACATTACTTTGACATGACAACCAAATTTGGGGTAGTCCCATGAATGATCTCCAGTCCTGCCACTGCATTTCATCCCACACACAGCATGGATGCATTTGAGAGGAGTTTTCTTTAGTTAATAACATCTGTAGGTCTGATGGGGACATTCACCCTGGATGTTTTCAATAGATTAAGTTTAGTGATAGTTCATATGAAGTTATTATACACTTGCCAAAATCTAATCTTTTCAGTTTTCACACATTACCCATGTTCTAAATCAAACGTGTCTATTAAAAAGTCACAGAAATGTTAATTTACCATGTCTTAAAAAAATAATGAATGTGTATTTCTCTAGTTAAGCTCCGGAGAATAACCGAAAACATGGTAAAACACAGCAACTGCTTCAGATTCTCCCACCTGAGCAGGAAAGCAGGGCCAGTTGCCAGGCTGCACGCACTTACCTGAGCTGGAATCTTGCTGCTTTTCCCGTGTTCGTCTCTTTTTTTTTCCCTAGGAAATCAAAGGAAAGGCCGTTACCTGTGCTCCAGAAAACCGAGGGTGCTGTGCAGGGTTTTTGGGACTGGACTGGGTGCTGGGGATGGCTGCTGCCTCCCAGATGACCAGATCTGGTAAGAGCCACAGTGCTGCTGGCTCAGCCCATTCCAGGAGGAGATGAACTGAAAAAGGCTGCAAAGGGACTACTCAGGTTTATCTATGAGGATGTCCCCTTCCTTTCTCCTCTTTCCACTCCAATGCTCCTAAGAAGAAACCCAGGAGGAACTCTCAAAGTGAAACCCACATATGTTTTTGTGCACTTGCTATGGCTTCTGCACAGCACAAATTTATTCTGGGTTTGTGCCTTTTCTCAGGGATTACCCCTTATTTCAATAGCCCCAGATCTAGCACCACAGGCATTTTGGCTCAGCACTTTGCATGAGATCTGTGCATATTTAGAAACAGCAATAAACTCAAGAGGTGATGGCAGCCATGTCCCCACTCTCTCCCATTATTGCTTTAATTAATTAATTGATAATTTAATTAATAAATTTATTGAGATTAATAGAATTAAACAAGATTTGCTGCATGCAATGGAGAGAGTATGATCAATAGCTGATGCTCCTGTCATATTCTTATTCCTCCTCCTTACATTTCTAAAAAGCACTTGGTCCATTTTAGAACCTTCCCTATTTCCAAAACATGCTTTAATGTGGTGCCTTATACCCAAACAGAAATTGGTCCTTGATATTCCCTGATGCCAAATGGGCAATAAAGTTTTAGGAAATTCCCAGAAATTTATTTTTAAATAATACTAATATATTTCAATGCTTTTGCAGTTCTGCACCCATCTCTCATTCTTCTTTTACTAATAAAAAAGTCCTATTTTATCCCCAAACTGCCTCTCTGATTCACAAGATGCAGCACCTCCCCTCATTCCCTAATGAGCTGATTAATGAGGGCACAGCAGTGCAGAAGGAAATCTGGCTGTGTGGAGCAGGCAGCTCCCAGGGCTGCCTTTTGACCCGTGACTTCTTATATGACTTTTTGTGGTTTGAGTGAAGGTGGAAAGCTCTGAGCTGTGGTAAGCTTTTTCTTCAGTGGGGGAGCAACTGTATTTCCTGCCTGATATCCGCATCACGTGCTGCAGAAGTGACCTACATTCCTCCTCCTTCTCCTCCTCCTCATCCCTGCTCAACTCCAGAGAGAAAAGCATCTCTTCCAACAACCACAACACCCAAACCAGCTGGTTTACAGTGCTGGGAGGACCAGTGTGCACCTTTGGAGCCTACCATCTATCTTCTGGAGCAAGGAACCAGCCCTTGGTTCACCAAGGAACCAGATGAAGATGATACAGGACTGGGATTTCCATGGAGGATGTGCTTGGTCTTGGAGGAAGATGGTGTCATGCTCTCAGCAGTGCTGCTGCCCTCCAGATGTTAATGCCCTCCAGATGTGTGCCCATCAAAATGTGGGCTGGGGGCTTCCCATCACCTCTGCTTTTTCTGCATCATCTCTGCCCTCTGTGTTTGGGGGGAGTTTGGGGTGGTTTGGGCCTGTTTACAGGTGTTTTCTTGCCCTTGGTGAAGTTTGGTCATTCTGGAAGGAGGGCTGGAGTCAGTGTGGGATGGATGGGCATTCACTGTGCAGCTCCCAGGGTTAAGGAAGTGTCTGTGAGGGAAATGATGGAGATTAAGATAAAAAGAACAGAGCCCATGAGTGGATGGACAGACATCTGAAGACTTATGTGTGCTTTGCTTCAGTTCTCTAATGAGCTTGTTAGGCATGTAATAGCAAAACAGTCACGAAAGTCACAAGAAAAGACCCCCTACAAAAAGATCCACTGTTTTAAATCACAGCATCATAGAATGATTTGGGTTGAAAGGGATCTTAAACACATCCTGTTCCAACCCCCTAACATGAGCAGGGACACCTTCCACTATCCCAGGTTGCTCCAAGCCCTATCCAACTTGACCTTGAACACTTCCAGGGATGGGGCATCGAGAGCTTCTGTGGGCAATCTGTGCCAGGGCCTCCCCATCCTCTGCTGTCCAAGAAGCACAAAGCAGTTTGCTTCCATAAAATTATATTTCCAAAGATATATCCACAGCACTTAAAAGCTTCTCTTCCTTTCTACTTGTATTTGCTTGGACAATAAGCAAATAAATGCCTGTGGTTGCTGAGTTGTATCATTCATCCTTTAGACAGGCAATAAGCCAAGAGAGTGTTCAAAATACTCCTGAAACGTGAATTTCTATGGCTCTTGTGCTGCCAGGAATGGCATTGCCAGGACCAGGTGTTTGGTAACGCCAGCTGTCAGCCTCCCAGTTCATTTTGGGCCATGCCACAGGGTGGGGGTCCGAGCATGGTGGCACTTACGTAGTTGTCTCTGGCAGACCAGCCAGGGTAGAGCTGCATGTGGAGCTGCCGTTCCTTGCGAGCCAGTTCGTAGTACTTGGCTTGTTCCTCCCGGGACAGCGCGTGCCACTGCAGGGACAAACAGCAATGAAGCATGGCCTGCTGTCCCCTCCCAGCCCAGCCCACCATGGCCACCCCGCCCCAGGGCACATCTGGCCCCCCGTGTTTGTGGGATAAGAGCACCCGGATTTGAAGCAGATGCTTGTTATGTGCTTAAGGGTAGCTGCAAGGGACAGGGATGTGGCACTAGGTGATGACACTGGGCCCTGTGAGCTCTTACCCTCCTTCCCAAGATCTGGTTGATGGCAGCACTCTCTTTCAGGGTGCACTCAGCGATGACTTTCGCCCGCATTTCTTTCATATACAACATGAAAGCGTTCAGGGGCTTCTTAATAGTGGGCTTCTTGGCTTCCTTCTCTCTCTTTGGTTCTGGTTGAGGTTTCCTTGGTGGGACAAAAGGAGGGGCTGTCAGCATCAGAGCCACCAGAAGACTCGACCCCAAAACAACCCAACACCATGGGCAGGTGGGGGGCCCGAGATTTGCTCCTCAGATGCAGAGCTCAGTGTTCATCCATCCTCCCCCCATACGAGCACTCAGAGTGATAAATGAAATGAGTGTTGAGGTGCTGGTGCTGCTGAGCCAGCACTTCCCACTCACATGTTTCGGTCGTAGTGCTCCATCTCTTGCTTGCCGGAGTGGGGCACGATGGCGGGGTGCGGGATGCCGGTGGTGTGCATGCCGGAGCCCAGCATCAGCGGGTGAGTGAACCTGCAACAGAGAGTGGGTGAGCCGTGCCGGGAGGGCTGCGCCGTGCTGGGGACACTGCAGATGCCGGGCAGCGAGGGCGGCGTCTCTCGGAGGGCACTCTGACGAGGCGGAAGCAGACGGAAAGCCGAAGACAAGGAAAGCACGCGGATGCTGCTGGGCTGGTGGGGGCAGGCAGTGCCCATCACCCCTGGGTCACCCTTGTGCCACGGCTGGTCCAGCTGTGGGCACGTGGATGGAAAGGATCCGGTGCCACAGCGAGGGAACCCGGCTGCAGCAGGAGCCAGCCTGGCTGAGATCAAGGGTGCCTTCACCCAGCAGTTTCAGCTACTCAGATCTCTGTTGTTGCAATATCTCATTAGCACTGCAGAAAGGAACAACAAACTCAACCTGGGGTTTGGATGGGAGAGATTAGGACCACCCCACACCTTTCTTTTAACAGAAATAGACTAAGTCTGAACATGAACCCAACTGCAACTCTAGGAGGTGCACCTTGCCTAAGCAATGCTCTCCACAACACGGGCTGAGATCACGAGAGGTCTCATTAGCTCTCAGGCTTCATTAGCTCTCTCTGGAGTTTTGGAGGATAAAGCCAGCAGAGTCAGCTTTGCCAAGCTTGCCACTTTATGACTGCAGCTTGAGATGGCAGAATTGCCCAAGGGAGATGAACTGTTCATTAGATATGCTGGCATGAAAAGAAAAGCTGTTTAATTTAATCCACCAGCACAGTCTGATGCTTATCTGACCAGGTGTACTTTCTCGGCTGCAGCAGTGCTACAAAATCCACCCCAAAATCCTGCAGGCAGGGGAGGCTGCTGGGGCTCCACAGGGAACCGTTAGCTTCTCTTGCCTTCACTTTCGAGGCTGTGCAAGGGTGATGCCTTGTGAGAAAGGAGGGCTAGCAGCACTCCCTCCCCTCTTCTGCAGGGCTAAGGGGCTGCATGGATTGAAGGTTGCACAGATCCAGGTTTCTGCATGGCTAAGGGCTCGCAGGAGCAAGGGTTTGCATGGTTTTCCTGTGGGAAATCTCCACTAACAGCTCTTCAGGACAACATGAAGCAGAAGCAAAAGCTGGTGTGGCCCTGGCATCCCTATGGAGCCATGGGGGCTTTCCCCAGCAGCACGCCTGGGAGAGCTGGGCTCTGTGATTCCCATCCACAGGGGATGCATTTTGCTCACCCGAAGGCAGAAGCTGTGTTTCTATCTCACAGAACTGACTTGTGCCAATGGGAGGGCAGCAAATCACTGCCCACTCCTGTCCTGCTTTTAAAGCTGAGACCAAGTAAACCAGATCCATCTCTGCAGAGCAAAGCGGTGGTGGCAGCAGGGACACACTCAGGATTAGGGTTAGCGACGTGGAGCAAAATCCTGAGCAATGGATTCCACCCCATTCTCTCAATGCTGAGCCAAAGGCTGGAGTTTCTGACTCTCTTTAGTGTTCTTCTGATTAAAACCCAACTGTTGTGCATCCTTCATCCTCGATATTCCCCTGAGCACCCTTTGGACCAGACACTGCCTAAAAGCGCCTTCTCTTCCCATGCCTGCCCTGGGGAGGGTGCTGGCCATCCCTGGGTGGCTGTGGTCTGCTGCAAGCTGCTGCTGCACAAACTGCAAGCTGCGCGAGCAGCTGAGCTGCCCTGTCTCACACAGCTCATACTCACCTGGAGAAAGAAGCCCCAGCAGAAAGCGCTGACGAATACGGCTGTCTAAATCCACATGACGGGAGCGGATAGACAGACTGGCTCTGCCTGGGATCAGGAAGAAAGAGTCTATAAAGTATCCACAGCTACGTGGTATTTCCTAAAGATCCCCTTTGCTAAGGGGACTCAGAGCACTGATGCCCCTGGTTGGGGGGACACTTGGTGTCCTTTGGGCTTGAGGGGCTGTGTGGGAATTGGATGTTATTTTGAGAGAACCTCGGCCTTCCTACAAAGGTTGGATCCAATTCTGACCCCCTTCTGCCCCTGGTACTGAGTAATGCTGCAGCATTGAGTTTACCCGGTAACAATGCAAAATGCAGAGGTGTGCTGAAAAATCAGGAGACGTTGCTATTTCACAGAAGAAGTTGCTCAAAAGAGCACAGTGTGACCAAAAAAACTAAAGCCTGCTCAGATTCTCTGTGTGGTGCATAAGAAGCTGCACCAGGAGGATAAATATGAGGAAAACTTCCTTAGTGTGCAGTGACCAAGCACTGGAACAGACTGCCCAGAGAGGGTGTGGAGCCTCCCTCACTGGAGGTATCCCAGGATTGTCTGGACACAATCCTGTGCCATGTGCTCTGGGACGACTCTGCTTGAGCAGGGAGGTTGGACCAGATGACCCAGTGTGGTCCCTTCCAACTTTATCTACTCTGTGACTCTGTGGTGCCCCAAGCATGGGAGACTCCTGGAGTCCGGAGAGAAAGTACCTACCCTGCCCTTGTGCTTCAGGAATGCTCTGATTTCCCCAGCACATCCTTTTAAGGACACCCATCAGTTTTAAACAAGCCAAAAGCTCAGTCCTGCATTCCTTTTGAAAGTTGTTTCATACTGGGGACCAGACATGTATCAGACCTGCGGCTGGAAATTATTTTTGAGATAGTAAAATAACTATGCAGGAAGTTCCTTGTTGTTCCCAGCAAGGGAACCCCCACATTTTCATATGGAAATAGCTCAAAAACACCTTGGCTTGTTCTGCAAATTTGCCAAAAGATGCTCCTAGCCTAAAACTGCACATGGAAACTGAGATCATAGATTTACAGAATCGTTTATGTTGGCAGGGACCTTAAAGCTCATCTCATTCCAAGCTCCTGCCATGGGCAGGGACACCTTTCACTAGATCCAGATGCTCCAAGCCCTGTCCAACCTGACCATGAACACCTCCAGGGATGGGGCACAGTGGGGTGCTTGTACCTGTGCTGGTGCTCATGCTCCTCCGGCCAGGCTGCACAGNTTCCTACAAAGGTTGGATCCAATTCTGACCCCCTTCTGCCCCTGGTACTGAGTAATGCTGCAGCATTGAGTTTACCCGGTAACAATGCAAAATGCAGAGGTGTGCTGAAAAATCAGGAGACGTTGCTATTTCACAGAAGAAGTTGCTCAAAAGAGCACAGTGTGACCAAAAAAACTAAAGCCTGCTCAGATTCTCTGTGTGGTGCATAAGAAGCTGCACCAGGAGGATAAATATGAGGAAAACTTCCTTAGTGTGCAGTGACCAAGCACTGGAACAGACTGCCCAGAGAGGGTGTGGAGCCTCCCTCACTGGAGGTATCCCAGGATTGTCTGGACACAATCCTGTGCCATGTGCTCTGGGACGACTCTGCTTGAGCAGGGAGGTTGGACCAGATGACCCAGTGTGGTCCCTTCCAACTTTATCTACTCTGTGACTCTGTGGTGCCCCAAGCATGGGAGACTCCTGGAGTCCAGAGAGAAAGTACCTACCCTGCCCTTGTGCTTCAGGAATGCTCTGATTTCCCCAGCACATCCTTTTAAGGACACCCATCAGTTTTAAACAAGCCAAAAGCTCAGTCCTGCATTCCTTTTGAAAGTTGTTTCATACTGGGGACCAGACATGTATCAGACCTGCGGCTGGAAATTATTTTTGAGATAGTAAAATAACTATGCAGGAAGTTCCTTGTTGTTCCCAGCAAGGGAACCCCCACATTTTCATATGGAAATAGCTCAAAAACACCTTGGCTTGTTCTGCAAATTTGCCAAAAGATGCTCCTAGCCTAAAACTGCACATGGAAACTGAGATCATAGATTTACAGAATCGTTTATGTTGGCAGGGACCTTAAAGCTCATCTCATTCCAAGCTCCTGCCATGGGCAGGGACACCTTTCACTAGATCCAGATGCTCCAAGCCCTGTCCAACCTGACCATGAACACCTCCAGGGATGGGGCACAGTGGGGTGCTTGTACCTGTGCTGGTGCTCATGCTCCTCCGGCCAGGCTGCACAGAGCTGTACCTTAACCCAGGACTAGCTATTTTCACTCTAATGATGACAAAACCCACAAAAAATCCATTGTCATTAAGTGTGGTGCACTGTGAAGGACCAAGCTCCTGGATGCCTGGGATTTTTTGGGGCTAAAGACAAGTTTCTGCCCTGAAGAGGAATAATGACAGCGGGGCAGCAGTCAGGCCCCTCAGCTGCCCTGGGCAGGAAGGAGGCTCCCGTTCCTGCTGCCGTGTCTTGGCTTGACCGAAATCTGCCGGATCTGTCTGTAGGAAAGGCAGCCGGGGCTGTTTACACCCTGGCAGGCAGAAGCCCTCTCCCACCCCTCAGATGTCGGTGGGTATAAACACACCAACAAACAGCCAAGTGCTGCCGCGCACCGGGAAACTGAAACAACCTTTGAAGTCGGAGGCGGCTGCCCCAGGGCTGAGAAAACACTTGGAGCTAATCCAGAAGCAAGTTGTCCTACTCCAGAGGCTGGGATATTGGGATAGGAATGGAGTCAGGCACTTGCAGCTTCATCCGAAGTCCCTCTGACACACAAAATAAAGCAACTGCAAAATCAGTCCCTGATGGCTGGGAGTGCACGATTACAGCCTATATCATGGAATTACAGACTGGTTTGGGTTGGAAGAGACCTTAAAGTTCATCTCATTACAAGCTCCTGCCATGGGCAGGGACACCTTTCACTAGATCCAGATGCTCCAAGCCCTGTCCAACCTGACCATGAACACCTCCAGGGATGGGGCAGCTACAATGTCTCTGGGCAACCTGCGCCAGGGCCTCACCACCCTCTATGTAAAGAACTTCTTCCAAACATCTAATCTAACTCTCTCCTCTTTTAGTTCAAAACTGTTCCCCCTTGTCCTATCACTATCTGCCCATATAAAAAGTCCCTATCCCTCTTTTTTATAAGCTCCTTTTAGGTATGGGAAGGGGCTCTGAGGCCTCCCTGGAAACTTCTCCAGGCTGAACAACCCCAGCTCTCTCAGCCTTTTTCCAGAGGATCACCTGGTGATGGGAGGGTGGCTCAGAAAAAAGGCTGTGGGATGGTGGAGGAGAGGCTGCCATGGCACCGCTGTGCTCGGCCCCAGGCACAGGTGAGTGACACTATTTGCAGGTTCCTGGCCAATGTTAACTGCCAGGCTCCCAAAAACAAAACTCACTTGACTGGACTCCTGGAGGCTTTTATCTGACTGTCATCCCAGCTTAATTACAGAGAGTGATTGCAGCTCCTCCTCCTGAAGCGCTCGGTGAGAACAAAACCAGTTTCTGCCCAGCTCGTGCCTGCCAGCTTGGGGAGGAAAAGTTGCTTCCCGTGTGTGGCTGCCCTGACTTGGCAGCTGACTTGGTGGCACCAGCACAACTATGGAATCCTGTAATGGTTTGGGTTGGGAGGAACCTTAAAGATAATTCAGTTCCAATCCCCTGCCATGGGCAGGGACATCTTCCTCTAGACCAAGTTGCTCAAGACCCCATCCAACCTGGCCTTGAACACTTCCAGGGACAGGGCATCCACAGCTTCTCTGCGATGAATCCCTGGCATGACCATCCCCAGCACATCCATCCCTGGCACATGGCCCCTGCTGCCTGCTGCTGGCATGGGGGGAGATGCTGCCATGAACCTGCTGGGCTTCGGTGCTTCTGCACCCACCCGCAGTGGTGTGCTGAGCCTCAGCTGAGGACTGGGCACTCCACAAAGTGGGTTTGGCGCTCTTTCCGAGCATTTTGGGCAAGGAAAAGAATGAGCAAAAGCTCTATTAGACACATGTGCCTCAAGGTGCTGCTCTCTGCATGTCAGGCTGTTTGTTGCTTTACCATATCTGCTTATTAGCCATTAATGAAGGCATCTGATGAGGCTGCAGGAGGATGCCAAACCCCACAGATGCTGGAGCAGCTCTCAGCCATGAAAGCTCTCTCCACCACCACCAACCCCACAAAACCTCCATAAAAAACCAGACTGCTCTCCTTTCATGTGCCCAGGGCTGTCTGAACAGCATCATCCTAACCCAGGAGCAGACCTTCCATTTGACAAACAGGCTCCTTTCTCCCCACTCCAACTATTTCTTTCATGTTACAGCACAGTCACCCCAGTCCTTGTTTTCCCTGAGGATGAATCACATCATATGAGGAGTTAAATCATCACCCAAGAGTAGCAGATTTAGCACAGAAGGTAAAATGTAATCTCTTTGAAGCCAGACTCTGTATCAAAGGCCTCATCCTCTGTTTCTTTGTGGTTAAATATCTGGAACACGAAATTCATAAGCAAAACAAAGCAAAAAGCTAACATTTTACTTTGTGCTTTAAGAAGCTTCCCCTTTGCCACTTTGCAATATGTTCTTTTACCTGGAGCTCTCCCCCAGGCTTTGCCAGGGTTTTATCCACTGGCATTGGGGGGATCTGGCCACGGCCCCTGTGATCACCTGCCCTGCACTCTCTCCTCATCCCAACAACCCTGAATTGCCACCTGCAGCCACCAGTCTCCCTGTCAGCCTCTGCCATGTCCCTACATCATCACCGGGGATTAAAAATTAATCTGAGCAGTGATGATGCCCACATGGCAGCACCTGCCAGACCCGCTCTCTCGGTGTGCTCATGGTCACGGGGACAAAAGCCAGTGGCAATGACTACAGAGAACACACTGGTGTATTTTTAACTTGCGTCCCCAGGGCAGGTTTACCACCAGGCTCTGCTCTGCAGGGTGCTCCGCAGGGCTGGCCCACGCAGGGGGTACATTTTGGGAGTGCATTTTGGGAGTGCTCCAGCTCATGGTCTCTCCTTTGCCATGCCTGCTGGTTACCAACTGGCTGAACTGTGGCCAGGCCGTGGGTACTGGGGTTGCTTCTTGGCAGGTCTCTGCCAGGATGTACTTTTTCCCTGTATGTCAGATCCCAAGAAACACCATGGCCTGGCAGATGGAGCATCCCACAGGATTACTCCGTGCTGGTGGCATGCTCAGGGAAAGCACTGTTTGTGCCGAAAAGTCCAACGAGGGAGAAAATTACCTCCTACTCAAAAGAGAGACTTTTGCTGTGATTAGGAGGGGCGTGTAGGAAGCTCTCGCTGGGTTCCCTAATCCACATAGACAGATGTAAAGCAGGAGGCAGTTTTGAATTGGGCAGGTTGTAACCCCTCTCCAGGGATGCCTCAGCCAGGACGAAGCCTTCGGCCTCTCCACGGGTCTGCTCCCCACCTCCAAGACAGGGCTAAATTCTCCTCCCTCTTCTCACAGCACACAGGAGGGTGAAGCTGGGGGAAAGCACCGTGGAGGTCACGGGGAGCAGCCGCAGTGGTTGGCTCAGTGACCCATCCCTGCCCTGCATGTCCAGCGGGGCTGGGGCTGCGCGGGCCGAGCCCTCCTCACTCACCATCCCATCGACGGCGTGATCTGGCCGACTCCTCCAGGGGGCAGGGGGTAGAAACCAGGGATGTCTGAGGTCTGGGAAGGACGGTGCACTCCTGGAAGGAGGGAGAAGGAGAGGAGTTGGACCTGGCACTGCACTTCCTGGCTGACCTGGATCGTTCCCAACCCCCTGACTGCTTCATCTATGGACACTTGTGGACAGCTACATGCAATAGCTATCTGCAAGTGGCAGGATGGTGTAATTCCCTTTTATTTCCTGTGGTTCTCTCTGTGGGGATGTGGTGGGTCATCCACATTGCTGCAAAATCACAAACACTCACAATAAGGGGATGGAGGAGGCATCTTGCTCTTGCACAAGCATCATAGCTGCTCTGTGCCACCCTGAGGCCAAGCAGCACCGTGCTTTGGTGAGGATTTGGCTGACTCCAGGCTTCCCTCTGCCTTTTCCAGAGAGCCCACTCAGGTGCTCAGTGGATGGTGAAAGCCATTCCTGTGTTCCCTCTCCAACCGTCATCCACAGGACCCCCCGTGAGCAGGCAGTGGGGATCCTCCAGCAGTCATCACTTCCAACTTCATTTTAAGCAATTTGAGTTCAAAACAATTGTTCTGCAGCTCTGTGGGTGCCAAGGAGCTGTGGAGGTGGGTATGGTGCCAGCTGGGAATTCACCCTTTGCATGGGGAATCCCTGTGTGATCTTCAAAGCCGCTGGCACGGGCAGCATGGCCAGGGGACACAGCCGCAGCCATCGCTCCGTTCCTCTGGACTGAAAAACATCCTGCGGAGCCTGGGGCTGCGGGTGGGACTCAGACAGCCACGGTGCTGCTGGCAAAAACAGCCTCCAGCTGACCCCTGGACTGGGAAACTGGGGAGTGCTGGGGCTGAGCTCTGGCACAGCGTGGTGTAGTGATGGCTGCTATCGAGCCTCAGACAAAAACTGGATATGGGGATTGATGAGTGGCTGTGCTGGGTGATAAATACATGGACTAAATTGGTGATGAGTTGCAAGCAGTTGCAACTGGATTTTTCTCTTAGCTGTATGATACCTTATTAATTAGGAATGACACTGACCAATTCCACGCATCTTATTAGTAGTCAGCTAAAATAAATACATAACTGACCTGAAAGGAATATATAACCTAGTATGAGATTTGCTTCAAGTGGGACTCAGTGGCCCAGAGAGGGTCAAACAAAACCAGTCCTGCACAAGGCAGTTGATGGAACATCCTCAGATTTGCACCCCCAACAATATGAGTTGTGTAAGTCAGAGCACAAGTTATTCTTGCTGGCCCAGTGGTTGGGGCACCAGCCACTGACTCAGAATTCCTGCTTGTATTTCCTCGTCTGTGTGTCCTTGGGCTACTGTGAGAAACTTTAAAGGGATGCTGGGAGAATGAGTATGAGAGTGACTCTCACGTGCTTACTCTGGGTGATAATGGGAGCTATTTCAGTGATGAAAACAGAGATGGGGCACATCCAGGATGAACAGGGAAGAAAACCCTCGCCCCAGCAGTGTAGGGATAGGGCATGTATGATTATAGCTGCACCATAAAGGCAAGACCCAGCTGAGGATGATGGTCTGAACCTCTCCTTGAATAGCACCTGGGGGGCCTCTGGGACAAAGAGACTCCCTGTGTCTGTAAAAGTACAGGCTAAATGGGAAGGGGAGACTAGATAGTGCCTGCACTGAGGGCACAGGTGGGCAGCCCAAGGACAGTGTCCCAGAATGACTGACCCACTGCAGAGATGAATGCTCAGGGGCTGCTCCAGTGCCAATCATAGCCTCCACAGAGGGATATAACCAGCTCTGCCCTTGAGTGAGCTGCTCTTGTATCATTTAAGGTTTCCCAGGCTGACAGTGAGTCCCAGGAGGCAGCTCACGGCGAGGGGCTCTTGGAGGGGCAGAGCTCTGCCAGGTACAGCAAAGGCAGTGTGGGGGAAGGTGTCTCGGCTTGCCTTCCTGCACACTTTCTCTCCAGAATCAAACTCAGCCATTAGCTGAGATTTTAATAGGTTTATTTTGTTAACTCTTCCTATTTTTCTGCTGAGTTTATTATGCTCTGATGGCTGAGAAGCAGTGTGCTGCCTGGAAGACAACCAGGATGTGCCTGGGTATCCTTTACACCAGACCTAAATCCTACCCATCAGCATCCCTGATGAGTCCAGAATGTGGCCTTCAGGTTAGACCAGGGATTATTTAGCAAGTCCTCCAGCCAAGAGCATCCTCAATAACCCATTGGTTTATCAATGATGTTAACTTGGTGAAGCTGATGCCTCTGGGACAGTTTGGATCACTCCTGGGTAGAGGCCTTTGCCCAAATCACAACAGTTGGTTTTGTGCCTCTGTTTTGGCACTAATTTCTGGGATCTGATGGACACTGATCTCCTTCCTGAATGCAGTTTGACACAAAACTGTCAATTTGCTTGCTTTCCCATGAAATCAAGCCCAGGTTTGTGTAAAAGCCTGGGTAATCTGAACAGATGTTCTGCACTAATGTAAAGTTGAGAAAAGTTTGATTTTACACTCAGTTTGCCAGGAACCCCTGAGGAATGATGGAATGATGGACTGGGGTGAATTCTTCAACACATACCTGTATTTACAGTTTATTTTAGAGGGTCTAACCTCAACATACTGTACTTTCCTCCACAGCCTCATGAACCAATTGACACAGCCTGGGCTCACACAGGAACACAAAAAGCCAAACCGTGTGACAACCAGATAACGTGTGGCTACAGGGACACGTGTCACAATCCAGTTAACCATCAGACACCAATCCTGTTTAGTCAAAATATTTCCTGTTTCAAGCATTTATTTTCTCAAAATGACAACCTGACAACAGTTTGGGTATGAGTCAAAGGAAAGATTACTTTCCATTTTCTGGTTGACTCTTGTGCATTATCGTGCAGGCTCTGGTCTGGTCTCAAGGTGCAGGACAGCTTGTACAGAGAACTGAGCACACTCCATCAGCAGGGCTGGCACTTTTGGTATCAAACTGCTCACGGCCAGATCACAAAGCCTTGCCAATAAGCTAAACAACCTCTTACTGCTAAGCAATGTCCCAGCTGACCAAAGCTCCTGGTTTTTCTCATTGATTTGGGACCAGAAAGGTGACAGCCTCAGTGGGCTCCAGCTCTGTCCCCCTCCCAGCACACAGGTCCCAGTGCTGCCATTACCTTGTTTCTGGTTGATGTCAGCGGGCAAGTGGGGCGAGTGGGAGCCGTGGCTGAAATGGTCGTTGCTGTACGGGATGAGCGGGGTGAGCGGGTGCACTCCGTGGGACGGCTGCACAACGGGAACTTTGTTGGACTGCAAGACACAATGACAGAGAGGACTCAGAAGTCATCAGGATTCACCAGCAAGGAAGGCCAGTGCCCTCTGCAGTCCTGCTGATGCTAGCAAGGCTGGGAATAACTAAAAACACTTCACAAACCCTAAACAAATTACTAAACAAACACTGCAGCATCCTGCAAAAAAAATCCATAAACCAAGCAGGGAAAACAGCTGGAGATTATTTCTTGCATAAGTGGGAAACAGATCAAATCAGCATGACGTTTTCAAAATTCAGAACTTTTTTTTCATTTATTTCCAGTCTCTTTTATTCCAGGATGAATGCTCCAAGTGTGTTACCCAATGAAAAGCTCTTGTTCTCTGTCCTGAGCTAGCACAGGGTCTAAGTCTCGACTTTCACAGTGAATCCTTCATATTCACTGTGAAAGCCATGTTTGGGCTTTACTAATCACGGCTGTCATGCAAGGACAGACACAGGATCACAGAATCATTTAGACTGGAAAAGATTTTATAGAGATCGTCAAGTCCAACCGTTAACCCAGCACTGCCAAGGCCACCATTAAACGCCGAGGGTAATGCCTTTGAAAATGGGACATGGTCACCAGTGAGCCCTTGGGCTGAAATCCCTGTTGGACTGAGCTCTAGTGCTGGAGAAGGACCAGAGGGAGCTGAGGTAATGCTGGAGAGGCAAAAAATCCAGGAAAACTAAGCAAAGAAAAATCCGTCTGCTCTTGTGGCTACTCCTGGTTATGCACAGCTTGGCTGTCGGAGCCCAACACCTTGGAAAAGGCCCTTTTTGGTGAACACAACAGGAAGTCCTCCTGCATGTTGGAGCAGAGAGAGGGGAACCTGTTTGGAAGAGCTGCACAGCTGTAAGGAACACACACACACATATTCACACACGCTGCCATCTACGCAGCCTCCTCGCCTCGAGCGTCTCATGCTGCTTCCTAACATGCCCAGTTTCGCCCATGGTTGCCTTTAAATCCAAACTGACTTCGTTTTGGTGGTGGAATGTTAGGATTTGTCCCAGATAAATCCACAAAAAGAAACAGGACTAACAGCACTCCAAAACAGGGTGAAAATGGGAACAGAGCAGGTCAGACAGCTCTCCAGGGGCTAGGAGCTGGGCACTGCCAGCCAGTTCTCATCAGTCTCACTGGGATGTCTACAGATGATTTGCTGTGTGACTTTTGACAAGTCATTTGGATCCCTGGACTCAATTCACTCGTGCCTTTCACTTTGGTAATGATTTTGCTCAGGCAGAATGAGCACGATGCTCTGGTTGGCTTTGGTGGAGGAGGCACAGATGCAGACAGTGGCTCTGGTCGACCTATCCTGTCCTGGACCTATCCTGGCCACTCCAAGGGAACTGGGAGCCCTGGGCAAGTCCTGTGTTTTGCATCCCCACTCTGAGGAGGAAGCCGATGAAGCGGAAAGGAAAACAAACTGGTGGAGACGCTGCTTTACATCTGCCTTTCCCACAAAGGTTTGCTCATGCAAATAAAAACCAAGAGGCACGCAGGTTTGCATTTGAGAGTGAATGAAAACCCTAATTCCTGATGCTTAACAGGTGTAGATTTACTGCGTACAATGGGGTACTGGGAACGTAACCCCCCTTCCCAGCACAAACTTGTGTGGTACAGGCGTTCCAGTCCTGCAGCAGGGCCATGGGTTATGTGGTTTTCCCATTGAGAGCAGCACTGGGCTGGTTCCTGCTTAGTTAAACACATGTTTGGAGCTCTGAGCTTTTTCTATTCTTAGCCATGAAATGAGATGAAGCAGAGCTTTTCAGTGATATTTCTAAAATTAGCTATGGTTTAGCTTACTTAAGAGCCACAAAGCCTAAATGAGGGATATGCAGTTCTACATGTACATTTTAACATGAGACTGGAGCAGAACGAGTTCGATGTTGAGCTGCTTGGAAAACCTCAACTCAAGCATTTCTTCTGTTCAAAGTAGGGCAGATCTTTCTTTCCCATTTGCCTCGTGCTTGATCCAAAGCACAGCACCATTCACCAGCCAGCCTCGCTGCCTGACGACTGTGAACAGCTTTCAGAGCAATGACAGAAGACACAGACCACTACAAAGGCAGATGAACTGTTCTGATGCTGATCTGCAGGATACCTCCCCAGGGAAAAGAAGAGAGTACACGTGGTTAGAGCAAAGCATGGACTGTCCTCCTTCCCATCAAAGCAGAACTTTCAGAACAAGTTCTGGAAGTGTTCAAGGCCAGGCTGGACTGGGCTTAGAGCTGGTCTAGAGGAAGGTGTCCCTGCCCATGGCAGGGGATTGGAAGGAGATGATTTTTAAGGTCCCTTCCAACCCAAACCATTCTCAGATTCAATTATTCAATGGTAACTTGGTGGTACAACAAAGACTTGCAGCTCAATTACTCAGCTTCTCCATCAGTTCAGATGGAAAACAAGATGCTGCACCAGTAAGAAGAGCTGTCTTCCCCATGACCCTTCTACATTTGGCCCTCGCCTCACTCAAAAACTTCTTTACTCTCTAAAGCCATAAAGGTCTGGTGGGAAAGGATGACCAGCAAGGAGACAAGAAAAATTTCTGCAAGGGGCTATTTATCCCCTTCCTACTTTCTCTGTTAGGGAGTTTGTTACAGGAACCCGTCTCCCAAAATGAAGGGAAGAAGGAAATGCTGCACAAAAATACGGAGAAACAGAGAAAACTCTGTGTTGATCCTGGTTCAAAGACTGCAGCTGCCAATGATTGCGGCCCATGGCCATGACTGCAGCTCCTGGTCTTCCCCAGCTGCACTATGAAACCATACCTGGCTTATAGAAATCCATGTGGCAGAGAAACGGGATCAATTCCTCTTTTTTTCAAGGTCTAGATTACATTCCTGCAAATCAGCTGCAGCACATGAACCCTGACGAGGCTTTTCAAAGCCAGGACTTAGCAGCTAACAATATTTTATGCTATAAAATTAACCTGATGTAAATGTTCTCTCCCAAGAGGATTGATTTGACAGGAGGGCAGTGGTTTGGCGTTCTCTCAGCAGGTCCCCAGGGAGAACACAGGGTGCTGCTGGTCAGGACATCACAGGGGACGTGCTGTGGTTTGGTAAAGCATCTTATTTTGTCTCTTGTGTTTCAACACAGCCCAGAGCTGCAGTGACAGAGCTGCTCACTACCCACCCACCAAAAATAAAGCTGCTGGTGCCAAACATCATGGTCCCAATACCAGTTTGTCACCTCCTGTCCTTCAGCAGCCATGGGGGGACATGAAGGGGCTCCAAGGACAGCGTTGCCTCACGTCTTCCAGCATGGCCCTTTGAGGACAGGTTGGGGAATGAGCTGTGCAGCCACAACCTCGTACAGGAAGGAAGAGACACATTTACAGCAACAGCAGAATGGTATTTCCAGAGGGGACAGAGCAGCAGGATGGGCTTTGCAAGCCTGGAGGGCTTTTTTCCCCCTCTCAAATTTGCTAGATTGCAGCTCTGCTGAGCGCCCAGCTCCCTGGTGAGTGCTGCCCTCTCCTCCCCTGTGTGCTGGGCCAGGCACTGATGCTGCAGCACATCCCTCTCCCAGCACCAACCACCCCACCAACCTCCCTGAAAATGACTGAAAAACCCAATGCTATGGAGGGAAGAGGATCCCTCCTTGAAGACAAGATGTGACTTTAATAATTAGAGGTAGTTGCAGGAGCACAGAGAAAACACCGTTGCACTAATTATTAAGAAAGACTAATTGTTGGCAGGGCAAAATTAGATCTCTCCACTCACAGACAGGTGTGTGATTGTGACAGGATCTCAAGGCCAGACAGAAAACTCTCCTTCCTCTGAGCACACACAAACCCAGTGGATCTTGCATATGAGGATCACCCTCACCACTGGAGTTCCAGTGTATTTTGGCTCCAAGGTGCCTGATCAGGCTCAACATCCTTCTCCTTTACTCCCATTCCCCATCACACGTGCTCTGGCCACAGGTAGCAGTGGGGTTATACAAGCTGCTGGTATGCTGCTGGTTGATCAGAAGTATAAATGAGGGTTTTTTAATCAAAATGTAGGGTTTTCACTAAAGAATGGTGTGAGATTATAATCAAACATTTTCTGGAAAGCACCTTGTGTTAGCAAGTATTTTGATTAATTTTTTTAAAGACTTATCTATTTAGTCATGACATGCTAAAAATGAGTAGTTTTACTTTGCTGCTTTGATGGAGGATTTTTCTGTTAAACTTTAAAGCTAACCTTGGAAAAATGTAGCACAGAAGGTCAAAAGTCAAAGTTTGAGTGAATTGATCAAACTAAAAAATTTCCATGGCTCGTAAAACTCTTTGAGTTTTTAATCCTGTGAAAATATTAGAGAGAAAAAAAGAAATATTTTCTGCTTGGATCAGTTTAAGAAAAGAAACGAAAAAAAAGAGGATGTTTTGTAACCTGTAGAAAGTATTCCTTTTTACAACTGAGCACAGCTATTAAAAGCAGCAGTGGTCACATCATGCTGCCTGGGGGGCTGCTGAGGATCCCAACATCCCACCAGTGCTGGCTCCACTGCTGCTTCTATGGATGGGAATGACTTTAATTAATTTTCTGGTAGAAGACAATTCAGAACTAAAATAAAGTAGCTTAATTCTACTGCCCCTTCCAATCGTGAAAAATGTTAAATTTCATGCTGGTAAATTTTCTTTGGGGATGTGACTCCAAGGGGAGCTGTGCTCCCCACAGAGGATAACAGGGTGCTGCCTGCCTTGCACAAACCACAGCTCCCAGAACATCAGCCAACATTCCGAGAGCCAAAACTGCTGGAAACCCCTGCCCCGTGGGAGCCACTGTCCATCCATGGATGCACAGGAGCCTGCAGGGAGAGGAAAGTCCCATAAGCCCTCTGTGACGCCTGGAGCCAGGTGCCCCCATGGCCCTGGCCGTGCTGAAGGAAAGCTGGGAGCACCCTGGAGGGACCGGGATCTGTCCCCCACAGCACAGAGTGCCTGGGTGCAGGAGCTGGCGGCCAGGGTGAGCGCTGTGGTTTCCAGCCTCGCCGGGGAGCCGAGCCGCAGTCAGGTGAGATTACTCACATCACTTTCAAATTTTCCCACATTGCCAGCCCCCAAAACAGAGAAATGAAGAGCTGTGGGGCAGCCCTGCAGTGGCCCGTGTGTGGGGAGGGGCCTGGGCGGGGGAAGGGAGCTGGGGCTGGCGGCTGTGCCGTGCTGGTGGCCATCACCACCACGGCAGAGGCGGGTTTTGGCAGTCCCAGAGCCCTGTGTCACTGGCTGTGCTGTGTGTTTGGCTGCTGGGAGCATCCCCCAAAGCTCTTCCCAGCTCAGATGCTGGGCTGAGCTCCGAGCAGGTCTCTGTGCTCCTCTGCCCTGCCTTGGTGCCTGGGTGCAGCACAGGAGCTGCAGGCTGCAGTCCAGCCCCAAGTTGCCCCATATGTGTTTGCTTTGACGTCACTTCTCAGAGAGAGTGAGATGAGTTGACGTGTCGGCTATGAAAAACAAAACCTACCAAGTTTTGCTGTTGCTGATTCAATGAGGAATTAATTCCTCTTCACTGCAAAATTAGTCATCGTGCCACAGAAAGAAAGGTATAAGGTCAGGCTGCACCAAGCATGCACTGCCGCTGGGGAAGCTACCTGTGACCAGGGGCACTGTGCCTTTCGCTCTTTATCCTCCAATCAATCCAAATTAGCAAATGATTAGGGATGTGTCGGGGACATTAGACCAGGTTGGATGAGGCCCTGGGCAACCTGATCTAGTAGAAGGTGTCGCTGCCCATGGCAGGTGGGTTGGATGATCTCTAAGGTTACTTCCAGCCCAAACCATCCTGTGATTCTATGGTATTATTAAGGACATTATTAGGTACATCCTGCAGCATCAGATGCCAGGAGGGCTCACAGGAGGACTCCCAGGGGAATGCTGTCACTTGGGGCACCGGGGACCCAGAGCCCATGACTCAAAGCCAGCTCTGCACACTCTAAGTTCTGGTAACACCTCTCAGCTCAGGGCCCCAGCCCATGTCGGCAGACACCTTCACCCATCGTGCTGTTATACCAGGAGATGCTGTGATAAAAGATCATCCCAAGTACCCACTGCAGACTGTTTTTGGCACTGACTGCACGTGCCAGGGCTGGAGCCCTCGGCAGCCTGTGGGCAAAGGCAGCGTCGACTCATTTCTCGTCTCAGCACACTTTTTTCTCTTTTCTCACTTTTGCTGCAGTCCCAGCACCCCAGCCCACTGCCGCAGCGGAAAGGAAACAGGGAAAGTTAAAGCTGCCCACGCTCAGGCACTGCCCTCATCCAGCCGTGCACCCCTCCAGCAGAGCCAAATTTTGGTGGCTGCAGCAGCAGCAGCAGCAGCAGCAGCAGCATCTCTCTGCCCACTGCCTAGGTCAACCAGCATGGCTGTGGCACAGAGAGCTGGATCTGGTTCTTACCCTTGGCACCACCAAGGGTTCCCCCAGAGCCCAGAGACCTCATCCCCAAAACCAGAAGAGTCCCGCTGCCCTGTGCACCCCACCTCTGGCTGGCTCTGATGTGCTTATGAGCAGCAGTCAGATGGAGAGGAAAGGAATAATATGCAGCTATTAAGTCTTGCATTAATTCAGCATATGAATTGCAACAAGGAGCTGATTGGTTTAAGAGATATATCCCACATACAGGCAAATACTGTCTTTGCTCTGGCTTTTATCCCAGCACTCTACATTTTGTGGTTATGGAGCATTAATTCCCTCAACTCTTCCCTTTCCCCCGATTTCTTTCAGCTTCTTTAAAATCCAGCTCTGCTTTGAAAATGCTGGTGAGGCACCTGGGTCGCCCTGATCTCTGCACATTCCAGGGGATGTGCTCGCCTTAGTGGCCAAACTCAGCTCCCCTGATCCTGATCCCTGTGACCAGGATGGGCATCAGGGAACAAGTTCCCTGGCATTTCACATCTCCTGTGTCCCAGCACTCAGAGGGGTGACCAATCTCCAGATATGATGGGGACAAATCAGAATCACAGAACAGTTTGGGTTAGAAGAGACCTTAAAGATAATACAGTTATAACTCCCTGCCACGGGCAGATATACTACCCACTAGACCAAGTTGCTCAGGGCCCCATCCAACCTGGCCTTGAACACTTACAGCGATGGGGGAAATACAGGGAAAGAACTTAAAAACCTTCTAAAATTTCTCAGTGACCTTCCTTTCTGCTGCTGGTTTCTGGTTTTAAGCAATAAGGGTTATTATTTTTCAGTCAAACTCTGCAGGGGAAGTAAACTGAGTTTTTTGCCATTTACGGGCACAGGAAGAGCTGTTTCACTTCTCAAGTATTTATCTTCTAAGAGAAAGATGTAGGTGGTTCTTCCTGAAAATTAAAAAAAAAAAAAAAAAGGCATGGAAAAATAAAGATGAAAAGTCCCTCCCAGAGGCTGCTCTCTTAGGGTGACTGGGGGCATGTGTGGAGGCAGCTACACCCTATACCAGAGAGATGGAACCCCCAAAAAATGAAATTTAGACATCACCACCCAGTGTTTACAGTTCCATTCAGCAGAAGAGCCACCTCACTCCAGAAGCCTCCTCGAACCCGCAGAAAGTGCCCTCGTGCAATGCTTGCCTTGCTTGGGAAACGCTCCAGCTGTGATGCCCAAAGCACCTGCTCAGGAGGGGACAGAACCACCCCCCCAGTCCCAGTGTGCCACTGCCACAAAAGGCAGTGGTGACACTTGGCTTCATGGAACCAAAATGCTGGGCCATATAACCCAGGGGCTGCACTGGAGCACCAAACCCCTGCTAGTTTCTCCCCAAAACCAGGGCAATTTAATTCTGGGGCTGCATCAACCCCCAGCGGTTCCTCTTGTTCTGCAACATCCATCCCTGGTTGCTGGCTCTCTCATGTTCTGGGCTCCAGAGAAAAAAAATCTCTGTCCCCATCATGCCCTGTGGTTCTGAGAATTTGAATCAAAACCTGCAAACCCTGGAGTTACTGGTAACACTTGGGGCTGTGAACGCGAAGGCTCCCACTTGACCTCTGGAGGCTGATAGTATCTGACCTGCTTTATTTCACCCCACTTCTCGAAGGCGAGCGGTCGGTCCAGTACCCAGAATTAATCAGGAAAATACCCAAGAGAGCAAGGGAGGGAAGCAAAATAAAAATATGTCACAGAGGCAAGGCTTGCCCTGTTTCCAGGCTTGAAACACCATTTCCTGAAGGACCAGGGATGTCACCCTCTGTGTGCCTGGCAGCGCCAGGTCCAGCCAAACCTCAGGGTGCAAGGTTTGGTGAAACACTGAGGGTCTGCACTGTGAGAGCCATGTCCTGATCGCTGGTGCTGCTGGTTTCAAGGATTTTCACCTGCTTTGAGAAGCCATTTGCAAACCCCAGCCCCAGCTACGTGCTGGGTCTGAATTGAGATGGCTTTGGCATCCGATTGTCACATCCGTAGATACTGGGAAGAAATTATTCCCTCTGAGGGTGGTGAGGCACTGGCACTGGTTTCCCAGAGAAATTGTGGCTGCCCCATACTCTGGAAATGTTCCAGGCCATGTTGGCTGGGGCTTGCAGCAACCTGGTCTAGTGGAAGGTGTCCCTGCCCATGGCAGAGGAGATGGAATGAGATGGTCTTTAATGTCCCTTCCAACACAAACCATTCTGTGATTCTAAGATCCCTCCTCTCCAAGGATGTGCTGCAGCAGCAGATGGAAAAACCTGCAAGATTTCTGGGGCCATCTGCCAGCAACAAGAACCCTCCAGGTGCCAGCGTTGTGCAGTTTTCTGGAGGCAAATATTTGCTTACAGAACCCCTGAGCGTGAGGAGAGGGGTCCTGGCTGCTGGCTGTGCTTTTTCTTTCCATTTATAACGAAAACAAAACCAGCCCATGTACTTGAAAGAGTGTGGGGGAGTTTACAAAACACAACCCCCCAAAAACACTGATGTGATTTAAGACGTTTCAATTCACCAAACATCAGAGGGGTGAAACCTGCCCCTCCACATCACAGCACTGCCAGGGTGCAAGCCCACCATGGGTGACACCATCCTGCTGGTGTCACCCCTGTCACATCAGGACCTGGACAGGAGACCTATCATAGGATGTTTGCCCCTTGTCTATAGGCTTGGGAAGGGACAGTCGCCACCCCCTCCTGGCAAGCACTGTAGTCTCCATTTCATTTTCACCTTTTTCTTTCTCCTGTCCTGTCCTGTCCTGTCCTCTCCTCTCCTCTCCTTGCTAGTCTCAAAGCTCAGCTTCAGGGGAGATCTCACTATCTGACAACAGCACTGGTTGAAAGAAACAGACAACAAACCCAAGTTTCTCACCCCATCTGAAATTCCCAACTCACTGACAATGCTGCAAAAAACCAATAGTAATAGCAGGAATAATAAATAAAAATGGTACTGTAATGCTGCTGACTTGTTCAGAGGGAGCTTTCTCTCATGGCACCCGATGGCCAAGGCCACGCCCTCGCACAACGCAGAGATGACACCGAAGGAAAGTGTTTTACCATGTCAGAGGTGGCCATGTCCAAGCCCATGCCACAATCCAGTAACAGATAAGGCAAAACAACCAGGGATGATAATATGTAATAACATCATCCTCCTTGAGTGCACATTTCTCCACTATGGTGAAATCCTTTCAAATTTATACACATTTCCAACATTTATAACATGGATGGCCAGGAATGAATGAACCACGGCTGCTCTGAACCTTCCCCGGGGTCTCTCCCAGACCCCTCCACAGCATCATTCCAGCCCAGTGTGGGGACAGATGTCACACCCTCCCTAGCACTGGTTTTGCCAACCAGTGAAGCCCGATGGGTGAGGGTTGTGGCAAGGGGCATCCCTCCCCACAGGGACCCCTAAATCCCCCTGCCGATCCTGGCACGGAGAGAGGCGAGCTGCCCGCTGCCACCCCCACATTATCCTAATCTGACTCACATTTATTTCCCAGTTTCCATGATAAACGGCTCTGTGGGGGCCATGGAGGGAAGATAAGCCCCTCTGGAGCCGAAGGGATGCTCTATGGACACCCTGCAGCAGTAAGGCGATAGCAGCTTTCCTTGTTGCTCACTTTCAAGGGTGACATGTTTACAAAGAATGCTACAGCCGCTAATCCTGGATGATACCCTGTGTCTGCCTGAGAGAAATCCTAATTTTCTCGATAGGAGGAATTAGTTCCTTTAATGCTTAATACCCTTTTTTTCCTCTGAAAGCAAGCAAGCATTATTGTGCAGAGCGGAATAAACATTTTAATTAAAATGTGGAATTTATCTTCCAGTCAAATTCATACGAGCCCCCGACGACACGTCAAACTCTGCTTTCCCATTTTGAATCTTCCTCTGATCTCTTAATGCGAGCAGCTGAATTAAAACCTGGGCTTGGTGGATTTGCATATAATTAGAGAGCAAGGGAAATTAATAGGGAATTGAATGGGTTTCTCCTCTGCCCATCTGATGTTTTTACTAGATTAAAAAGAGTTGATTTTTTTTAATGACTGCAGAAATGTATTAAATATTATTTAACCTTTTTTTGTTGGGGGGAGGGAAGCAGACAGACTAAAGAAACAAACTTATACATATGATAATGAACAACTCCTATCGTGGGAAGCAAATATCATTGTAATTAGGATTAGAAAGGAATCCTAATTAATCTTGTCTTGCCACTTGACTTCTAGAAGTTCCTTAAATGTTACCTCCTATGTGATGTAAAACAAGGAGCAGTTTAAATGCTCAACAGCTAATCCTGGCGGCCTCAGCAGCATGGGGCAGAGGGTCCTGGATGAAATTTAGGATGGAGAGGTCTGATCCTGTGAGCTGCACTCAGACTGATGGGCAACATGAAGCTTTTCTGCCTCAATCTCCTAATTCCTCACAACAAAGTAGGTAATGAGTTAGCAAACCAAGAGAGATGGGATGCACTAAGCGCCACAGCAACCCCTGACTCCATACAAAGCATCTTTACAGATCTTTTTCCATTTTTTTTTTCAATATTGTCTATTCAGAAATATTTCTGGGGCTCATTTTCGGAATGGGGCTCCAGGTAAGGGGTGGGAATATATGAGGTAGCTCTGGTGCTATGCATCCCCACCCCATGCCTCGATTTCATCTTCTCCACACTCGTGATGATAAAGATTACCCACCGTGCCAGTACTAAGTCATACATATTTTAACTCGGCTCTTGTCATGTGTCATCAAATCCTGTTTTTCAGGTATTGAGATTCATAGATTTAATTGCACAAGATTTTACTACAGGAGTGGATGGTCATGAGATTATTTTCATCTTTGTGTCTCAGTATGGAAAGCAGCTTGGAGAGAGCTGGTTTCCAAACTTCAGGGCCTGGATGAAAGTCTCATTTTCCAGATACAGTGCCAGGAGGTGCCATAATGGGGGATTATGACCTGGCCTATTAATAAATGCAGCAAACTTTATGTTTTATGGTAAAATAAAAATAATAAATGATCCCTGCTATGGCTAGGCTGGCTTCTCAGCATATTTTTACCAAGAGCTCCCATCAGTTTTTGGCTATGCCTTTATGAAAGTGACTGTCAGCAATGGCCCAGGGATAACCTGGTTAGGACAGGCATGAAAAATTGTCACTTCGAAACCAGAGACCACACAAAATGTTCCCAGTCTTGGATTTCATTTTAACCCCAGCTAATCATATGTTCATGAGGCAGGACTGATCAAAGGCTTCACATTGCAAAAATGAGAAAGTCACAATTTCATATGGTTTCGATAAGAAAAATAATTGATGAAACTTTTCTCTTTCAACTTGGTTTTGCTTTGAGTTTGGGGTTCATGGGAATACAAGAAGCAACAGGCGCAAACCTGCAAGGGCTGAAATCTTAGTGTGGATCTAATGATGCAGTTCTTACTGGGGAGCTTATCACCTGGTCCAGGACTGCATGGGGTCAGGAATTTTAAGCCACATTATTTATTTTTCTCAGAAAAACCCACAACTCTTCGTAGGGTGCACTAAACTTCACCACCATTTTGCTGGGAGAAGTTAAAGTGCAGGACAGAGTCCTGGTTGATGCACTCACCTTCCCAGGAGGCAGAAGACCCAGATATAAGCCACGTTCATCCCGAACCTTTCTTTGTATTTTCATGCTCTGATTCTCATCTCTGGTGACATTTGCAAGAGCAATCTTCTGCTGGGCTGTGTCCCTGGCTGACCACAGAGAGGGTCCTGGTGGCCTGACCCTGACTGGGGAAAGCAGCCCGAGGGAAGCGTCTGTTCCCATCACCCCGGTGTGAGATATCACCACTCCATGGAGGTGGTGAAGGGCAAAAATGTTAAAGTACCAACTTTGCTGGCTGAGGTCAGACTTGTTTTCCAACACAGCTTGCCCTGGGAGCTTGCCCTGCCCCGTGGTCAGCTGCGACACGGCACTCCATGGAAAAGGTTTTCCAGAAAAGTTAAGCAAAGCAGAACTGAGCAAACAGAAGGGTGTGTATGGAGTCAGTCCCACGGGAGGCAGGGACCGGGGTGGCTGTTGTGCAAGCAGCCACTGCGTCCCAGTACATCCCAGCACGTCACTGGTGCACAGGTACGTCTGCCAGGTCTGCCCGCACCAGGAGCCCCCAGTGAGGCCACCACGGTGCCACACAATGCCAACTGCTTCCATGAAATGCAAACAGATCCACAACAACTGCCCCAGAATTTGCACCCATTTAGATGAAAAGAAGAAGAAAAAAAATTCAAGAAGAAGGAAGAATAGATGATAACATGAAGCTTCTGGCATAGATTTTTTCCCAACCAGACAATTAACTAACTCAACCCACCACCAGAGATCAGCTATTTAACTGCAGGTCATTTTGCAACACAGACTTTTTTTTTAACTTGTCATGGTCTCTGATCTATTACAGTAACTGACAGCTGTATTTGCTGAACAATGGAACTGAGGTTACAGAGAACACTGATTATACTAAAAAAACCCCAAAACATCTACGACACCTGTATGCATACAACCTCCACATGCCTATAGTGACATTTTTAAGCTTAGGAATTATTTAGGGCTTGAGTTGGAAGTCCCTGTATCCCACATCTGCTTTTGAGAGAATCTAGGAATGAAAAACTTATCTTGCCACCAGGACAATGATACACAGGCAAAAGAGTCCTTGCTTCAGGGCATTGTTACACGATTAAATCCTACACTAGTATTGCATTTTTTATAGTAAAAGTTCTCTTCATTACCCATGGATTGTAAATTTGCTGAAAAAAACAATTGAAACACTATTACCATTGGGTTAGGATTTACATTCTTCCCAGCAAAGTTTGCAATTAAAAAATAAGCCCATCTATCTTCTGGCCATCATCCAAGCTCCTTAGAATGCGAAAGGTAAAAATCGTATGGTTCATAGAGAATTACACTTTTTTACACCTCTCGGTTTTAAGTGCTACACAGATAAAGCAATTTCTTCTTAAAACACATGTTTAATATAACCTTTAATTCTATGGCTTAATTCCCTTTAATTCTTCGGCTGACTCTCTCCTCTATTTCAGGACATAAAGCAACTTGGGACTTTCTGAAGAAATAAATCCCCAAGCTGAGCCAAGCCCCAGCTGACGGGATTTATAAGGAAACACCATCCCAGAACAGGTGACTCTGTATGTCCCCAGCTGAAGGGGACAAACACTTTTAGCAAAAGATTAACAATTTAGATTCATGGAATTGAAAACAAGATACAACTCATGCCAAAGTCAATGAAGTTTTCCCACTGATTTATCTCATCTAAGGCCAAGAACACGACATTATCTCCAGTGCTGGCAGGTGTTCATTCGGGTCTTGAATCACAGAATCGTTTAGGTTGGAAAAGCCTTCTAAGATCATTGAGTCCAAATGTTAACCCAGCACTGCCAAGGCCACCACTAAACCACATCCCCAAGTGCTACATTTACATGTTTGTTAAATCCCTCTAGGGATGGTGACTCCACCCTGAGTGCCTTGGGCAGCCTCTTCCAGGGCTTGACAACCATTTTGGTGGATATTATTTCCTAATAATAAATTGAAACCTTCCCTGCCACAACTTGAGGCTGTTTCCTTTTATCCTATCACTTGTTTATTGGGACAAGAGATGGATCCCTACCTGGCTCCACCATCCTCTCAGGGAGTTGTAAAGAGCTCATCCTTTTGTCCAGGATGAGCCCCCCTAGCCCATTTCCTCATCAGACTTCAGACCCTTCTCCAGCTCCACTGCCCTTCTCTGCTAACTCTCCAGCACTCAATGTCTGTCTTGGAGTGAGGGGCCCAAAACTCAACACAAAACAGAATTTGAGGTGCAGCCTCATCAGTGACTGTAGAAGTAGGAAGAGCCAGAGTTTCCCACAAGATAAATACTTGTTTGTTGTGTTGCAAGGGGACCGGCCATAAAATGCTGCCTTTAGTCCATCTCCCTTATCATCACATCCACCTGCCTCAGCTTGACTGTCTTGTATGTGTACAGGGCTATATTCAGATCAGGAGTTTAACAGAAATTGCACTTCTTAACTGTAAAGTGCATTTTAGGGTGGAGACTTGTTATCTCCTGAATCTGAACAAGACGGAACTCAGCAGACTCAGTTCTGCTTGCGGTCTTCACCAAGCAAACAGCAGATACTGCTTGTAACAGGATTTTATATAAAATATTTCTATACATTTGATGCAATGGCATAATAATAACCACCAGTGACTACCCAAGGTCTTACAGGCAGCTCAGGGATGTTTCTCTGTCTGTTTGCTGGCTGACCCCAGAGAAAGAAGAGGAGTGGGGAAATTACTCTAGAACAGAGGCTAATGAGCATTTTTCATTATTTTGTCTTTATGACAGCAAAGTTTGCCACTGATTTCAAGAGGAGTATTGTCTGCCACTCTGTAGCCACTAGCATAGAAATCTGTGAGCATTAAAATCTTAGGTTAGCAAGGGCATAAATCCCTGCACATACACGAACGTCCAGGCAAACACATGCACAAACATGCTTGCCAAGGCTCTCCTCCTGCACCAAGGAACCACAGAATCATAGGATCTTGGGATGGTTTGGGTGGGAAGGGACCTCAAAGCTCACCCAGTTTCAACCTCCCTGCCATGGGCAGTGACCCCTTCCCCTAGAGCACTGTAATGGAGATGTGCACAAACTACCAGGTTTGGAGATATGGCAGAGAAAACAAAGGAGGGAAGCCAACATAACAGCACGGAGACACTGCTGTAATCAACATCGGGGCATCTGGCACAGCACCCAGCCCCATGGGCTGCTGTGCTCCACTCTCCTCAGAGGGCCCAGCATGGAAGGGAGCACTGGAGCATGGGGCGGATCAGCACCCCTCATTAATCCTCAGGCTCGTTAGGTTATCAGGACCCAACTACTCCCATTAAACAAAATCCACTTGCATGTTCCATTTAAAAAAAAATGTATTACTATTCTAAATGACTATAATTTGTGCTTGGGACTAATAAATCTTAATTATTCAGCAGAAAACAAATTGTAGTGTGGGATTTAATCCCTCATATCTACTGTATCTACTACAAATGAGCTACCAGTGATCTAAGAATGAGCTAACTGGCAATCAGCGATTACATGATTTATTTTTTTATTTTCATTCTCCATTGGGTATTATCTGAATACCTGCAGTGCCTCTGTTCTCACCTGATGCGTACCACGCTGTGCTGCTGCAATGACACCTGCTGGTGGCTACAAACCTTCTCAGCTGGCCTAGGTGACTTTATTCCCCATAATAAAGGAGCAGCTACATGCTCCTGCACTTTTGGTTTTGTTATGGTATTTTTTCCTCCAACTCAGTACAGAGCTATGGAACAGTACTTAGGTGAAAAGGAGTAATTCTGCTACATCTGAGCAAACTCAAGAGGTAAAACCCACCCCAGCAGTCCATGGAGCACAATGCTGCTCTGACAAGTCTTGGTGGTTTCTCTAAAAATCCCATGTGCCATGGATAAAAAAGGAAGGGGTGGGTTTCACTGGAATGGAAGAGTTAATGTAATTATAAGTTACGGGATCATGGCAAAATCCAGATCAAAGAAAGGCATTTCCCATGGCAGATCTCCAGCAGTTTCAAGGAAAGATAACCTCAGTTCTGTCTGGGTGGTGAAGAAATCCATTGGCCACCACAGCAAAGGACCCCATGACTGGAGTACTGTAGGACTCTGAGCCCACAAACTGGCAAACATTTCCCTTTTTCTTGCCCTGGGGGTCGGCTGACACACATTCCCCATGTCCCAGCAGGGCTGTCACTGTGCTCGGTGGTGCTTCCCATGGAGCCCATAAGCTGTTCCATGGAGGAGAGGCTGGGCCTCATCCAGTGGATGTCAAGGCCAGGTGGGACTAGTGGAAAGTGTCCCTGCCCATGGCAGGAGGGTTGGACTGAGATGATTTTTTAGGTCCCTTCCTACCCAAACCATTTTGTGTTCTGTGACCAGGATGGACTGTGGGCCACCAGGGCTGTGGGGCTGCAGGACAGTCCCAGTTTCCCTGAGGTGCCATGCTGCACATCGGGTGCCCAAGCATCTTTAAAATAATTCCTCATGGGTCTCACTGAAAGCTAATTATCTTTATGCTAATGGATAATTCTGAATCCTGGTTCCCTTTGTACTGGGATTCCTACTGCCAAACCTGAGGTGTGAGGAGACACACCACCAAAGCCAATGCATTTCAAAATCCAGAGGCATGCTGCAGATGCCAATAGGTAAAAGCATTTGCCATAAACAATCCTCCAAATGGGCCAGCACTTATGGAGGGTGGTGTTTGATGGCATCTTTCTGCTGAGACTGAATTCCTCGTGTTCCTGCACCACAGACTTGAACTCTGATTGCAACAGCCCTGCCCCAACCAGGGTAAGGACACACTGGGAAGTATTTACAGTCATCCCTGCTGCTTGGGAATTTTTGCTAGAAGGTACATTACTAGAAGATAAATGCTGCAATGTAATTTTAAAGATTTCAAACAAAAAATTATTGCCCAGAGTAGAAAGAAGGGAACATAGCCTGATACCGCAACCACTCTACACAAGGGAAATACTTCTCATCACCACTTACTGCACAAGATGGGATCTCTCTATTCTCTCATATTGAAACAAGGTAAGAGTTAATTTAAATTCTGGAGATAGTCACTTAACGATTTTAACAGGAGGGGGCTGCAGGCAGCTTCCTTGCAGGGAGAAACCTCTAAGCCCAGCAACCATCCCATGTCACAGCACAACCCAGCCACAGTCTGTGGACTTCCAGGCAATGCAAGAAGTGAGTTGATGGGTGAGATCAGGGCAGGATGGAGACTGAGGGACATGAAAAGGCTGTTAAATTTCTCATGTCACCAAAGAGTACCAGTCTATGAGCTTGGAAGCTTTGAAGAGTCTGATTTGTAAAATCGAAAGAAATGAAAATAAAATAATTAAGTAAGTCAGATGGCAGCTAACAGACTGCTCACCTAGCATTTTCCCACCTCCGGCAGGAGCTCTGATTAATGCTAATTAGCTTATCTTCACATTAGATCCTGATGATTCATCACTTACTACCCCAGGAATTATGACGCACTGGGGAGAGATACATTTGTAGATTCCATGGGTGTATGCCATGTCTGGAACACTTAAATGATTTTGGCATGAAAAGGGACCAACCACAAGCCTGGCTAATCCAACCAGCATTTCTCAACCTACACCTTCCAGTAGTTATAAAAAAGATTCAGAGCAAAGACAAGACTATGGCACTGAAGACAAATTTATCTGCCTCATCAGTGGTGTAGAATCTTTGCAGAACAAAGGGCTTTATCGGCAACCTGCCAGGAGCCTGTGGCTGCTCCTCGTTTGCATATAAATTTAAAAAGAATTTTAATAAGTGTTAAATGCACGATTATTTCTTATTTATAGCTGAAAGTAGGTGTATGCAGTGCTTTATAAAACATAGAGAAAAGAAAAAGTACCTTTAGAAGCCTGAATGGAAATCAACAGAAAAACCTGTGACTGCTTCACTGAACTAACTTTCGGGTACATGGCTTTGCTCCCCCGTGGCCACAGGCACAGTGGGGCCAGCTTGGAATACCAGCCTCATCCTTTCACATGTGATGCATCAAATGAGAAAGGATGTACTCACAGCTGTGTGCTCCTCCCCAGAGAGGTGCACAGATGGCCAGCTCTCCCCGTGCCACCGGGTGACTGTCACTCAGCACGGGGCTGGAATGGAGCAGTGCATCCTCACACAGCTTTTACGGGGGTGGTCTGCAACACGGGGGGATGCATTTGGGATGGACTTTGACCTCAAGCTGCTTTGCATTCACTTGTGAGCAAGCATGCAAACAGCCTGGAGCTTCTCTTCTTCTGATAGCTTTTGAACTCTTGATCACATAAATCCCAAGCCCTCTTGTTATATGTAAAACAGTAGTAGCTGTCATACTCCTTCCAACTGAAATTTCTATTCTATTCTATTCTATTCTATTCTATTCTATTCTATTCTATTCTATTCTATTCCTCTCTCTCTCTCGTTTGTCACTGAGCTGCAAGGAAGGGAAGGTCATTCCCTCACACTCTTCGCACCACCAGGACCTGCCACCTGACTGTGTTTGTTGTAAGCAGGATAAAACAAAAAAAAGCTGAATTTTACTGTGGGGGTTGAAGTTTCAGCTGTCTTTCAAAAGCAATGTGGAGTCATGGAACAGAAGAGATCAAAGACTTCTTTGCGAACTTGAGAGTTATTATTGGATACAGTCCCTTCTCAGTCAAAATATCTCGATCTCTTCTGGAATTCAGAAGAATTTCCTCAGAAATAGATCCTTGCACCACTGTGGAGCTGCAGTCCATCAAACATCTTATTTACAGGTTAATTAATGAAACTGTTCTAGCCCAGTCATCTCTGAGGAATGACATCAGATACTCTTCCTTGAAGTCTGTTTTTTCCAAGGAAGACTTTTGTCAGACCCAGCACCTACGGTACCAGTGCTTGTTTTATCCATATGAGAGCCGGCAGGGAAATCTGGGACAGGACACTCCTGACCTACTCGCTTGTGAAACCAGCACTAGTGACTGGAGACATGCCATAGTGTCATCACTTTCCCATTTTTTCCTAGCTCATGGCTCCTGTGAAACATGAGCCTAAGCAAATCCTAAAGTTCATCTGGAGAACAACACTAGCCTCGGCCCTGAGCCCAGTCCCAACTCATGGGACTCTGGATCTCAGTGTAATTTCTACTCAAAAGCATCATTCTAGCAGGTCCACCTGGATTTAAGGCAGGTTGTATATAGCTTCCATCTTTATGACTTGGGCGAGAGTTTTGGTTAGGATTAGTATTAGGCAAGGGCAAAACAAAGGCACTGAGGCTGGAGTAGGTGTTAGGATCATAAATCTGGTCAGGAAGAACAGATAAAGTTGGGTCATGAGAAGGTTCAGTGGAGGCAGATGAGCGAAGTATGGGGAGAGGACATGGAGCTCTCTGAGAAAATTTTCTTCTGGAACTGGCGAGGGCTGCATGACTTTGGGAAGGCCCAAAAGACACTGATGGGCTAGGATAATAAAGGGATTTGGAGGAGACAGCACCAAAATGGAAAACTCATGGTGAGTGAATCTGTGACTCTTTTGAAATCTGGGGTCACCAGGAGTCACTGGAGCAGTGAATAGGCTGAGGTTGAGGTCAGGGTTAGAGTTTGAATCCAGCAGATTATATGGTGGGCTCTGCTGCCACATCTGCAGCCATTTCATTTAGTCTGGGAACTGGGAAAGGTTTCTACGGCTGGGCTGACATTAAATGTAGGATTAGTGCTTGAACCAGGAGAAACCACTGAGATTGTACTACAGGCATCACTAAAACAATGTGAGAACTGCTGAGTGCCCCTGGGCCATGCTTCCAACCACAGCCAGCAAGGCACTGATGGCCAAGGCTCCAGGCAGTAGGTAAAGCTCAGGTGGTAAGTGCCAGTTGAACAGTGTCTCATGTCCAGATCATGAATCCAGAAGCAGCTACACTGTCTCATGGCTTTTCTCAGCCAAATCTTAGTTTTAAAATTTTCTCCTTCTATCCAGTGTCTCCCAGCAGCCCTAACGCCCATGCAGGTCCTTGCTCTGTCCCAGGTTCACTTCCAGCTTTAGGTCTTTACCAGGTTCCCAGGTTCACTTCCAGCTTTAGGTCTTTACCAGCCCAAACCTTCACCCTAACACATATCTCACTCTAACTCAAAAAACAGATTTCATTTTTTTGCTAAAATGTACATTCAAGCCAAATCCTCACAAAATTGTTGCCATGTGAAAGATGATCACATCTTGGCTTTCCCTTCCCAGCTGGTGTTCTGCAGCCAGCTCATTCTGGGCCTTAGTGCTAATGAAGAATACAAGGAGTAAATGAGAATGAGTAACTACACCCAAAATCTGTTTCCTCCAGGGCAGGCTGACTGACCTGTGAAACCCACATGTGTTGTGGTACAGATTGTAACCTTCAACACTGCAGGAGGAATCAAAAGTAAAAGCAATTATGGACATGGAAGACAGTTCCCTCACCCCCCCCCCCCCATTAATGCATGACGATAAACACATACAAGTGTCCTTTGCATAGATCTGTAGTGGGAGGACTTTTTTTCCCAGTCGAAAGGTGGACACGATCCATTTCAGATGAAGCATTATAAATGTGGTGTACCATACTTTTCCTCCTGACTTTCTGAGTAGCAAACTAATAAAACCATGAAGAAGCAACAAATAAAATCTGGCTTTCCTTTCACAGGCACAAGTCACTGGAAAACAGGCAGCAGCTGTAACTGTGCTACTAAAAAACAAGGTATGAAAGGACTCCTGAGCCCCCTTGTATTTTTGGGAGTTGCTACCCGCATCTTAATCCTCAGCCTGCTTGGAAGCAGAGAAGGGGCAGCCTAAATGAGTTCTATGCACAAGTAATTCTTCCTGTCTCCCTCAGCTCCAGTGGAAGGGCCATACCCTGCCCTTTCCAAGCTGGAAAGATGTGTCATCTATATGGGATGCTGAAGCATATGGGTCTTGTATGAGCAAAAGCAAGGAAGATTTTCATGCACTTACAAATAAAAGAAAGACTTGAACTTGCTTACAAAGATTTGTAGAATCCTAGAAAGGTTTGGGTTGGAAGAGATCTTAAAGCTCAACCAGTCCCAACCCCTGCCATGGGCAGGGATACCTTCCACTAGACCAGGTTACTCCAAGCCCTGTCCAACCTGGCCTTGAACACTTCAGGGATGGAGCATCCACAGCTTCTCTGGATAACCTGTTCCAGTGTCTGCATCCTCAGGGCTAAATAGAGGCTAAATGTGTGTCCAAGTATGTATGGAATATTGCTGAGGTCACGTCCATGAGTGTTGACTTCCTCCCAGCACAGCGTCTTTCCCAGCACAAAGCCTTTCCTCCATGGCTCGGGGGGCCAGAGCTCCACTCAGCCTCTGCTGACACAGACACAGACAGCTGCTCACTACAACCTGACTGCTCTGCAAGCCAAAATGGCACGAGGATGTCACCCCACAGCAGCCTGGGCGGGTGTGTGTGTTTATCTGTATTTGTCTGTGTGCACACCGAGGAAGTTAATTTTAGAAATTCTTCACTGCTTTAGCTACACAGTCTCCTCTGTCTTTGGTCTGTGTGTAGCCAAGTTCAGGTGAAAAACACACCATGTCTGTATTTTCCATGGTAAACCACACAGCATTTATACTCACATCACTGTATTTGCAAACATGCAACTTCTGCATGAGCCAAATCCTGTTTCATTTGAAACCCTCACCCCCAAAGTGTCTGACGTTAGAAAAAAGAAAGTTAAATTCTCGACCACAAACAAAAAAACCTCATGCTGGCCCCACTGTATCCTGTGTACTCCATTAGAGAAATAGGAGCCTGTGTTTTGATTTCCATGCCGTGTTGTCTTTCTGGTCTGGCTAGGGTTGGTCTAAACTGTATTCTGAGCAGAAGGAGAAGCTAATCCTTCACCACCCTCCCCCTGTGCCTCCCTGTGATACAGGACGAGCGCAGGTGTTCTCAGGCACAGGAGCAGAGATAATCACCCTCCAGGACCACACATTAATTTTTTCTGCTCTGTTCCTAAATTCAGTCTCTCTGCTTCAATTATCTCTCTTCTTTTCCACCCAACCAGCAGCATAAGAGTTTGGAGGCTAGGTATTTCAGGCTCTCAGATCCTAATTCCTTATTCCTGCTCCTGATTTCCCATGATATGGGAGCCTTTTCTTTGCTCTATACATTGCCTGAAGAATGGGAAGCAAACCCAGGGCTCTAAGAACACTTTTTACCACCCAGACACTTCATTATATGGCTCCCTTTTTAGCAGGTGCCTTAAACAGAAACATTTCACTGAGGGAAAAGAAGATTAATCCAGTTGTGAATGACCAGATACTCTCATTAGCACTGGCTGACAGGCT
Organism: Ifrita kowaldi; assembly: GCA_013398055.1. Taxonomy (NCBI): domain Eukaryota; kingdom Metazoa; phylum Chordata; class Aves; order Passeriformes; family Cinclosomatidae; genus Ifrita; species Ifrita kowaldi. The sequence continues at coordinate 785,938 of VZRS01011109.1, forward strand.
TTTCTTCGGAAAGTTGCGCCACTGAATCTTGCTTGCCTACATTCTTTGTAGGTAATGTAATCCTCATTTAAAAGTTTGTGGCTGCCCAACGTCACTTGTTACCTCCCTTCCACAAACAGCAGGAGAAGGCAGAAGATGCAGAAATTAGACTTTACCTTTTGCTTGTACTCCATGATGTGTCACAGGCTTAGTTTATCTCAACAGAAGTGAACTAAAAAATGAGGTGAAAACAAGCTGAATTCCTCATCCCAGCTTCTGCAGCATCAGCAGTGTGGCAGCTCCAGGCAACAATGCCCAGCATCCAGGGACGGGATGAACTTGGGATTCACCCAGCCCTTGCCACTGCTTCAAGTACCTCCCTGTGTGCTCACTGTGAGTAATGAGCATTATACCCTGCTGACTCATCCATTATTCACAAGTAAATCCATGTGTGGTGGTTTGGAAATGAAACATAAAGAGAGATTTTTATATAAATTTCTATCTAAACATGTTACTGAGAGTATTAGCCAGACTGAAAAAAGAAGTACTGTCCAAGACCAGATCAGCACACATTTGCTGTGAGGGGACAGGAGTCATTCCCAGCGTTTCCAAGGAGTGGCCCACTGCTCACTGATGGATCATTTCCAGACATTTCCACTCCTGCCTGTGACTACAGCAGCTCGAGCTTCTCCCCTCCCTCTCTCTGGGCATGTTTTTGGGTGACCCAGCAGCTGCTTGGATCTCCATTGCTGCTGGTGGCCCCAGCATTGGAGGACAACACTTCACCCGTGCTCGTTCCATCAGGCAGCAGAGCTCCTGACTCCCTCCTTTTCAGCTCGTTCCACCCACCCTTGTTACAAGGGAAAATCCAAATCTCTGTGAGCCTGCTAGGGGAGCAGGAAAACAGAGATCAACACCCAGCAGCTCTTGGCATGCTCTGCTCATCATTTAAGAAGCTGAGTTTTAAAAAAATGTATCAGAGTAGCAACACTTTGCTCCTTTCCTGTTTTCTCCTGATCCCAGAACATTTTCTGTCTTAACCAAATGCCCCAAGGGGCAGAGCAGTGCACCCCGGTGAGTCACCCTAAATAGCACCCTACATCCTATAGCTGAAGTGATGAACCCGACAGCCACTTGCGCTGCGTACGGAAGTCAGGACATTCCACACGTGTGAAACAGAGAGATTGACACAGCTGATATAGAACAGTCCTTTCCCCAAAGCTGATCAAGAATATGCTGAGCTACAAGGCAGGGCAACAGGCAGTGCTGTGGGAATAATGGAGCCCCAGCGTGGTATCCAAGGATGCTGCTGTCCTGAGGCACCGACCTCATGGGCTCCCTTGGGAGTTTGGTACCCAGGATACTGGGGTCACTGGATTAATTCCCTGTTTCACAGGCACTCACTGTACTGCTGCACCTCCTCCTTCATGTGTGATCTGTCTGCTGTCAGCGCGCCAGGAAGGGGAAAATGGAGAGGACAGAGTGGCCCAGGGATGTTGCCAGGGAATGAGAGCTCAGCACCCAGGTGGCACAGGGATGCAGGAGAAGGATGCACTGGAGACACAGTCCTCTGCCCCAGGAAGATCCAAATAAATACCCACACTGCCACTCTAACCTCTATCTTCCCCCAAGGAGGGAATTCCTTTGAGGACTGGGGAAATCCCACAGCATCACTAGATTTTCTGGGAAGGCTGGAGGATAAAAAAGGCACCTGTCTTCATTCAAGTCTCTAAAGCCTGAGAGGCCTCTTTGCCAGCAGAACATCAATGAAATAATACTGAGTGGTTTGTGGGATTGGGATAATTTTATGTAGAGGCATTTTGAAAAGGCTGGATCACCACCACCTGGCAAGTGTGAGTCAAAGGTACATCTGAAATCCTCCTCAACTGCAGAAGAGGTGCTCTTAACATGGCAAAGTGCTTAAGAGGAGAGCTGCTTTCCAAAAGAAAGTAATTAACTCTTTTGTCTTAATTCACGTGGATGAGCATCAGGAAGTGACTCTGGAAAATGCCCATATTGGGTTCCATGGTTGTCAGCCTGTGAGTTCATGATGCAATTCCAAGACTGAAATTAAATGGCTGTTTTTTCAGTGTTAGTCATGCAACCTTTCTCTGGGATCTGAATGTCAAGCTGGGTCAAGCTCTCTCCTTCCTCTGCATGGTCACCAATTCTAAGGAATATATAGGTCAGATTCTATGCAGACACTCCTGCAAAGGTATTACTTCAAATTATATGTCAATTATATGTGTTGAATTTAGCAACTCTTCCTTTTAAATGCAAGCTTGTTTCAGGACTTTAAAACTCTTGGTATCTGCAGTGAAATATTTCACCTTACAGTAGTTGTCCTGAAATCAGACAGGACCAGCAGAGAATGGAAGTTGTCTTCTTCAAGAAATTGTGTGGTGGTCTTCAGAGTCAAATTCCGATGGCCAGAATTGGCCAGAGAATCTCAGCCCCACAGTTGCCCCTAACACCAAGGGGAAGGCAGAGAATTGAATGGACAGAAAATACACTTCACTGTATTTCCTTTCCTGACTTTTCATTTCACTTCATTCCTCAATTTCTCATTTCATTCCTTTTCATGAAATAAAAATTCTTCATTTAATGAAAGGAAATGAAATCTCAAGATTTCAATGAAGATAATTTCATTAAGTTTTGGCTCATTTCACTGAACTTCATTTCATTTCACTCTATTCCATTTAATTGTTTTCACTCCATTTCAGGATTTTCTTTTTTTTCACATGAACCTTTCAGCAAGCTTAGCGCCGAGGCTGAGATGCCCATCCCCATGCATGGCCCTAATCTGAAAGGTGTGGAGGCAGCAATGTTGTGGCTTTGCCGTGATCCTCTTGGCATGAGTTTTCCAGCCCAAGTGTCCAAGGAGCTCTAGCCTGTTTCCCTCTCTCCACCCTAACCCTAAGCCTAATGGCAGCTTGACACTGGGGCTGAGGTCCCCATCACCACGGCTGGTGCAGATCAGAAAGATGGAGGAGCAGCAATGTTGGGGCCCTGCCAGGATTGCCTTGGCATGCCTTTTCCAGCCCCAGTGCTCCTGGAGCTGTAGGCTCTTTCACTCTCTCATTCCTAACCCTAACCGTAATCCCAACCCTAGTTCTTACCCAAACTAAATACTATGGGTTTTCCAGATCAGAAAGATGTAGGAGCAGCAATGTTGGGGCCCTGCCAGGATTGCCTTGGCATGCCTTTTCCAGCCCCAGTGCTCCTGGAGCTGTAGGCTCTTTTAATCTTTCAACCCTAACCCTGACCGTAACCCTTACCCTTACAGCAGCTTGGCACTGGGCCAGCAATCCTCATCATCACAGGGGGCACAGATTACAAAGTGTGGAGTTGGCAATGTTGGCACCCTGCCGTGATGCCCTTGCAATGCCTTTTTGAGTGCCATCGTCCCTGGAGTTGTAGGCTCTGCAGCTCTCTGAACTGTAACCCTATCCCTAATGGCAGCTTGTCGCTGGGGCTGAGGTCCTCATCACCATGGCTGGCCTGGATTCAAAAAGTGTAGAGTGAGCAACCTAAAAAAGGAGATGCTGATCTAGAACTGTCTGCCTCTTTCGCAAGAAACTTTTTCTTCAACAATGAAGAAAAAAACGTAGGTTGAAGAAAGCTACATTCACATGGAACTCAGGTGGAACTAGGGAGACTGGATTAGAGTCAGGATTAAAGAAAACATTAAATAATCATATTCCTTGTTTTGCATAGGGCAGTGCTCATGAAAAAACACCTAAAGCACAGAAATAAGCATAACTCATTTTCTTTCACCTAATCTGGTCATCTGCAAAGAGACATGGGTAGCATTACACACACGGCAAAATAAAAATGTAGGAAGCCAAGTGCAGTCAATGATTCCAACAAGTAAATGAAGAAATTCAAGCAGAATGAGATGAAGATGCAAGACTTTCTGAATGACACTGTCGAGACTTGCTTGCAGGCCTTCGCAGCAGCATGGCCTGGCTGGCTCCAACAGCAGGACATGAGATTTTACCACTTCTGTATTTTTCCTTCATAAGCTAGAGATTACAGATTTGTGGATTAATTAAGCAAAACTAATTTGCTTTTATTGTTGAAGCTCAATACTGACAAAATGACAGAAATCCATGAGTGATCAAGGAAGACAAGCCTCCTGTGAAATGCAGATGGAGTCAAACTGGGGGGCAAAGGTGCCCCCAACTTTCCAAAGTAAGATTTCACTTGGCGTGACAACCTAACTGCCCACACTTGGAGCACAGCAGATTCCAGGCTCCTGGTGCATCTGGAGAATGCACCACAAGCCCTGCCAGCTCCCAGACCACATGAATCATGCCTTGGGATTCTCAAATTCAAAACATGCAAGAAAAATGCTCCCTTTTGATACCACAAAGGTCCTAAAATGTCTTTGGGACTGGGATTTAGCTTTCACCACTCTGTCTGTGGATGAGGTCCCCTCCCAAGAGCCAGTCTGCAATGTCTGGAAAACCATGTCCCATCACAGCAATGGGGTACACCTTGGTCACTGCCGGGGAACATTTTGGACATGTAATGATAAAAGGCTTTTTCCACATCTGTCAGAGGTGGAGGTGTTGAGCATGTAAGGAAGCGGAGAATTCACAAGCTAATTTAGCAAAGAAAAGGAAGTTTGAGAGGCTTTGTGGTAAAGTCAGTTAAAGCAATGGTATAGTACTGAGGTAAAAAAACTGAAGATACAAACCCCACATCATCCTAATCTCTGTTTAATCAATGCCATTGAAAGAGGCTGAGAAAAAAAGTCAGTATTTCACTCTGTCAAAACCAGACATTTTTGGGCCTTGATTTCAGGTAACACATCACTGGAAATGTGGCATTCTACAGTGAGCTGACCTGCTGAAATATCCTTCAGTTTATAATAAACTTGAAAATTTTATAAATATCTAGGTCTGCTCAAGAAAGGCATACAAGTGTTTTTTATTGAAATTCAACAGGATTTATGCAGCAGAGACCTCTGGGTACACAGTCAGCAAAGCTTTCATGTAGCAAAACAAAAAAAAATTTACAAATTAAGTCCTTGATCTTGCATGTATAAATCCAACACTTGCAAATACAAATATATACAAATAATTTTATGCACCAATTGTTAGGCTGGTTCTGACAAGACTATCCGTATATGTGAAATCATTTCCCTACGTGAGCATCTGCAGGTCCAAGCCTAACACCCAGCAAAGACTTTGGGAATGCTACCCATGGCAGAGGCAGTTACCATCAATTTAGCAAAATAAGGCATTTATGACCATAAATCTTCAGTATCCATACAAATCAGATGAGACACAAGTTTTTAATAATTAATAAATTCGCTGTGCTGTTTGGTACTGGCACAGGTGGCCCAGTGAAACTGTGGATGCCCCTTCCCTGGAAGTGTTTAAGGCCAGTTGGATGGGGCTTGGAGCAACCTGGTCTAGTGGAAGATTCCCCTGCCCATGGCAGGGGGCTGGAACAAGATGAGCTTCAAGGTCCCTTCCAGCCCAAACCATTCTGTGATTCTGTGACTTTGGTACTCTCTCTTTTGGACTCTGATAGCCTGGATTCCTTATTTAAGAGAATTACAGAACTGAGAAGGGATTAAACCAATATAATACGCAGATATTAAACAGCTGCCTGCAGAATTTTATCTAGAAACCTACAAAACTTTTAGAGAATGATTCATTTAGTCATGAACACGTTGATCATGGTATGGAAAGGAGTGAAAAATTCTATCTCTTATTTTTATTAGAGAATTACACTCCCTACCGCAGAAATCCACAAAAAAACCCACCCTAAGATGATCTTACACCCTCTGGGAGTCTTGCACATGGGCACACAATACCTGGAAGTTTCCTAGGAATCTGAGGACATAGCTGGTTTTTGGGAATAATTCATAAACAACAAGAATAGCCAAAAAGGATGAAGAGCTGCTGCTGGAGAGAGAGCACAACAGTGATCAGACAAACCAGAGGAAAACACAGAGCCCCAGGATAACAAAAGCTTCAGGGCTTTCCCAGCTGCTGACAGTACACAGAGCATGGCCCTGCCAACTCACACCAGCTGAACATCCAGCCCTAGCTACAAAGGTAGCTACCCAACATTGTCATATTCCACCTTTGGAGCTAAAGAAAACAAATTACCCATCAGCAAAGAGATAATTTTTGCCACTAGCGTATTCTGCAAGTGTAGCATACAGCACTCCCAGCTTCTGCCTTTACTTGTCATTTTGTGTGCAGAGATAAAGCATTTCTGCACAGCCCTTCTAGTAAAGGCAAATTGTAAATGCAAGGTTATAATTTATTTATGTACATTAGAAACTAGCTAATTTGCACTAGTGACTAGATACCCTATTGGAGCTTTTCATATTTTATGAATCAGCAAGCAAGCTAATGAACAAACAATTAAAGAGTGAACAAAGAAATGTACTTTGTTTGTTACTCTTAGTGAGTTCTAATAATATATCATATTAGTGAATACATTTGGTTCAAGTGATGCAGTCTAGACAGTAACCCACACCATGCACTGAGATATTTCAGAGAAGAAGGGAAATGTCTGTGCAGGGCATGATAATGAGAAAGAAGGCAGGGTTATGCACGCTGGTGGGCAGACCCAAGGCAGGCAGGGAATGTCTGTCTGATGGGATGAGAAGACAGCTGAAAAGGAGGAATGCTGCTCTGAAAGATCTGGGTTGATATCATCGAATCATAGAATGGTTTGGGTTGGGAGGCACCTTAAAGCTCTTGTTCCAACCCTCCTGCCATGGGCAGGGATGCCTTCCACTAGACCAGATTGCTTCAAGCCCCATCCAGCCTGACCTTGAACATTTCCAGGGGTGGGAATCCTTAAATACAGCTGTGGGTCAACAAACATGCAGCTGTTATTTGCACAGAGAAAATCAATTCATTTAGAGGAGGTAGAAATTAAAGCAACCAGTGCTGCCCAGGTAAGTGCCAATGCTGCCATCAGTTGATGAGGTGCAGGTGGTGGGAGGGCTGTGACTCTCAGCTCCCAGAAAAGAGAAGTGAGGTGCTCCAGTAGCATATTCCCCATTTTCAGACCTGCCTGCTCCTCTCCATCCCTGGCAGGAAGTGTGCATTTGCACCCCACCATGCACCCTGTGGCAAGGGGAACCTGGCCTTCTGGTACGGTGCCACAGCGTGCAGGCGTCACTGGAGATGTGCCCACAGCTCCTGGGTGGCTGCTGATGGGGCACCCCGGCCACCCCAACCCCGCTGCCACAAACTGGGTCCATGGCTGTGTGCTGACAGCTCTGCTGCCAGTTTCTGCACCCCAGCTATCCTGCCATCAAACAGGCCCAGCAGCTCCACTACCGACCAGCAGCTCCAGCTCTTTTTAGGCCAGCTATAAAGCTGGTAAACACTTGGACTCGTCTGACAAAACATTCAAGCAGGAGGAAATGGGGTGTGTGCAGAAATACTCCATTACATATTGTAATGGCAGACATTAATTCAATGTTAATAACACTTTGCACTTTTCAATCACATATTCTAAAACCCTTTAGATAGGTGGGGAAGCATTTGGCTGATGATCACTGGGCAGAGCCCAAAGGTGTATTTTTCCCTTAGGCACGAGGAGATGAAGTGACTTGTCAAAGTGGCAGAGCTGGGAAGGGAATCTACATTTACCCATTTCCAGACCTACATTCCCATCTAGTTGCCAGAAAGAGGAGTTAATTTAAATATTACCGTTTGCTGACCTACTTACAACACTACCATCAAAACTTGGAAGCCGTGATCAAGTATATTCCCCTCTATAGCTGGGCTTTTTTAGGATAACACTATCTTTGAAGTACGCCTTTCAGCTGCATTAAACATATGGATCATTATTATTTGCTCCAGTTTCTTAACGAGTCCCTGTTTGCTGCGATTCAGCCGCTGCAGACTCTGAATAGACTGTAGCTCAGCTTCACAGCCCTGAAAAACACCTTCCCAGTGCAAGGATTGCTCTCTGTTACTGTGACCCCATGGCCATCGTCACACTCTGCCCAAGAAGCTTGTGCAGAAAGAGCAGAAAGTGTGACTGTTCCTGTACCTGCTCCTGTTTGTCCTCTTCTCCTTGGTTTTCTTTCTAAACAACCTTCTCCTTCCGCAGCCAGCCCAGTACTTGCTGGGACACTTTGTCACCTTTTATTGACAGCCTTACTCCCTTCACCAAAACCCCAAACCCTTTCCTGCTTGCAGAGAGAACTACAGGCATAATCGAATGTCAACAACCACAGCATGCAACGTGAAAGACAGATTAACAACGCAACGTGACTCCTTCCCGACAGGCACATCACCCACCATGGCTCTGCTCCTGCAGTTCTTTGTGTCCCAGTCCCCCAGAGCCCACCACGCATCTCAGTGCCAGGCAGGACAAACCCCCAACGGAAACTTAAGCCACTGTGCTAGATTAAAAAAGCTGATAGCAAAAATTTGATGTAAGAGGACAGAGGAAATGGTCAGCATTGTGCCCACTTTTGAGGGCTGACCTTCCTAAGTAGGTCACGGTGTGTGGTGGGGAAATCACGGCTGCCCGACCCCGCTCAGCAAGAGCTTCCTGGGTACGGTCACCCCGAACACACTCTGCTTGTCCCACGCACTGCGGGAAAAGCCGACCTGCAAAGCTGCCTACGGCCATGGAAGGGCAAAATCCCCATTTTAATCCCCTGGGCAATTCCACCCCAGCCAAAACACCATCCCCAAACCTCCGTGTGCCTCTCCCTGCATCTCCTGGAGCCGTTAGTTGTCCTCAGCCTCGCCGTAACCTCACTCTATCCAGACTGTTTACAGACATTTTATCGAGGTGTGCCAGGTGTGGATGCGGTTACTGACTTTGAGACTGCTCACCTCATCCTCCCTGCTGCATCACATTGTCACCAGCTGTATGTAAAAATCAGATAATGATGGTACTTTGGTCACAGCCAGCTCAGCCTCTGCACCTTCCCTTCACACATGCACTGGAGGACGCAATGCATGTACAATCCTCGCAGCAAACCACACACGAGCTGCTGCAATCAAATATCTGCCTTATCTCATTTTTTTGCTGAAGTAAATTACACTGAATTTTTTTTTTTTTTTACCCTTTTCAAAACTGATACACAAATGACAGGATGTTGTTGAAGGAAAATATGAGCTTTCATAAGCTATTATTATTAGCACATGTGCACCTCTCTGCTGCTTTGATCTTACTGTAGGTTTGTGTTTATTCCTCCTGACTCTGTACCGACTGAACTCAAACCTGATGTCTGCTCCGATAGAGATCACCAACAATTAAAGTTGGATTTGTTAGCCACAACATTGTGGAGCCAGAGCTATGGGATAATTACCAGGGTGACATTCGCCCGAATACACTATATATAGTTTTCCCAAAGTCTCTGGGCTGTGACAAGGTGTTTGCTGTGAAACGGAAGGGCGGTGATGTGTACTGAATGAGTGCTCTTTGATATTTCACATGTTAGCTGGAGCATGTTCAGGTTTTGTTTGCAGCGGAACTGTGCTGCTTCTATTGTTTTCTGAGCAGAAAAAAAAAAAGCAATGTTCAAAAAAACCATTACAGGCTGCCTTAAGAATGGTGTCAAGGATTCACAGCCATCTCAGCTGGGTCAGTGACCAAAGAAAGTCTATATATTATTACATATAGGTTTTAAATACTTCAGCTGGCAGCATGGAGTCAACATTGCTGCAGAAAAGGAATTCCCAGTGTGGTCCTGCTTCGGTCATCAGGGAATCTTCTGCTGAGCTCCAATCCATTACACAACCCTAATCTCTCTGAAGGCAGAGGAGTTGTGCGGGAGTTGGATGGGGCCTTGAGCAACTTCATCTCTTGGGTGGTATCCCTGCTCATGGCAGGGATGGAGGAATGAGAAGATCTTTAAGGTCCCTTCTGACCCAAACCATTTTGTGATTCTGGGATTCTGTGACTCTAGTCAGGCAGGATCCATTTGTGCTTGGTACTGTGCAGGCTTACAGGAGCAGAGTCCTTCAGCTGTAAAGGCAGCTGAAAACAACCACATTTACTAAGGAAGATGGAGGGAATGAGTTAAAGAGAATAAAGTAACAAGAATGGGACAGGTGTTTTTAGACACTGGCTTCATGCACAATTAAACAAAGATTTAAGCTTGTGCTTTAAGCCCAGCCATGCTCTAACACATCAACAGCCCATGGAAGGCAGCACGTGGGGACAAGCACTGCAGTGGTGCAAGACTCATATCTGGAGGAGGGACTAAGTCTACCCATCCTTCACTGCATCTGTGGTGCTACAATCCCCTTCTCTGTCCCCACGGGGTACAGAGAAATGCATTAAAAGCACCCCTGCAAAATGGGGAGGGTGATGGATTTCTAAAACCCTGCTCAACTCATTGACTTCACATTGCCCCACCAGCGTTTGCAGCCCCATCCCTGTTGGTGGCAGGTCAGGGCTTGTGCAGACTGATGCCACCAAAGTCTCTGTGAATGCCACCAGGTTTGGTGGTGACACATGGGTGGCAGGTGGCTTGCAGTGCTGGCACAGGTCCGCTGCAGGACCAGATGTTTTTTGTATTGAAGGGCGACGGCAAACTGTGTTACAGCAGCATCAAGAGGCTGGAGAGAGCTATGGGAGAAATGTATGAGGGAAAAAAGTACATCAAGGAACAAAGATACTCTTGAGGAATGGGTCTGTGAAAATTCTAACCTGGTGAAAAATGTTACTTACTCAACAAACGGAGTGATAAACAACCACAGAGCCCAGACAGTTTTTGAAAAGACAAGAAGTTTGCAGAACTCTGAGAATTCCCCGTCAGCCCTAACGACTGTGGAAAAGGAATTGGGAACGGCAGCAATCACAGGAGACAGAGGCTGCCAGCACTGCTGAGTGATATTTACATCAATGTCCTGCCAACAATACCATTACTGGATTATCAGGGCGGATTAAGCCTTTAGCCAATTACCCCGACTGGTAAATTGTAGATTGTCTAGACTTTTTCATGTTCAACAATATGCATGAAGTTTCTCTTTATCGCTACAGCATCACACAATGCTCTTGTGGGATGTAATCCTGTGCTTCCCCAGGAGGTTCAGGTGAGCTGTGCCTGCAGCTCCAGGTTGCCTTAGTGTGGCCCTGTGCACAGACAGATTTATTTCAGACAGGATTCTCATAAATTCAGAACGACTTCCAAATTTCTTGACTAGGAGATCAAAGAGGCAAGCATTTGCTTCATGCCATCTGGGGAGCTGCTCGACAGGGCAACACAGTCTGGGGAGGGGGGAGGAGAAGGGAAAAAAGAAAGTCTTGGAGATTATGCCCTCAAAAACAAACTCAAATGCCACCCTCACATTAAAACGCACTGGTTGGCAGTAACAATTAATTTCTTAACTGAAACCCGCCCAACTGTGTCCAAGTGTTTTAATTTGCCTATTGCTACAATATGCAAGGGAGCTGGCAGTAATGGATTTGCAATTAAAACTAAAACTGGCAAAGAAATCGCAAAGCTGGCAAAAGAGCTAATCTGCAAGCCATGATCACAAGATTACGAAGTGTTTATGAACATGCTAATTACCCGAGCACATCGCTGAGAATGGCTTGTAGGAGAGAACACTGGGTTTGCATGATCTAAATCCCTGGATCTGCACGGCCAGCCCAGTCGGTGTTCTACTACTTCCCACAGCTCCCAGGAGCTGGGGAACAGAGGGAATCATTGTGGTTCCCGTGTGGAAGCAGGAAGAGGGACAAGGGACTGAGAGACAGAGGGTTCCTGTACCTTCCTGCATCACAGCAGGGGAAGCATGGATGGCAATCGCCTCTCAAGCAGGTAAATGCCAGCAGTCAGTGGGACTGAACTGGAATATGGAGACCATCAGTGTGAAATTAAAATCAGCCTGAACAAAATAGCACCCACCCTATTTACTTTCATCCTACTATCTCTTGGCTTTATAAATAGTTATTCCAGCAGGTCCTGGATATAGCCAGTTGCAGAGCACACGGCCCATGCTGCAACTTCTGGGAACAAACAGGCATCTACTGCCATGGGCATGAAACCTTCACAAATTACCTGCAAGGGACAGGATGGGAAGGGAAGAGGGCTTAAAAAGTGATCAAACATCCGTGCAAATAGCTCATAACAGCAAGTGACAGTGGTCAGGGGCACCGTGAAGAGCAATTTTGAACCATAGGAGAGGATTTCAAGGAGAAAACAGAGTGGAAGAGTAGTCCCAGAATAAAGGGCTGCTGGGAAAACTGAGATTCTTTAATATATAGGATTAATGATTGCCAGTATCCTCAGGGAGGAAATGCAAATGGAGTTCAGACCATTTTTTCCATAAAAATTAGGAATGAGAAAGAATAGACTTTGAAGTTCAACATGTTAGCAAATGAAAGCAACAGCAAAGGAGACACAAAGAGAAAGCAAGCCCTGGACGCCTAGAATTACGTCTTAAACACTTGGTACCGAAAGACAGAACCTGAGGTGATGAGGAGACTTCCCTTAATGCCATGCACAGATCCCAGAAAATCTCTAGATTAGAAACTGCCTGAGAAAAAAAAGTATTGCACAATCAAGGCAGGATGGAATACAGCGTCCGAATGGATTCTTCCTGCCTTATTCAGCCAGACTGGGATGATGAGGCTGTGTGATGCACAGCGAGGAAAGCATTATGGCAATGCCAAGCTGCTCTTGGATGCATGGAGTAGGGGAAGGATTTCTGGATGGTTCTCTTTGCTCTGTGAAATGGTGGCTGGAGTTGGTATAGAAGGAGGTGACAGCTGACAGACATCTATGGAGATGTCAGAAATCCAACGGGCACCTCTACAGAGATTGCAGGGTTGGCTGCGTTGATGGGGACCGACCATTCCCAACACCCTCATGAAAGCCACGCAGTTGGCCCAGGCTGCACAGAGGTGGTGAAGGACCAGGATGACACTGTAAGGACACACAGCAACAGTCACCACTGGGTCTGGCCGAGGATGGATGGTCTTTGTGGTGACTCCTCAGAGGCATCAATGGTCTCACTCGGATCTGGGAACTGGCTGGGATGGGCACTTTGGATTTGGCTGATGGTCATTCCAACCTGTGTACTTGGGTAAGGCAATTAGAGAGCGAGTTCAACCCCTCGTTACTGGTGGCCATGGAATGCCCTGTGTCAGGAAATGGGACCCGACCATCGCTGATGCTGATAAGCGCTATGGAGTTAATTGGTGCTACAGAAAGGGTGGTTCAAGGGAGAAGAGCTTCAAAACTTGGCTTGGACATTAATTTACCCATGCCTGCCTCTAATGCACTGTCAAGCAGATAATGTACGTCTAGATTTGGGGGTAACTGAGTGAAACTCAGGAGTCCACGGCCTAGAGGAGGTGGTTCATCAAGATAAAGCAAAGATGAGATCATGTTGGGTCCTTCAGACTATGAATGCTGTGGGTCTACAGTGTCTCCTTCCTCAAACGGAGATATGTGGACTCTAAAAGTTTAAAGATTATAACACAATCACAAAGTCTCCAGTTGTTCTTTTTTTTTTTCCTTCTTTTAAAAATATATTTGGGAGAAATGTTTCCTAACATCCAGAAATTTGGTTAGTTCCTCTGTATTTTCTATCTAGTGTCTAAGCCACGCTCTGCTACTGCTGGGGTCTGCCATTCTGCCTCTTGCAAGGAAAGCCCCAGATACAACTGTTGCCTATTTAAAGTCATCTACAAACCAGTTTAATAAAAGCTGACTGCATCTGCTTCCATGTTATTAGTTCTGCCCCAAAACTCTGTTCCTGGCAACACAATGTTCCACGCTAATGAGCCAAATCTTCCCCTCCCATGGCAGTACTCCTAAACCTCCACACCATTCAGTTCACAAAGTTACCACCCTGTTTTTCCCTCGGGGGAGGGAAGGATTGCAGCTGCAGAGGGGGTTCTTCAAATAATATGAAGGCCAAAGATCTGTGGGAAAATCTGCTCTCAGACAAATAGCACTTGGGGGCATCTGCAGAGAGAACCAGCCCCTCTTTACTTCTGTCTGGGTCCCACGTCCTCCTGGCAGCAGAGTTTTTTGTGAACCAGGCTGCCATTAATCCCCTGCCAGTTCCTACACCCTACCATCCTCTGTGGGCAGACAGCACCGAGTGGGAGATAATGCTGCAGGGAAGTGACATTTACTTCAGCTGGATTTTGTGGCCTCTTGGGAGAGTTTCAACTTGGGGCAGTTATTTCTCACCCGCTCCTGCTGCAAAAAGGAGGGATTTGGTGTAGACCAGTGCAACTTTTCTCAGCTCCTTTTCCAGTGAATTTTCACCCATTCTTGCCAATTTTCTTCCTGTAGCACTGAGCGTGAGATAAACAGCGATTCGAGGTTATCGCGCTGGAGTGATGCTGCCCAGATTAAAGCGAAATCAGATAACTCATTACCTAACTGAAACTCGCTGCTAAACTTTTAGAGAGAAGCGATAACATCTGAGAGCTGGAGGACTCTGCTGCCCTGGCAGACACCCCTGGCTCTCCCGCCTGGCTGCCTCCGCACCTGGGATAGGGAGATGCCTAAGGATGTGGAGATGGCGGGATGCAGAGATGCAGATGCCCAGGATGATGAGATGCAGAGATGCCCAGGATGCAAAGATGCCCAGGACACAGATTCAGAGGTGCCTGGGGTGCGGAGTTGCCCAGGGTGCAGAGGCACAGAGATACCTGGGATACAGAGATGCAGAAATGCCCGGGATGCAAAGAGGCACAGGGAGCAAGGCAGAGCCCCAGCCACCACAAACATGTGTGTTTTTCGCCTCCACACATTCACACCTGGACCCTCCAGTAAGGAAAATTTAGGCTTAGAAGTTGTCATGGGCACAATTGATGGCTTCACATTCTACACATGATGTGCTTGTAAAAGCCATCTTTACCTTGTTGTGCCGAGTTTCCTCGTGATTCTAAAAGTTGGACTGAACTCATCTGACCGCCTCCTCTCTTGCTTTCTGCTATAAACCTTTCCGCACCCCATGCGACAGCAGCATCTCCCTGGAAAAGTTTTCATCCACTTCAGACTTTGCCTCAAGCCATTAACTGACAAACTGGCAGCAAACTACTGTTAAATGATTTCCTAGAGATTACTCTTTAAGTAAAAAAGGTTCCAAGATAAATAGACTTATTCTTCATGACAAGGAATTTGAATTATGCATCCAGAGGTTTGGTACATGTGTCCAAAAGCTATGCTGTGTGATCCTGTGATCAGGAGATTGTTCTCATCACCATATTACAAGTGGGTAAATAAATGACATTTGTCCCTGGTTTAATAACAAGGATTTGTGTGTCATGTGTATTTCAGACAACATTTTGAACCATGCCATCATTGTTGCCATCCAGTTAATGCCACTCTATGAAATTATCATTTAGGCAGAGAAGGTGATTTATTTTTAAAGCAAGATGACAGTTGACTGGAAGGAGTTGTGGTCTTAGGGCCATCTTCAAATTCCTAAAAGATTATGAAATTCCAATTTGTTTAATATCTTGAAGTCAGTAGTCTAATAAGCAGCACAGCTCACTCTTTTAGGCTAGCGCTCTGATCATTTCTGAAACATCCCCTCTTGCAGCAGCCTGTGTGAGATTTTACGTTTTGTTTCAGTATCGACATTGCCGTACTCTCCAAACATCACTTACACGTGAAACGATAAAGCTCCACAATGCTCGTGGGGAAACTGAGTCACAGAAAAACAAGCTCCTGTGGGACTGGGAGCTGAAGCTGGGACAAAACCACGCTTCCTCCGCCACAGCCCTGCACGGCAGTTACAAGACTATCCGGTTCCTCTGCTATAAAACTTGGTAACGTGCCTCACTTCTTACCTGATTTTGAGAACATCCTGTGTTAACACATAAACAACTGGTGCTACTCATGTCTGTTTATTTGGCTATTTACACCGTCTGCCACAGCACCTGGTGCTCTCTGGTAAGAGGATCGCTTGGCTCCTGTATCAAACGAGCTCCTGGGGCACAGGCAGGAGAGAGGCAGCTCCCGCCCACGGAAATAGCAACGCACTCACCCCACAGTCAGGCATTTACCACTGGTTTCAGAAGGAAATTTGGATGAAGAGTGATGCTTTTGGATATGGGAGCTGATCTTTCCGGGATTCACTGCAGCCTGCCTCATCCATCACTACGCACTTATATGCAGATCCATGTGCTAGATCTGTACAAATAGTGCATTATAATATGAAAACATTCTATTTTACAAAGTTTGAATATATGCATGTAGTTACATACTAGTTCCAGTAAATGTCAATAGTCAAACAACTGGCACTGACATATCAAGTAATTTTCTGTACTCTTGAGTCAAGAAATTAAATTTTCTCTACAACAGCTCTCGCATTCAAGTGCTGTCAGAAGTCCCAGTCAGGAGTATTTGGTGCTTTCACCTGAAATCTGCTCCTAGCAGAAAAACCTGAGCTCACCAGAATAGTAAAAAACTGACGTTGCCAGGTATAACCCCAGTTTCAGCCACCCAATTAATTACGGAAAAGAGAAAAGGGCTTAAGCACGATGTCAGCTCCAAGCATTAAAAGAAGCATTAAAACATTCTAGCTTTTTCTAAACACCACTGTCTGTTGCATTATAAAGAACAGGATGCCAATAGGAGACAAAATTTTTCAGCCCTCGGTTGGAAAGAGATCTTTCAATTCCTGATGACTCCATGCAGAAATTAATGCATTTACACTGTAAAACTATTGCCTTATCAAGGTGTTCCCACGTCCCCTAGTTCAGCTGTTCTAGGGAGCTAAATTAGCAATGGCAAACCCACTTCTGTGAAGTCATTTTACAGCATTTGATTCTCCAGAATTGCTAACAGCCTGCAAGAAATCAACTGACCAAGATAAAAACTGGAGAGTCTGTTTGCCTTGGAAGAGGACCCCCACCCTGGACCAGGGACAGGAGCTGCCCTGCAGTTAAAACAACCTGGAACAACTGTAAGTCTTCCTGTAAATCCCTTGGAGTTGCATTGCTGGGTGAGTTTGTGTCCTGCCCCATGACAATCAGAGCTACATCTGATTTGAATGAAACTTCAGACTTCATGATTTTCATGCCAACTATTTCAGAAGCAATGTCATTTTCTTCAACACCCTGTTATTTCACTTGCCATCTCCGCAGATTTTGCTCCAGTTCCAGAGGCAAACTTATTTTGAGGGTATAGACTCAAGTGGTTTCAGAAGGGCCACACACTTAAAATCCAGGACAGGTTTAAAACACAGACTTCAGCCACCCTCATGTGAAGGTGTGCATCTCCAGCACCATCATATTACTTATAAAAGAAAAATGCAAACAAGAGATCAGTGCTGAGATTCCAACATTTTTCAGAAAACTATCCCTATAGTAATGCTTTCAAACAAATAACAAGCGAAAACCGAAACACAAAAGCAATAAAACCAAATCTGATGAGCTCTTCAAAAAGATCTCGAGCGATATCAGCTGGCAGGACTCTGTTGTCTATCCCAGAACTACAGCAGTTCATCCCAGCCAGGGCTTTGCTGCAAACACACCGAAGCCAGGAGGCTGCAGCCTTTCATATTCCAAAATAAAGCCAAGTTCTGATCACTGGGATGAGGAAGAAACTTTTTGTTGTGGATACATTACTGTGTAATTACTGCAGATTTCATTTACTTTCTTTTGAATACTACAGCAGATACAAAGGCTGCATAGATGTGGCAGCTTCTTGTGTTATTATCTAACGCTCAAGGTTTACATTTTAACAGTTAGTTCCCCAAATTACCAGGGATGTGTGTGTCTATAGAAGGAAAAAAAAAATAAATTTCCCTGCTGGGAGACAGGGAAATACAACTCATATTGCCAGCCACTGTCAAACTGATAGCAAGGAAAGAGTTTCACATAAAATTTGAAAAAAAACCCCCAAAAGTAATGTACCCATTCTCTCAATAAAATCAGGGTTAGAAACATGGGAATAAGATCAGAAATTAATGCCCCTGAGTAAAGGACTATCCATGGGATGAGATGTAAAATTCCATAAAGCACAAATATTGCTAAGAATATTCAAAAGTCAACGCTTTCTGTGGGTGTGCATGCACTGAGATGTCAACACAACTATTTCATGATCACCGAAATTGCTACTAGCCTGCATCCTCTCTGAATGGCTATTTTTAGGACCTGGCCTTTCATGTGGTATAATGATGTGGATTTTACAAGAGCATTTATAATGTGTTTCATACGGTGTACAGTCCTGGAGAAATTGCTTTGTATCAGAGAAAGTAAAACAAAAAGGTTTGGATGTTTATTTCATTTTTTTAGAATTTTATTTGTTATTTTATGTTATTGCTTCTGGTTTCAGTTTTGAGTTAATATGCATATTTAATTTATCTATTTATTTAATTTATCTAAGCACTCCAAGGAATACTCAGCACAGCATGATGCAATCTTGCAAAACATCACTTGGATTTCTAAATCCATATATGCTTTTGGATGGTGAGATTCCAAATCTGGCAATGCCACTGTCTGCAAGTTATAGCAGGAAGCCAATGCTCAAAGGCCAGTTTTTGACCTGGGGTTTGGTGGTGTTGGGGGTTGTGCTGTGTCTCCTACTTGGAATCCTAAGACAACACCTCCTCACTATCCCGACTCCCACACCAGTAATTCCAGGGCAGCAGCACGTAACGAGAATCACCTCATCAGCCTCTCCATGCTAAGAACAACAAATTTTCTTGTGGTAGATCTTACGACGGTTTATTTCCTAAACATGAAAGCAATCTCTGCACTGCCATATCCTCAGTGTCAGAATAAAAATTCCATATTTCTGATCCTTTCTGAGCATTTTGCTGCAAAGAGGCTCTTCCCAGCACTTCTTCCCCAAGTGCCTTTATAATCACAGCCCCTTGCACCCAGTCAAACACACCTTATGGCCTTGGGCTTCCACATTTTACTTTTGTGTAGGTCCCATCAGAGCAGAACCTCAGTTTACGCACATGTACGCTACTCCTCAGAGCAAACCACTCAACATAGAGCAGACAAGCTGAATCACTTAAAAGAAAAAAAAAAAGAAAAAGAAGAAGAAGAAGTCTTTTTTTGGTCAGTCTGTGATTACTATGTAGCTCTTCAAGGCAGACGTGTACTTTGTATATTATAGTTTCAGATTCTTCAATGGAACAAAGGAGATACTGTTGAGACTTTTTTTTGCCTATCATTTAATCAAACGCAAAGTTGTTATAAGTGGAGGGGAAAAGTGCTCTAGATTCTAGTATCCAGTTTTACTTTGGTTTCAAAAACTTACCACAGCATTGTTGAGTTTATTGTTTACTTTCACAAAATACTAATTTTGGGACCCCGTGAAACACAATGAAGCAGATTCTTTTTGTGGCAGCTGAGCTGTGTTTAGCACAGAGCTGGTGAACGGGAAAGGAGCAGTGGTTTAAAGCCACTGTGGTGACCTCTTGCCCAGCACCTCCAGCCAGCAGGATGCTCTGGATGGGGACAGCTGACTTCATCAGGTTTTGCTAACCCTTTTTTACTGAACAAGTGTCCCGCTTTCTCCATGAATTCACTTCATAGAGAGGGTGGTGGTGGAATAGTCCTTCATTGGGAATGGTCATAAATAACATGTCCAGAGAAAGGCAATGGAGCTGATGAAGGGTCTGGAGCACAAGTCTGATGAGGAGCAGCTGAGGGAGCTGAGGGGGCTCAGCCTGGAGAAAAGGAGGCTCAGAGGGACCTCCTTGCTCTCTAAAACTACCTGAAAGGAGGGTGGAGCGAGGTGGGAGAGGGTGTTCAGTATTTTCTCCCAAGTAACAGGCAATAGGATGAGGAAATGGCCTCAAGTTGCACCAGGAGGAAGTTTAGGTTGGATAGTGGGGAAAATTTCTTCACTGAAGAAGCTGACAAGCCCTGGTACAGGCTGTTCAGGGAAGTGGTGGAATCACTGTTCCTGGAGAGCTTTAGATGATGTGTAGATGTGGCACTTGGGGACATGGCTTAGTGGTAGCCTTTAGTGGTAGTGCTGGGTTAAAGGTTGGACTCAACGATCTTAGAGGGCTTTTCCAGCATAAACGATTCTATGATCCTTAATTATAACCACTCAAAGGCAAAAACCAGTGACAGAGCAGTGCTAAGTTGCTCTGTAAGGAGGAGAAGGTAAGAGCTTGGTCCAAGATAATTGACCAAGCAAAAGATCCTGCTGATTATCAAGCCTGAGAGGCACACGGTGTTGCAAACACTTCCTTTATGAAACAAAGCCGGTGGGTTTGTGAGCCACCAGCATGTGCTGAGCTGGCAGTCTCACGGTGAGAACAAGACCTTGGCTGATGGTCACAGAGGGTTTGGTCCAGACTTCGCGTGTTCTTCGGACACTCACCCCATGAAACACTCGCACTGCCTGGGGCCTGGAGGGAGTTGTGCCCTCTCGGACAGACCACTGGACAAGCCAGCAGACAGAACAGGCACCTGGTCTTTACTGATTCAGCTGGATTAAAACTGGAAACTAGGAAGTGAACAGCTCTGTATCCTGTATCCAACCCTCTGAGTCACCCGTTCGCCTACCAAACCTTTGTTTCATTCTCCAGACACAGAGACTAATGAGCAAGTATCTTGTTATAGCCTAGTTTTTTAAAGAGAGATTCAAAGAACAGCACATGAAAGAACCTAGAGGGGGGACTCACATGTCCCAGCTTGGCACCAGCCTGGGATTTGATCAGGCTGGGAAGTTTTCCCTGCCGCAGTGGCTCTGCAAAGAGTTCAGGAAGCAACTTGTACCTACTCTCCTATTGCTGTGCCCTCCACCCACCGACAGTAAATGATGAGGTAAGAGCATGTGTACATCAGGCTGGCAGAGGTGCTGACATAAGCCATCTCCTGGCTCCCCAAGCAGTGAGGTGGAGTGGCAAAGGTATAGGAAACCAAGGGCCCTGAGCAACCTAGTGTCTAGTAGCTGGTATCCCTGCCCATGGCAGGGGGTTGGAATGTGATGATCTTTAAGGTCCCTTCCAACTCAAACCATTCTGTGTTTCTATTAAGCGAGCAGCAAACAGAAGGAGAGGGAGTTGCAGCAGCTGTGGCCAAAGCCTCGGAGGGATGGGATGAAGAGAAGATCCCACAGTGGACATGCCTTCAAGGAGACAGTTCTGGCACCTAGTCCCTCTTCAAATCAATGGAACAGACAGGGGAAGATAATCCTTGAGGATTTGTTGAGGAAATTGTGACTCACACATGGTGCAGGAGATTTAGTAACTGAAGAGTAGCACGTGCCTGACTATTATTCACCCAAACCCACCCTGTCCAGCACAGCCTCCCCGTGACAGTAACGATGCTCACAATTGCTTGGGTCCTTCGTTACCTTCTCTGTGGTGAATTGGCAAGGGGGCTCAAAGGCCAACCCATTGGAAACAAAGACTAAAGTTGGTCTTGATGAACCATGACCAAAACGCAAAGAACTGCAGGTGTGAAAATAATGGCAAGCTGTAGATGCTTCCTCAAAACTGTTGATGTTTCTCAGCACTAGGCTTTGCTCTGCCCATAACCACCATGCCGTGTACACACAGACACACAGTCCACACCAGATTGCCATCTTAGGTGTGCAGCTCACACCAACCCATATCCCAAAATCCTGCTTCCCTTGCAGATCATGCTACAGATAGAGAGGGTTCAGCCTGTGATTAGGATCTGGCCCTATGCAGATCTATGACAGCAGGCAAGAGAGTCATCCCTCCGGAGCCAGCAATGTCTGTTTAGTCACAGGAACACACGCGGGGTTACTGGACTGGGTACCAAGGGAGAGCAAATGCCAGCACACCCCATTTCATGGATTAGCCAGGGTTTTCACCCCAACGCAGGAATTTAATGGTGCCAATAGAGTCATGGCATGAGAGGGATCACAAGCTGTGAGGCAACACACGAGTAAGCACATTGCAGAGCCCCTCCTGCTCCCCCTTCTCTCAGTTACAGCTTTGGATACCAGACCAGCTCTGCACTTTTCATCTTGGACATGCCATGTGCCACTCAAACCCAAATCACTTTGTTCTTCACAGTTAAAATTTCAAAACCACTAATCATTAACATGGATGAGCTTTGGGAACTTGAGTTGATGTTAAGCTTTTGCTTTTCTTTCCAGATTCCCAACCGGTCAAACCCATAACATTTCACAAACAGCAATGGTCGGAAATTTGCAGGAGCAGTGTCTTCACCATACATATCTCATAGCAACTCCCCACCAACAAAGCATCCCATGCCTGGGAAGCCAGTTCCACGGTAGCCTGTGAAGGAATCCCAGTGGGAGAGCAGATATTGTTGAACTGTCTGAATCCCGTGCACACTTATTCACATGCACAGATTTACATAAAACTTGCTTTTGTTTCCCTGTGACATTTTGCTTTCTCTTTTTTTCATTCCAAACAATTTTAAAAATAAGGTTATATTAGACCACACACATGCAGTGCTGTATCATGTCACTGCTTCTTAAGCAGAACTCTCTAATTTATTTCAAAGGGAAGTTCTGCTTCAAAATTGAGGGTGTGATATGAACTCAGAAATTAACACAAGAATTTTCCTTGGGGGGAACAAAGACTGAATCAGACATGCAATAAATGACCTCGTAAGCCCTGTGCCTTGGTACATCCACATATCCAAAATTCTGCTTTAACATAAAACATTATTTGCACCATTATCTTATTTCAAGCTAGGTAGAAGAGCTGAAAGGAGTGGATTTGCTTTGGTCAGAAGGGAACAAATTACTCATCTGTCTGCCAGGAGGTTCAGCAGCAGCCATCGCACTCCTAATGCTTTTTGCTGGGAATGTAACCATTTATGGGGACGGGGAACCATCCCAGCGAGGTCCTGCAGTGCAAGCCCTGCTGCCAGGGAACCTGGCTGGGATGCTGCTCTCCCATAGCAGCAGGCACTGCTGGGAACACTCAGAGCTACTGTTGGCTTCCAGCTGCCCTCCTTCCTCCCTCCACACACAACATCTGGAGAGGAATGCAGCAGTCCTCTCACAGTGACAAATCCCCATCACACGGCGACTCTGGGGAGTTTTCCCACTGGTTTCAAAAAGATCCGAACTCAACACAGGAAAAAGCAATACTAAACTATTGCCCTGACAGTGCAAGTCAGGACAGAAAGACAGTCAGAAGCAGCTGAGCTGCAGATTTCCTTCCATCAGCTGCTGTGGGGGCCACAGTCTTCTCCTGCAGAGGGATGGGGCAGCCTTGGGGAAGGGGGTGCAGCAGAAGCAGCTGTGTCCTGGGGCTCAGCTGCTGTTGCTTCAGCTTCTGCCCAGTGAAGAGCAGCCCTAGACTGTAGCTCCATGCTTCTTGACCTTGTGTTAGACATTTGGGCCCTGTGGCCCCAGGCCAGCAGTAACTGCACTTTTATCTTGCTCTGCCTAAGGGGATATTTCATACCCTCTGAACAAGCTCAAGGAGCCCAGCGGATGGGGACCAGGCTCTGAAAAGCAACATTATTTGTGAGTCCTACTGTCTTATTTGGGGACTTCAGTTGTGCAGGGCTTGGGAAGGTACCCCTACTCTTCTGCTCCCATGTAAGCTCTGATTTGACAACTTAGTAATTAAGAAAATGAGGTAGTGTCTGTTTTCCAAAGAAAAAGAGGCTCTTACACTTCTGTTTCTCACACAGGCAGGAAGTCCAGTGCCTCAGCTTTACATATAGAACATTTTAATCCTGCCTTTACACTCCTGACATGCTCAACAAACACATCTGAGGTGCACAGAAGGTATGAGGAGCTCCCCTCAGATCTCTCCCATCAATGGGAGCAGGGAGACCTTGTGCCCTATATACAGGGCAGCATGGCTCATTCCCCTATTTTATAAACCTATTTACAAAAGGAACTTATAAGTGCTCCTTTTACCATTTAACTACCACATAGTACAAGATATAACAATGTTCAGAAAATCCCCTCAGGTCTAAACTCAATTATACAACTGTAGCAAGAAAAATATTTTAATCTGATCAAAGTGTTAACATGTTTGACCATGTCTGACCTCTAATGTTTGTAACCACCTAAAAGGCTGATGTTCTTACTAAGGATGTACCTTAATTTGATTTAAAGTCATTTGTACTATTTAAAAAAGGATATAGTTTTATGATTTTATATTTAATTTAGAAAAACAGTTCCTCAACTTGTTCATATTCTTTGGAAGTTTCTTGCAGATTTTTAACCCATAAGTCCTACATATTTCACTCTGGGAAAAGCTGGACTTTGCATAAGATGGGATAAAGTGGAGCCATGAACAACCACACACACAACACCTGAGAGCCAGGTGAGAGACAGCTCTCCTGGGGCCTTGCAGAGTGTCAGGATTTCAGAGGCACACACAGGCTATGCCAAGATGCTCTTGAGAGTGTGCCCTCCCCAGCCTGGCAGCTGATGGGGTTCACAACTCCCAGAACAAGGGACACCTGGGCTCAGCCCTCTGCCTTGTCCTCAGCTCCAGAAGCACCTCCAGCCTGCCCGCGCCCCCAGCGACAGATCTACTGCCAGTCCAGGAAACCTGTGCCTGCCCAAACCAGCAGCACTCCAGCTGACTCATCCTACACTGCCATTTGCCACCTTCAGCCAAGGTGGGTCACCCTGCTGCGGGGAGCTCCTGCCACCCCCTCTGCTGCTGGCCTCCAGGGACCATCGGCTGGGCTTGGCTTTGCTGCTGATGG
Organism: Ifrita kowaldi; assembly: GCA_013398055.1. Taxonomy (NCBI): domain Eukaryota; kingdom Metazoa; phylum Chordata; class Aves; order Passeriformes; family Cinclosomatidae; genus Ifrita; species Ifrita kowaldi. The sequence continues at coordinate 810,505 of VZRS01011109.1, forward strand.
CAGGTACCCAGCCATCTTCAGAGCATCAGCACCCAGCCATCTTCAGAGCATCAGCACCCAGCCATCTTCAGAGCATCACTCTGGAGCGGCAGCAGAGCACGTAAATAACACAGTTGGGTGTGTTTTGGTAAAAAGAGGCAATTTTGGCTGGGAGATGTGGGGAGCTGAGCAGGATGCTCGGGTGAGCGGCGTAACAGTTAGTGACTACAAACACCTTGAGGGAAACAAAGCAAAAGTGATGCTGCTGAGAAAATCAGAAAGAAAATAGAAATAGAAAGCAGCACCCCGGTACTGCTGGCAGCAACACACCCAGCCAGGCAAGCACTGGGGCCAGTCCAGAGCCACTTGCAGCTCCCTCACAGGGTTCGTGGGGAGCCCACCGAAAAAAATGTGGTTTTACAGAGTGTTGTAGGGCAGGGCTCCAGTCCCAGCCTCGGTGCTGGCTGCTGTGTCTTTCAGAGAGTTATACTCTATTTTCAACCACGTAAATTACTGTTTTCAATGTAAAGCCCTGACAGTTTGCCAAAGTACTCCTGGGTTAATTTTTTAATTGATTTTTTTTTGGAGATTCTAAAATTAATCCTACTTGCAAACAACTGTTTCCAGGAAGCCTCATTAACCAAAACACAATCTCCACTATCAAGTGCACGCATGACTGTGATACGTAATCCTATTCACTCACACAACCCTCCTCCCCTACTGTACTTGTGCTAAAGTGTTAATTAAACACACTTTTATGGATGGTTAAGTATCTGCAATCTTCGGTCACAGATCTGACCTCCTCAATTATTGGAAGCAGCCACCTGATTATAGCCCACACTTTATATAATGTACACAGCAGCAATAAATCCATACGAGAGCAATCCGTAATTTACCATGATAACCTTTGCACAGTCAATAGAAATATAAGACAAAACTGCCCAGAATAATATATTGGAATAGGAATTGTAATAAGTTGAAAAACCACAAGACCAGCCTTCATCTGAGGAAGAAATCTTCCCCTGTCTGTTAGGGAACAGATTTTTAATTGAAAACATCAAATCAGTTCTTCATAAACCACGGCAGGATCCAAACAGGCCTAAAGGAAGCTGGCTGAGGCACTGGATGATTTTGGTGGCTCTCAAGGGGATGGGATCATTCCTTCTCTGCTACTTATGTTTTCTCCCCTTCAAGTTCTGCACCGTCTACTTACTCCTGTCTGCTGCTCTGACAGTAACTGCTTGGATTTTATTCTGTTATCAAGGGAAAAGGTGATTCCTAAACCACAATCTACTTCATAGCCTAGCTGCTAGTAAATGGGCTATTGCACTCTTCTGCCCATCTAGGAAGAGTTTAAGATTAAAATAAATATTCCACTATAGCAAAAAGTAGCTGGACTAACGTAACTCTGGACCTATCCAGATTCTATCTCAGGGAGCAAATGAAATTTGTTTACATAAGACAAATTTAAAAGCATTTAAAGTTTATTAGGAAGAGAACAGCTTAATATTTTAGGGGATGAGTGGGATACCTGGTCCCTGGACAAGGTGGGAAGCACCAGAAGAAACGCTTATTTGGGTTACAACAGCGTACATTGGGCCTGCCTTGCAAACACTTCTTTTCTTGCTGTAAACTGAAGGAAGACTTAAAAATTTAGGGATAGATCCTCAATATCTGCAAACTTCAGCAAAGTTCCAGCAGTCTGCAGCCAAGAAAACTGAATCCCCTAGGAAAAGCTGTGTGGGGTACAGGCAGGCTCTTGCAGGGACCTGTCTCCTGCTACCCAGGCCAGCTGGGACGGGTGTGAGGGTACGGCACTGATTCCTACAAACAATACTGAGTTTCATACTCCACAATCCATCAATTTTTCGTAACACCAGTTTTACATCCTACCCCTCTTGTGAACAAATGACCAGATGTAAGGACGGGTTTATATATTCTTTTAAACTTTACCCCTTTAAAGGTTAAAACCTGAACCTGAAGTAAAGCGAATTACGTTCTGTCCTCACTTGCCGACGGCTAAAGCAGAACAATGTCTGAAACAAATGCAGCAGTGCCGGCTCCCAGGAGCAACACCGACAGTCTGCTGCAACGTCAGGACATTATTTTTTGAAGTTCTGATAGAGATGGTGATGGGAAAAGACAGCTTTTGTAATGAAGCCTTTAGTTGAATCATTCAGATAGCAAAACTTAGAAACATGAGAACGTACAGAATTACTAAAGCTGGTTTAAACCAAGAAGGAAAACTTTACAGGAAGAAGACGGGAATAGTCCTCCAGCAGCATGAAGCCTTTTCCTAAAAACCTCTATTGCCACTTTAGAACCACAAGATCCACTTTCTGGGCCATCATTCACAATGGAGCGCTAACACACGGCATGCCAGAACCTGGCTGTTTTACAGGCAGACGCATCGAACTCAAGCTCGGCTGCGGGACATATCCCTGAACACATACACAAAGACCAGGAGCTGCTCCCTTCAAAGCCCATGATCCAGAAAAAGGAAGAGACATTCTTCCATCAGATATTAGGATTTGACTGCTGGAAGAGTAAAGCCAAACCTAGAGGATGAGGAGACTGGAAAAGCAGCTCCTCCAGCAAATTCAGAGTGAAGCAGGAGCTTCCTGCCAAGCATCTCTCCCCATTCCCACTGATTTTCCTTTCGGCTTGGACAGAACAGTGTCCAGGTATTTCAGAAACTGGGCTCCAATTTGTCAGGAAAAAAGCATGTGTAGGTGCCTGCACAATACCCGCAACATACTTCAGCAGTGAGAGAGGCCACAAAACTTCTCCACCAGGAGAGGAGGAACTCACCAGAGGTGACATAGATCCATTGGGCAGATATGGATCTGAGAGCATCAGGAAAGGGTAACCGGAATATGCAGATCCTTTATACATCCCTGGGTCCTGATGTTTCATACCTGCTGAAATCAATGTTCCCTGTCAAAATTCGTCTTATGACAGGTGATTCCACTGCCTGTTGGGGGTCCCCAAACAGGTTACAGCATGTTGTGGGAACCTTTTTGTCCCATACTCCTCAGCGAAGGTGCTGGGGAGTGCCGGGGTCCCCCATGGGTGCGGACTCCCACAGTGGATACACCGGGAAGCCTCGGTGCTGTCAGGAGTGGCTTTCCAGCTGGGAGCTGTGGTGGCCAGGCTGGCATCCCTCACTCCCAGGGGTGACAGGGTGACGGGCTGGGGAACCGAGGGGTCACCACGCCGGGGAGGGCGAGCAGTAGACGGGGCGCACTGGGGAAGACCAGCAGGAACCGGGAATGGGGAGAGGAGGGACACACGGACACGCGGAGGTTTCTGTGACTAACCATCATCCATGTGGTCCGGGAGCTTCTCCTGGTACACCCTCTGAGGATCCTGCACTCGCCGGAGGGCCTGCACGGGGAGGAGAGAGAGGGGCAGCGCGGGGGCGTGTG
>VZRS01011109.1:822341-882818 GCA_013398055.1 Ifrita kowaldi
TATCATCTGGTTGTGCAACACATTTGAACCAAGTCAGCCCATTTAGTTTAGATGAACTTATGCCAAGTAACTGTACTGGAGCTGACTTCAGAGGCTTGAGAGGAGCTGCTGGTGTAGCTCTTCCATAAGTAAATGCAAACACTGTGTTGTGCTCCTTATTCTACTCCTTAGACAAAGGCCTTTTGGTAGGGTTGCTGTTGGAGGGAGGGAGAGCCCCTGAGAAAACAAACAAACTGCAGCTCATTGCATCATCTGACTTTTGACTCCCATCGTGTTAAATCTTATAGGCAAAACAGGGTCAGGCCTGAGCAGGGCTTACAAAGGGGACTCCAAGGAAACCTATGCTGCAAGGGGTGGTTTTGGTGACTCAGTAGGTGACACGGGTTCTTCTGAGTCAGGATTGAACCAGTGTTCTTGCATGATGTTAGCACACCCGAGCTTAGGATGTGTTTTAGACTGACAGCCTGCTACTCATGCCAGTAAGGGTCCTGGGAGACCTTTGCACTCACACAGAGGGTGATTTTAGTCTCCTGGCTGGAGTCCAACTGTATGAATTGTGTTTTTCCCACATATCTACTTTGCATGGTGTTAGTCATTGCCCCCTTTAAGGCTGTGGCCATGGTCCCCACCATGGCCCTGAGGTACCTCTGGAGCTGTGCTGCACCTTTAACTTGTCAGGTGGAAGTGAATACCTTGCACCTACAGCACCAGCTGCACAGGATTTAGGGAGGGCTCTCAGAGCTCCCTTCTTTCCCTCTGATGATGGCTGCAGCATCAGTGGTGAGTGAGCTCAGTGGTTTAAACAAGCTTGAGTGTTGTCCCCAGGGGCTGGACACACTCCCTGGGGCTCTTGGGGTGACTGGAGCTGTCTTGTGTGGTTGTGCCCTGCACCACCAGCACTTCACTGTCCATGGTGTGTGCTGAGGAGATACCCACAGCTCTCCTCTGTTTGTTTTAAGTGGCTTTTGTGTTCTTTATATCATCCAATAAGTGGGCTGAAAACAGAAGCCCTGAATGCAGTCAGGAATATAGAGTACATCTTGGTGGACCCTGGTCCAGACTTTAGTTCTTGAGACCTTCAGTTTTAGACTGTACGTGAGTTTATTTCCTTAATTCTGTGGTGCATCTGTTCTGATCCAAAAAGATGCAGTAGCATCAGATGATGCCGTTCTGAAGGCTATGGAGATGTGGAAGGTGTGCTGTTGCCATAGGTGGTTTGCTAACAAAGAGAAGCTGTGAAAAGTTGGTGATTAGAGAAGAAAGCACAGAAGCAGAGACTTTAGAAGGACAAGAAGAAAAAGTATGTAAAAATGAGATCCCCCATTTTAATGGCTAAACATGAATTATGTCATGAGATGCTTTCATCTTAGTATAGGTTAGCATTCCCCAGCTTTTTATATTTGTATATAAACATTTTTCTTGAAGTAAAGTCAGCCTAATTGGAAGTAAGAGCTATTCTATGTCATTTATTTTAATACTCTAATATATTTTCCCTAGTTAATCATTGCTATTTCTAAATATAAATTTCCTTTCCTTTTCTTTCAAGTCACTTAAAATGAAAGGGCCTGCTTTACTCTTTGACCTTCTCTAACAAGCAGACCCTTGAAATGCAGAATTTCCAGAAAGCAAGCTGTAGGAACAACAGATGGATTTAGTAAATTACAGCCTGCAGATGAATTGTATGAGGAGTCAGTTTGGGATGGAGGCCTAAAATACACAGAAATTTTCTGTGCTGTAGCTTGTTTCTTGCTGTCAAACACTGCCTGGTAAATGCGTAACTCGTGTGATGTTGGCTTTCTGCACTGATTTATTTGTAAAAGCTATTCCGTCCCAAATTACCAGCTCTTTGGGTCTCAGCCTACAACCCTACTCAGCCAGGAGACTCTGTCCTCTAGGTATGTTTTGGTATTTTGCATTTCTTTTATTTGCTAAAGCTATTCTGACAGACTACTTACCCTGATCAGCAGATTCTAAAACCTGTTTGTGGCTTCCCAGGGATTTCACAGACAAATTATTAGTGCACGTGTATTTGCAGGACAGGTGACTCCTAAATGATAAAAATGTAGTTTATAATCAAAGTGCCTTGCTTGTAACAATAATCTTGAGCTAGGCATTTGCTTATCTTCTAATATGTTAGTCCTTTTCAGGATTAACAACTAATTTTTTAAAAGCGTGGTCTTGGTTCTGCAGATCATGTTGACATAACTAAATCTTTGTGAGTTCATGAGATGTAATTGTGTGCAAGGACTGCAGGAATGGACGGTCACCTCAATAGGTTTCCTTGATGTGATTTAGCTCTTGCTCTGGGGTGTGAAGCTCCATAATGTATGTGATGCAGAGCAGAAGCAGTAAGTTGTCATTGTGATCAAACACAAAGCTTCTGTGGGGAAGAATAAATTATTTGCATGGGTGTGATGAATGCTTGAAGGGAATTTGATAAGTGGCATGTTGAGCACTGGGAAAATTTCTGAATGTGATCCACGTTGTTCTTTGCAGTGTCAGAAACTTAACATAGGCTATCATCCTTAGCTCTGGTTATTGCACAGTTTTATTAAAGGTCTTACAAAGTGAATCTAAGATAGAATGGCCATCAATATGAGATCAGGTAGGCTTAGGGGTTTTTGCATAAATAAGGATTTATTTCTATCTACTCTTGTATTCGTAAGATGGTCAATAATTTTCCTTTTACAACAATTTCCTGTGATACGTCTGAGAGTGCAGCCCTTGAAGTCACTTGCATTTAAATCAGTGCGTGACAGACTTCAGTGAGTCTCTGCATTGGGGTTTTTGCATGTAGCCTGTATTTTTCAGTATGGGGCTCTCAAGAATCCTGCCTGCTTGAGCTAAAATATGACTCCCTTTTGTAAGGAAAAGATGCATATGGTAATAACAATCTCATCAACACTTGGGAAACTCATGCAAAATACCCTCAATGCTGCTTTCTGCTCGCCCTCTGAAAGCAGGCAAGGGTGTCAAAGGCTGCAGTTCAGTACTGCCCTGGTCCCACACCAAACCCACTGGGCACCCCTCGGGGTGCAGCCCAGCTCCCATCCCCAGGCATGCCCTGACACCCTTGCAAAGGACATTATGCGTGTGGGGGGTGCCTGTGCATGCACATCCCTCCTGGAACGGAGACGGTGTGGGGCCAGGGGCTGTACCCAGGGACACGGGTGGAAGGGAGCATCTGCCCAGCCATGTAGATCTGCCTCTAGGGAATCCTCCCATAGAAGGGTGTCTGGAATTGTAAATGCTCTGCTTGCAGAGCAGGTCTCAGTGTCACAGCACTTAATGTGCTGGTAGCATCCAGCAGCCAGGCTGCAAATGCTGTGTTCACAGTTGGTAGTGGTGTTACGAGACTCTGCAAAATTTTCCCACAACTCACAGAACCAAGCAGGACTGCTTCCATGAGAAATAGTGACACAGTGCAAACTTGAACAATTCCAGCAGAACAGCAACCGTCGCCTGTCTCTATGAGCTTCTTCCAAAGCAAGACCTGTCTACCTTCATCTGTGAGCGAAGGTACAACTTTTTTCCTTTTCAGAAGGTCTGTCCCACAGAAGTTATGTGCACTGTAGGTTTCATGGCATTCCTAGAACTGCTTGGGTGTAAAAGGGCTGCAGTGATGCACAGTAACCCAAATAACCTTTCTGTGGCATGATTAGCTACCACTCTAAGGTTTGCATCTCCATAATATGAGTTGTTGACACAGAATGTTGTTGAGTTGTACAGTCCTTTTCTTGAGCCACTCACAGCAAGGCTGTGTAACGGTTCAAGGGCTGAAATGTCCAGCTGGAACTCTACAGAGAACTGCTCAGGGAGGCAGAATGTAATTACCTGTGCTGGAGTCTGGCCAGGTTTCCAAGGTTAACACCTTTCATCTTGACATCAAATCTTTAATGACCACATGTGGTAAAGACATTTGTTCAACATCTCATTTGGGAATGTGGCATTGTCACTGTACCTCTGTTGTCTTGTATTGGTTCAGTACTGGTTTAAAGGAAAACTGCTCCCAAAGTCCTTCATGGACAGCCACACATTTCCTCTGGAAATTCCTATTTGAGTATAAGCAGGATCTACTGGTCTGAATTTTCCTTCCTCCAAATGATCTAGTCCTCTGTCCTCCTTACAAGCTAATAGAGAACACTGTAATTGCCCTTATTTTCAGGCTGCCAAATAAAGTAATTAGAGAGATAGGCATTATGATTTTGGAAAGATACATTAAGGAATGAAGGGGAGTGATGAGAGCATGTTCTCACAGAGCCAACTAAAACACTGCTGAGGAGATTCAATGTTTCTTCCCGGCAATCCAAACAGACAAAAGAGATTCACAGGGATTTACTCAAACAGAAGGATGGCAGAAATTCTCCTTTCTGCTTCTAAGCATATGACATATGGAAATCCAGCTAGGGAAATAACTTATGGAGAGACTTTCTTGAGCAGTACCCACCATTTAGAAATGGTGGAGTAATATGAAGCATCTTTCTTAAAGGTATTTCTTGTGATACCTGAGGTGGTCTAGCTGAAGCAAAGAATATTGAGTTGCATTTACTTATTAATTAGTCTTGTTTAGACTCTGTAAAAGACTTCTCCTTATGACCATTAAACGCATTAAAATTTTCATGCTATTAATCTCTGTTTAACTGTAACTTTTGCTGAAAAAGAGTTTAAAATATCTAGATTATGAGGGTTAGAGGCACATTGAACAGAAGCACAAAAAGAATGTGTGCATGGGGGTCAAGGAGATCAGGAACACCTCATATTAAGCTGCACGAAAACTCTATGCCTGCTGTAATTTTTAATGGCTTTGGAGAAATGCCTCTTCCTCAGCAGCAATTTTAATTGCTGAATGAACAACTGCATCCCAGTTTTTGCCCCTCTTATCAATGAACTACACGATCCTCTCCACATACCAAGGTGGTGCATAAGGCTTCAGTCTAAGTCTTGGGTTTTTTCCCTTGATTGCACATCCATGAAGCTCTTCACACCCACTGCTCTTTAGGTACTTTGCAGTGTTTTCACTGCATATGTAAGTGTTTTCATTTCACATATTAGAAAAATGAAGTTTAGATGTTGCTTGTACAAAGTTAGAGAGAAACAAAAAGTTTCTTAGCCTCTCTTTCAATAGTGATATTGGATCACACAACTGTAAAGGAAGGGAAAGTTGAGTTTATCTGTTTCTAATGGCACAGGATTTCCTGAGCTCACTGTGAACCTTCCTGGGTTCTGTACAAGGTATTTTTGTTCATATGAAGTAGCATTCGAAGTACAATAAAATTCTAACCTGTGAACTGAAGCAAGAATTTAACTTGAGCAAAATTTTCCCCTTCCAAAGGCCATTTTTTTCCAGATTGTTGACAGGTATATGTTTATCAGTACAATTTGTGATCTTCAAAACAAATCAGTCCACTTTATGCCTGGCATCTGTCACACTGGAACATATATCTGCTATAGAGAGCTGATATGCTCACAGGTGTTAATGCTGTGTCATTTTGCTATGCCCCTGTTTAACTGTTCCTCTGCACTCAGTCTGGGGTGGTGCCTCTCCTCAGGGGCTGTAAACTAGCATGAGTTTGGTGCTTTCTTGTCTAGAGTGTGACCATACCCTGTGGCAGTTTCCATAGAAAGAAGCGTCGTAAGCCAAGACAGAGAAAAAATTTGTAAAAGCTTTGGCTGTTTTCCCTTGAGGCGTGTACATGCCATTTAGCCAAAAAGAAGCTACAGCAGCAGCTGTGTGCCTCACCTCTTGGGGTGCTGCACCCCTCATCAAAAGGAGCAAAAAGATTTCTGTGTTCTGTGCAGGTCTTGCTGTGGATGTCAGTACTGTTCTGTCTTGGTGCATTTTGTAGCAATATACCATATTCTTTAAGAAAATACGAGAATGATGACTTTCAAATATTAAATACAGAGGTGAAAAGAACAGAGACTGTAGCACCCAGACAACACTGACGATAGGTCACATACAGAGACTCTCTGGACCATCTAGAGACTACATCAAGATCAACTTGTTTATTACAATAGAAATATCTGCAATAAAAATTTTCTTTTCTTGTGGTTAAACAATACATATCTGAATCCAGAAAAGGTTTGGGATGAGGCCCTTTCCAGCTTCCACCAGAATCTGGTTATGTGCTTTGTTTCTCGTTTTTCTGTCAGCGGCACTTCAGCATTCCAAAGTATTGGTACATTTATGGCTTTCTCTAGAAGTAATAGTAAGAGGCATGTGCTCTTCTTCAGCTGCTGTTCCTGCCATAGCTCTGTCTGATCTCATGAATGTGCTTTTGATGCCACGAATAGTTGTAAGGCAAACCTGGAACCACTCCCCAGGAAAGGGGAAAAGTCTTACAAATCCTTTTTGTTTTAAGGTATTGGAAAGCACAGAGTTTCCCCCCAGTTATCACTCTTGATGCCACAAGCCTCTCACAGTGGGGAGGCAGTGGGAAGGCAGTGGGAATGCCAAGTCCTATCCCATTCCCCTGCATGTCTTGCCCTGCTGACCCATTCTTGCCCCTCTTCCCCTCAGGCACTGAGCGTTTGGGGCATAAAATATCTCTTTGCTCTTTGTCTTAGTGACTGAGAAGACTCCTGCCAGGGCCTGAGAAGGTTAAATGCACAGAATCAAAGTGTTTCTCACTGGTTTTGATGCTGTGGGGTTGGCAGGACTGTGGGTGCTCGCCAGGCACCCAGCCCTGGCTGAGGAGCCACCTGTCCCTGCAGCGCTGGCAGAGGAGAAGGCTCAGGGGCAGCTGTGCCTCTCCATCCTGCTGCAGGATGAGCTGAGCCAGCCTTTCCCCCTCCTCCTGCCTCTGTTGTGCTCAAGTTGGCCTCCTTCCACAGCCAGCCGTTGGATCTCCGTGTGGCCATGCCCTGGCAGGCGCTGAGCCTCACTCCCAGCAGCCTCTGCCCAGGCCTGCGCTGCTCCAGCATCCTAAATTTTATCCCCATCCATGTGAGAAGCCATAAAGTCCTTGCTCCTGCAGTCCCAAGGCGTGGCTTGCTCTCTATCGCATTAAAAAAATCATAGTAAAAATTCTGTTTTTCATTACTCCAAAGAAAAGCTTGGAAAAAAGGTCCCTGTTGTCTGAACCAGATAGGAAGAGAATGCCTGAACATCTTAATCCATTTTGGGGCTCTTTTATAATCGCATGATTTTTTAAAAATCAAACCTCTCTATTATTTAATTTTATGAGCAGTCTGACTAATGACTTTCGTAAACTTGTGTTGGCAGAACTAACAACTGCTTTAATAAAATGAGTAATTGTTTTCATTCATCAGTTGCAAGAGCAATTACAGTTTCAGTGTTCTGCCCCCAAATGGGGGTTGAATCCTCCAGTCATGGATTATTTGTATTACCTGTCTCCCTGTTTACATTCTTCAGCCCACTGATGGCTCTATTCAGTGTCCAGGCCCCTTCTTGTAAAATCTGGTTGCTTCAGTTTTGGGTAATCCAGGTAACTGTTTCTCCTTTTGATTTCAAGCATGAAATAAGTTATAATGAATTCTTGTAGCTTGTTGAGTTCGTTCGGTGGTAAGTGGCTACTAGAATGTTAAGAATTAAATGTTATGAGGCCTTCACATAATTTTCTGACATTTAATGTTTTAGGGAAAAACCCCATTGAATCACATTGAATGGTTTGGGTTGGAAGGGATCATTAAAGATAATTTTGTTCCAACCCCCAGCCATGGGCAGGGACACCGCAGCAAACCTCAGGTTTGTCTGATCAAGCATACCCAGTGAAAGAACCAGAAATAGTTCAATTTGAAAGGGTTAAAGAAAAGACTAATCTGTCACCTGCCTGTGGGACATGAGCTGTGGGACAGTGAATGAGCTGCTCTGGGAATGGAGCTGGTGATCCCTGGTACCCTGAGCAGGGCTGAAGCATGAGTCTCATTGTCTGGGATTTTGTCATAGCTGTGTGGTTGGAAATCATACCAGGATGGAACAGCTCAGCAGGGATTCAAGTCCTCTCTCCTCCGAAGGTCCACTTGTGGCCACGTACACGGCCTGGAGCACAGGGAGTGTTCAACCCACGGGAGCAGTGGGAGAGATGTGCAGCAATGGAGTCATACTGCTGTAGGCACCTCCGTCCCTGAATCTTTATTGCTTTTTGTGCCACTTTGCTGCAACATGGAAAAGGCACAGAAATTATCTACTTTGGCTCTATCTTAGAGCTGAAATTGAGCCAAAAGCCCAAGAAAACACAGCTTTACTAGGTTCTGCAGTATTCTGGGCATGGATTGGAAGTTTGTAAAGCTCTCTTTTCTTTCTAGTGGGAAGAAGTAAAACTGATGCTTTGAAAATCATTGAAGTCTAAATAGCAAATTTCTCATCTAATCCAAATTTCATAGCTTTATCCTATTTCTGCTACTATCCTATTTCAGACTCCATTTCTGTGTATGACACCCTGAAAGGCGCAGTGTTCATTCCTAACCTCCTGCTCTGCTTCTTGTCCACAAAGCAGCTGGAGTTGATAGCAAGTAATTCATGAAGCGGGAAGGGGGGAATTAAAGTGGTAATCTTAACAGTCTACTTTGTACTTGGCAGATCTCAAAACACTTCCCAAAGTGAAGGTGCCTAATTTTAAATCCTTCAGCCACCCAATGTGCTTGTTAAGAGGAAGGAGGGGAAACATTTGTTTGTGGCAGGGCTATTAAATGTAGGATTTGTGTCTTGTAAAGTGGCAGTGTTGCTTTTGCAGGCTGATTAGAAATGGTGAATAGATCTGGGTCCCATGGCCCTTGAAATGAATGCAAAACTCACTCCACTCCAATAGGAGATGGATAGGGAAAATCGTTCCTATTCCAGCGTCTTCCCCTGTGAAATTCATAGTAACGTTGTCTAGAATTGCACAAACATTGTAGGCAGGTTTTGAACCTTCTGGAAGCAATCCTTAATGCTAATGGGTAGTAAAGCGATACCAGAGGTATGAATCTCCAAGAATTTAATTTTAAACAGTGTATCTGAAAGGAATGCAATTCTATTACAACATCACACCTGCTTTGCATATATATATATTTCTCTTTTTCAAGGCTCTCAATATGATTTATGAGCAGCAATTAACTCAACCTTTTAACAGTGTGTGACAGGTGTTGCTGGGCCCATTTATGAACTAGGCAAGCTGAGGCACAGAGGTGTCAAGCGTAGTTTGGCAGCGATGGTATTGCAAAATGAAGACCAGAACCCAAGAATCCTGAATCACAGCCCCTATTCTAGGAGCTCTCCATTTATTGCTAGGAGAGGAGATCATTAAAATCCACTGGGCTTGTCTGGCAGACTTTATAAACTTACGCATGCTTTTAAATGCAGTGGCGTTATCGTTATTAAATGATGAATGTAGGAGGGTTTTTACATAATGCTGAAGAAACACATTAAACCATGATGGAATGAGAATCAATATAGGTCATTAGAAATAAGAATTCTGCTGAAACAGATTTTGCCTGTCCTTCACTAATGTTTATATACTGTGCTTGCTTTATGCTGCTCTACCTATGTAATGGAAAATATTTTTTTCAAATGTAAATGGCAGGTGGCTTTTAGAATATTGTACTTCAGTGCTCGCAGACCTTGGGCTTCCTTCCCCTGGTCAGCAGGCCTGAGACTCTGTATCACAGCCTGCAGCATTGGGGGAGGTGTGGGCTCTGTGTACTTTATGCTTACAAGATAATCTGGGGTTTCAGATCCCTCTTGGAATACTGGCCTCGGTGCTCTCACTGGCAACCTCATAGGATGGAATAATGCTCCTGACTAGGGGAAAGGTTCTGGGAAAAAGGTGCTCCAGTCAAGGTAAAATTTGCCCCTCCTTAGCAGAGACCACAGCAGCGCACAGACCTTGCAGTGTCCCTTGGGGACCATGTTCATCCTCAAATGCATCACTACTGAGGCAGAGCTGGAATTAGAGATGAATATCTACTTCCAGTCATGGTCCTCAGAGGGTCTGAAAAGTTCTAAATCAATAGAAGAGGGGCACTTCAGCTGAAACCTGGTTATAGCACCTGATTTGGAATAGAAAAAGGGGGTCTGAGCCTCTATTTTTCAGCTCTGTGTGCAAAAGGAGAAGAAATTGATAATGTATCTTGTAGATCCTACCTGCAAATACATTCATATTAGGAATACACTAAGAATTCCAGAAGTTCTACCTTGCTAACTGGGGAAGGATAGAAACATGTGAAAACTTGATAAATGCAGCATGGGGATTTGCCATGTGTTTAACTCTTGGAAAGGGAAATGCTTTATTCACATCTGAAACTAGCAGTTAAGTAGTAGTGGAAACAGGACCTTTTTTTGTGTTGTATGGAGTTTTCTGCTGTATAGCAGATGATTTAATCAGGGGAATTTTTTTTAATGAAAAAGAAAAGTAGAATACAGATGTGGGTAATTGAATATAAATGATCCCGTTTCTGGTTTTAGTGTAAATGCATTTATTATTTGTAAACCTGACTCATTTGTAAAGTCATACACCAAAAAATGGACACACATTCAGAATTATCCAAGCCCTTTATGAGTGTGAGCAGTACATTATAAGCTGGTGTCAAAATGTTCCCCAGTAATGGTCTGAGCTACCAGGACATTTATTGCTGTTACTGAATAAATCTTCTGTATGTTTATTTTCACATGCAACTGTATTAACTCTGGGCAGTAGTTCACCATTTGCAGATAAGTTCTTACAGAGAATCAGGTAAGCAGTTAATACAGCTGAAAATAACCTCAAAAATATAGACCCCATTCCCAAAATCAAAACCAAAGGCAAAACAAGTGGCCTTTGAAGACCCTGTAACCCCACACAAACTCTCAGCCCATGAGACTGGATGGTCTGATGATCTTTATGTTGCTCTGGACACTTGATTCAACTCTAAATCCTGCAAAACTGTAAGGCAATCCCTGCCTATTATTTGTTTGGTGTGTTGGTTGTTTTTTTCCTCTAGCTGAAGGTGCAAAGCAAAATAGGTCTGTGGTCCTGCTCCCATTACAGACTGTGAGAGTTTGCTTACACTGAAGTCACTGACAAAACCCTCAATAGCTTTAATGGGGGCAAGAACAGGCTCACTGTGATTTAATCTAAAGTGTTCAGCTCAAGGCAGAAAGACGGGGGCTCTTTGAAAATGACAACTTGTGGGTTTTGGAGAGGTCATTAACATATTTGTCATGGGGGAAAGAGGGTAAATAAGGAACTTGAAAAGAAAGACAGATATTAATTATGCTTCAGACAACATTGTTGTGTGCTGATGACATGCTGCAGCTCTCCAGACGACTATAATTTGCAAGGGAACCCAACGAGTAGGAGACTTTACAACAAGCCGAGCAATTAGTTCTTCCTGAGTTGCAAGAGTGACATCATGTGTGCAAAACATGCCTTTGCCTTCAGCTAACAACACATACTCATTTATTCTTCCTGCCGGGTCACTGTTGGCTGTGAAGGCCATTAAATCATTCCTCTGATGGATGCGTTAACTTTCAGAGCCAAGTGAACAAGGGTCCCTGAAGTGCAGATGAAGGAACACGTGTCCAAAGCACCAACTATCAACAAAAGCAAGCCCAATATCTGATTTTATGCACTAAAGCTGGCTTACAAAATTCTTGTGTTCTTTTAAATACCTAAAGTTATTCTCCATTGTCTTGAAAATTTGTCCCTGTTGTAGGGTCTGACCTGATAAGTGAGTGGGTTTTGGTTGTGGTTTGTTTTTTGTTGTTGTTTGTTTGTTTGTTTGTTTTTGGTAGGGCTTTTTTTGTGTCTGAAATTTGTCAAGACATTGTCGGACAAGCTGAGACTTGCTTTTATGAGCTCTTTATTCAGAGTCCTAGGAAAAAAGCAAGGATTTTATTTGACTAGGAAATTTAATAGAAATTAAATACTTAAACAGTGATGTTAATATATATCCAGGTATAGATTTCCAGTAGTGTGTGCTTGGCTTCGTAAGCTGGATCACTTAGTGTTTTGCACTGCATGAGTTTATTGAAGAGACTATAAAGATCTATCTGATACTCAATGAGGAGTAAATTATAGCATTGATCTGGAGAGACAATTACATTTATTCTTTAATCAGATACATAGTCCCACTGGAGCCACATCCAACTTACCCATAGTAAACTAAGCTCCTGCTTAAGTGCTTTGTAGAATCAAGATCTAAAAAAACCTAACTCGTGAAGGTATTTCAGATCTGCTGTCTGTTAGAAGTGTGATGCAAATTGTCATGTAGGGTTTCTTTTCTCTGGATTAATGAAAAAGAAGAATGAGATGTGAACGAGCTTGACTTTAGAGATCCATTTCAGTGTGTGAAAATCTGTTTTATCTTTTGAAGAAAGCTGTTACTACAAATGCAAAATGAGCATTTTACCACTAAATTTTTTTCTAAATATAGCAGTGAGCACAAAGATTTGGCAGAGCAGATGCAGAACAGGGCCACAACCAGCTTGGCACAGAGAGCTGAGGAGCTTTGCATCAAATGAGAGCGGGTTTCTCTTACTGTGATGAGGTTCTAGACATGGTTGTGCACATCCTCATTGCCTTTCCCCAGTCTGATAGCATTTGCCCAGTGTTGGTGGCTTTCAGTGCATCTTTATCTGTCTCAGGTTTGCTATTTCCCAATGAAGCAGAAGGGAAAGCTCCTCTTTTCAGCAGTAGCCCAGCCAGATCCACGATACCCCTGCGCTGCACTCTTCTGTGGAAGTCCAGGGCAGTGACTTCAGCAGGATATTTGGATCTGACCACCCACCCCAAGCTTTCAGCAAGTAATCTATATGGTTCTTTTGTTTGTTTCCAGCTACATGTTTACACAGTCCCCAGAAGCTTCTAAAATTAGAACCTGAGGAAAACAGAAACCTGTTCTCCCAAGCCAGCAGGATGTTTTAATAGGAACTGTTATTGCTATTATTATTACTACTAATAATGATCTTATGTTAACCAAAGGCAGGGATGAATCTTGCTGGACTGTGCCTGGATGTGTCCCATGTCTTTATATCCTTGCAAAGCTGTGGCAAAAAACTATCCCAGAGAAATGGAAAAGCTGATGACAGCTGTTCTGTAACAAGTGATACAAAAGGGAGCTGTGCAGCCTTTTAGTGCCTGAGACACTGAAGTTTCCTGGTATTTCTTCTATTTGTGACAGTTCATCCAAGCAGAGAGAGGCAGATCATGTACAGCACTCAATTTAGTTTTCTCCAGTAAAGTTCCTGTTTTGGTCACAGCACTGTAGGCAGTCAGATATCTGAGAAGGTGACAGTAAAAGTGCCAAGCAGAGCTGAAAGAGGGGAAAAGAATTCTGACTTCTGTGAAAAAAGTCTGAACCCTGCTCCTCAGCTACAACTGCAGGGACTTTCCTCCTAACTGAACCCTGAGGATCCCTTCACATGAGCCTGTTCAGTTAACTCCTTTATCTGCAGCTGCCAGCATGGCCACAGATGCGATAGGGGAAGCCACTGGTTTTGGTGGTGTGGTCAAAAGAAGAGTGAGGCATGTGTGCATGAACTGTCTTTTTTGGCTACAAGCTCTGCACAGCCTGAAGAAGTGAACCTCCCACAGAGCCAGAGCCTGCCTGCTTTGTCGGCCATTCTGATTGAATTATTCCTCTGACAATGCACCCCCTGAGTTAAACTTAAATAATATAAAGCTGGTGACAGGCTGGTTTAGGTTTTAAGTGCATGTTTTTGATTAATTTGTTATATTTCAAGAGAAAAAAATATGTAAACTTGGTCCTTTTTAAATACTGCACTGCTTTTCACATGTTGTGGGTCTACAAAAATTGTATGCTTTTTTGCCTACCTAAGGTACTTTTTCACATATGGAAGAGGCAGAGTTGGGACATTCCACATTTAAATAAATACTTAGCAAATAGGTGTAGAGGAAACGGAGGTTCTGTAAGGATTAGGGCAAAGCTTTCAATATTAAAAAAAAAAAAAAAAAAAGAAGCAGTAAATGCAACTATTAAAACCCATACATTCTTGTGCTCTGTTCACCTGGCCATACTGACACATGGTGTATAGAAGAGGTGAAAATTCTCTCTTCAACACCCACACATTCTTATGTGCCTGTGTGCCCATGCTCATACCCACCAAGCTCCCACACAGCATGTAAGAGAGAATCCACTTAGTGGTTTTAATAAAATTACAGTTTCATAGCTCTAATAATCCACAGCTGAGAAAATACATGCTTTCTTCCTTCATCTTTAGACTTATTTGAGAGATTTTTGTTTTGTGGTTTTACTGGGTGACTTTTCCAATGAACTGATTTAAAATCATTTAATTTCTTCGAAGACCATAGTGGTTACCATAGAAATACGTCTGTTGCAAAACAAGGAATAATTAGTTTATGTGTTCCTTTGTGTCCCTTAATTTCTTCCATTCAGGATTTTTAAGCATATAATTATAGGGATTATTCAGCTTTGTGATTTTTTCCCCCCTCTATAAATTCATTTAAAGACAAAACTCTGATGTCTGTAGAGCATAAATAATAATGATTATATGTGGTAATTAGTCCAACCCGTTTGTCCACATAGCAGAAACAATGTGTTTTCTGTCAGAGGCTGCAATGCTGACTAGTGGCCACTCTGAGCTTCCACTGTGGCATCTCCAGTTATCTGTCTCATCCCTTACTGCTACTCAACCAGTGACCCTTAAAAGTTAGAAATGGGACTCTTGAGAGCCCTGCAGGACACTTCCTCGTGCTGTTCAAGTTCTAGGGCAGGCTAAATTTGACAAGAAAGGCATCAGCAGGCTCCAGAAGTCTCTAAGGTTGGGGTGACAATTGAGCAAGGACGGGAGTATTGCGACACTGGGGTTTAAGGTTGTTATTTAACACCTCTGCCCTGGCTGGATTTGCCGAGTAGGCAAAGTTCTGCCTCTGTGGATGGGCTGAAACTTGCAGGACTTCTCCAGCAACACTTATGATGGATCAGGCTTTTTGCAAAATGGCAGTTTTCCCTGAACACAGGGAAGGGTGCTGGTGCCCTTCAGAGTAGTTCAGAGATTAAGTCACTTTGCAACTATTGTCACTTGGGAGAGGTGTTTTTTCTGTAAAGCTCCAAGATGAATAAACGGGAATAAGAAAGAGTCTTATCATAGACTTGTTCCTTTTCTCCAGTCCAATCTGCCTGGAAACATTCCAGACATGGGAAAAGCATCAGGAGCAGGATTTATGCACAGCCTTTTGTTGCCCACAGCCTGCTGCTTGGGAGCCAGGATGCTGCTTATGGATGGAGTAGGTATGGCCCTGTGCTCCTGAAATCCCGAACCTGGGGAGAGGTAAGGCCCTATGCTCCTGCATTCTGAGCTGGGGGAGAGACGTATGGCCCTATGCTCCTGGAATCCTGAACCATGTCCTAACTGTGATTTCTTCTTTGGAAAAGAGAGGAATACTGCCACTACCTGTTCTGGTAAGTATATTCCAGTGAATCTCCTGGATCAAGCCTTTAAGGAAAAATAATAATCAGTGGCATGTGGCTTTCAAGGGCGC
This sequence comes from Ifrita kowaldi, assembly GCA_013398055.1. Taxonomy (NCBI): domain Eukaryota; kingdom Metazoa; phylum Chordata; class Aves; order Passeriformes; family Cinclosomatidae; genus Ifrita; species Ifrita kowaldi. Next base: position 837,785 of record VZRS01011109.1, read on the forward strand.
TGGTCTGAGCTAGGTCAGAATCATGGAATGGTTTGGGTTGGATGGGACCTTAAAGCCCATCTCATCCCAGCCCCCTGCCATGGGCAGGGACATCTTCCACCAGACCAGGCTGGTCTGAGCCCCGTCCAGGCTGTCCTTGAGCACCTCCTGGGATGGGGCCTTTCTCTGGACAAGGCGGTGATCCCGGCGATCCCATCAGTCCCGGCTCCCCCGGCCGGCCGGGGCCGGACTCGGGCGTTCGCTCCGCGGGCGGCCCGGCCCCTCCCGGTCCCCCCGACCCTCCCAGGCCCTTCCCGGCCCCTCCCGGTCCCCNGGGCTCGGGGCTCCAGCGGGTGCTCAGAGTGACCACTAGTCTAGGATAAGACTCTTATTCCTGTTTATTCATCTCGGAGCTTTAAAGAAAGAACATCTCTCTCAAGAGACAATAGTTGCAAAGTGGTTTAACCTCTGAAGTAGGGAGCTATCCCTGCTCGAGCGGCAAAGCTCAGATCCCGGGTTCTGACGCTGCTTTCAACGAGTTCTGGTCTTGTACAAACCTAATTCACACCTTGACATAATCTCTGATAGTCAGAACATAATTTCCAGTGTTTTTGTTTTTAAATGCTTTTCATAGATGAACTGTCAGCTTTAGTTTATTGAAATATAAAATTAACTTCCTAATGCAAGGATGGCTTTTGGTAATAGAACATAATATCCAGGAACGGACACTCAGGATAGGGCATTCCACTTAACGCAATTCTTGCACAATTATGAGTTGCTTACCTTAAGAATTATTCAGAGGAGTAATAAAAAAAAAAAAAAAGTAAGAAAATTCTAGTTAATAACCTGAGCAAACCAATTATCCTTCTAAGAGTCTTTATTGAATCATGTATGCAAAGCAGAGTTTTTCATAACAGATGTATTTAATCTTGATGCAATAATGGTTTTAACCCCACAGTGTCTCTCAGTTCAGTCAGAGCTTAGACTAGTCCTGATGTGCTTGAATAGAGCCTCTGGGATCACAAACAAGATTCTACTATTGTGGAAGCCCCCGAAAATCTTGTTATTTTCCAGCACTAACCATAATAATGAATGCCTGGAAGATCATTTATATAATGGCTCACTGGTTAGTTTTCATAACTGCCTACAACAGGCTTTTGCAAGCTCTCCCAGTGTTTATTGAAATAAACGTTGGAGTGAGACCACTGTGTTCGTGTCGTAGATGTAAACTCTGGCACAAGGAGAGCAACCTCACAGCATGCACTGTTCCAGAGTTTTACCCTTCCAGGGTGAGGGCAGCATCTGGCAGCTCTTCCTGCTCTCTGGTTGCCATTCAGACTGACACCATTTATACTTGGCTCCTGCTGGCACTGCTGGTCGTGTCTTGGAGCACAACAAAAGCTCAAATCCATGGACCTGCTTCAAGCACAGCTCATGTGGAAGCAGAGATAACAAGAAAAGACTCTCCTAAAAGCGAGGGTGTTGAACTTCACCTCATTGCATCCCATGATGTGGTCAGGTATAAATAGAGCACTGGATCTTACATCTGGCAAAGCATTAGCGGATCACCAAGACAATTTCCCTCCTTCATCCTTGCTGAATATTTGTTAGTGCTTTATTGTGCTGGCTTTTGAATTCTCCAGTGAAGAAGTTTCTACAAATTGCCCTTTTACCCCCAAAACATTGCATATTCTGATTTTCTTCTTTGATTTTCTTTCCTCAAGTTGAGTCTAAATTTCTCTTTATTCAGCTTCCTGTAATTGCTCCCAGATATCCATCCTACCCCACCCCACCTGCTCCCCTCCGCCCCCTGTGTGAAGCAGGTACCTGTCAGACCTTCCTGGACAGTGACACGTAGTGACAGATATACAGACCTAGTTCGTCTAACCTTCCCTCTACCGCCTGTTCCCTCAGGCTCTTCATTATTTTCTTAGTCCTGCTCTGAACAGCTTCCCATTTATCAATATTATTTTATGATGGGTTCTGAATGGCTCCCTCTGCCATCCTTCTCTCCCCTTCCCAAACCCACACGATGCATGGAGGTTGTGTTTTGGGTACAGACCTGGCTGATCCCACTCTCTTAGCTAAGGGAAGTTTCACAACCAGACAATACCTTGTCCCACCATGTAGCCATATGCTCTGCAAGCAGCAGTATGGCACGTCAAATGCTTCTTGCAGTTAAATATCCACCCAGAATATAGCATCCAGGTCAAGTGTGACTGATGAGGGAAGAGGACAGTTTTTTCTGATGACTCAAAAATCCTTTTCTGAGGACTTCTCTAGTGTCTGAGATCTTGCCTGGCTTTTTTTTTGCAGGCAGGAACAGTCGTTGAGACACAGTTGTAAGTCATGTAACTTGCTTTTTAAATCACAATTTAGTCTCCGTCAATATTATCTGCTGAGTGCAGAAGACCAGAATCTGCGCTTGCAGTGTCAGTCTCCTGTGTGCTGGAATTCCTGCTACCGTGGTATTTCTTGTGACACTGATGGAATGCAATGCTGGAGAGGGACTTTTTACAGTGACACGTAGTGACAGGACATGGGGGAATGGCTTCAAACTGAAATACAGTCGATTTATATTGGATCTTAGGAAGAAATTCTTCCTTGTGAGGGAGGTGAGGCCCTGGCACAGGTTGCTCAGAGGGGCTGTGGCTGCTTCATCCCTGGAAGGGTTCAAGGCCAGGTTGGATGGGGTTTGGAGCAACCTGGGATAGTGGAAGGTGTCTCTGCCCATGGCAGGGGTTTGGCATAAGATGTGCTTTAAGATCCCTTCCAATCCAAACCATTCTGTGATTCTGTGATTTCTGACTGGGTGTGGTATATGTGCCTGTGTTGCTGTTCCAAGGACTTTTATATTTATCTAGAAAATAAGCCGTTAAAGTCTGCAAGTGGAGTTAGTTTTGGGTAACAACATTTTGAGACTCGACTTAACCTTAACCTCTTTGATACAGCATTCAGATTTCATTCTGTGATGGACAAGTAAGTTTGGAGAATATGTTAGGAGTCTTTTTATGATAAATTATGTGTATATGTAGAACAAACCCCAACTTCTAAAACACTAAGTACTAGTAGTGAAATATAATGACCACCAAGTATTTAATTTCTTGAAACAGACCCCCAGGGAGCTATATTGGAGTGTTTTGTCAACTGAACATCTTTTTAAGAAGTTAATCTTTACAAGAACAAAAGAAAAAGCTTGAACAATAAGTCTACATGAAATATTTGTGTAAGTAAATATCAAGCCAGTTGAGGGAGGAAAACCCCTGTGAGCCTTGTGCACACAGTGTGTGTGAACAATAATTCAGACCATGGCTGAAATGGGTGGCCACACCTTCCTTTGGGATAAATCATCAGTGTAACGTGTGGATTTGGCCCAGGGTTTGTGATTACAGTGTCCTGCTTCTGCTTGAAGTGCAGGACGTTCTGTTGGATGTTTACCTTTGCCTTGGCCAATGCTGAGAAGAATAAGGGAAGGATATGGGTGTAAGGCAGGAGCTCCTGGGGCAGCAGTTGTTTTGCTCAATTAATGTCCAATTCTGCTGCTTGGTTGGCAATTATTGTTACTGATTTTTCTGCTACTTAATTTCTTACTGTCTCCTAATTCTTGGAAAGACTGGTCTCAGAAATGACCTCTATAAGGGACAAACCCTTAATTTCTCTGTCAATGCTCAGATAGTATATTGATTGAGGAGCTCAGAAGACGGTGGGATAGGGTAAGGGACAGTGGGAAGGTCGGCGGGAATGGGAACAGGGTGCTGTAAGATCTGAGAGCTGTGCCAGTGCTTTTGTTGTTATTGTTGTTAGACAAAGACTGTGAAAGAAAATATGAGCCCAAGTCTGCCATGGAGATCATCCAGTGGAAAAGTGCTCCATCCTCCTCACACAAGCCAAACCTGTTCCTGGAGAAATGTTGAACTGCAAGTGAAAAGTAATCAAGGTGAATTCTTCCCCGTTCCCACCACAGATCTCTCTCAGCAGAGTGAAATTGCATCATCTCTGAGGACTTTCTGGGTAAGGTTGGTCACTGCCTGTTATTGAGAGTTTAAAAAATTTAGAAAATTGTATCATTACAACATCCATGGATCTGAAGTTGCGTTGTGCTTGGTTTAGCGTTCACTTTGATCTGCCTGGAGAATCTAACCATAGTTAGCTGTTTAATAAGCAGGGAAAGGACTTCTCATGTCTTTTGGCCGATCCCCTGAACCACTACAGGAAAAACTGCCTTCATCATTCAGGTGAAAAACTCTTTTATCTGCTCTAAATGACTTCCCATGTGGGAGATTCACACCTTCTCCAGTCAGCTGATTCCAGTGCTTTCCTCTCAGTAGAGGGTTTTCTTGATGTGTTACCTGAATCTTTCTTGCCAGAGTCTAAGTCCATCCTCCTCACTGAATTTTCTGCGGACATGCCCAATAAAATATTTTCTTGCTTGGATGCCGTTTAGAGACCATGGTCATGTCATTCCCTTGTTGGTGACCTGTTCACTGAGCTCAGCAACCTCAATTTTCTTAGTCCTCTCTAATGGGCCATATATTTGGGTTGTCTGATAATTCTTCTCTTTGGCTTTTATATTCCTGCACTCTCTCCAACTGTTCCGAATCTTTCTTGAAGTTGAATGCTCAAAATGGCCTGATGGTGGCACTGACCACACCGACACAGAACACAGCTGTTGCATTCTGTTGTGTATCCTGCAGGAAATACTGCATGTTCCTTTTATATTTTTTTGTAAACAAACCACAATAATTGACGCCTGTTTGGTGTTACCCTTTCACAAGGTATATCTGCAGGGGTGTATTTGTGCTTATTCATTTCATTTATACCTGTCCATATTGGACTTCATCCATTTTTATCTCTATTGTAGAGATCATGTTGCTCTTCCTCTTCTTCTCTGATGTTTGCAAAGGCTTCCATGTCCACATTATCTGGAAATTGAGTTTCCTTAAGACCTCTGATGAACCAACGTGGTACTAAGGTGTTGATTGACTCTCTAGCTACGGCTGGATACCCAGGTCCTGGGAAATAGGGGTAGCCACTTTGACGCCCATGCTGAAGAGTCAGACTTTGTAGGGCTAAAAGTGGCCAAGTACCCCCAACTGTTTTGTCTAAATATGACTGAATCTGAGGCTTTTTTTATGGCTGAAAAAATTTTTTGTAGACAGTTCAGATCAGGAGTTACTGAATCCCCCTGAGGGCTAAAACATTACCTTCTTTGGGAGCTGGAAGCAACCTGAGAGCTACAGCCTGGTGAGATTTCCAGCTTGTACCAACTAATTTCTGTGTGGGTAGGAAGCACAGCAGTAAAGGGATCTGAAGATAAGAAGGGGCAGAAAACTTTCAAACAGAAAGTGTGAACCAAAGCTCAGTGAAGTCAATGGAAACTCTCTGACTCGTGGCCATGTGGAGGACTGTTTAAGAGGAGCACAGAAAGAAAAGGTAGACTGTTGAAGCAAAAAGACTGTGAAGATAGGAGAGGAAAATACATTTCTGTAGTAACTTTTAGGGCTCTGGAAAGACAGCCTTCCACAGGTTGCTTGGAAATGTTTAGAGAAAGCCCTTTGAGTTAAATAATAATGGTAACATGGGACTCGAAAGAGAGAAAAAGGAGGTGGAACAGAATAAAACCAAAACAGAAATACAACAAATTTAGAAAAATTAAACCAAACTTCTGGCTTTCTGAAACTCCAGGTGGTGTGTGCTATCCCGCACCCTTTTAGGGTTTCTGTTTTGAAAATTTACTTTCTCCTGTCTACGTACAGAGCACACCATGGTTTCCACAGAGAAAACTGCCCAATGTTTTCAGTGCAGGAGCAACAGCTCCTTGGGCTGTGGGGATGATGCAACCATAGGCTCTGGGTGTCTTTGGGACCCAATGCCATGCAGATTCTTTCCCGCTGTCCTCTTAACTTGTACATTTTACTGCCATTCAATTAAAGGTGCTGTGTGATGCGGCTGGTTGAATGCGGCATTTTCCCCAGACAGATAATTACTCTGCCTTTTGCCTTGTCCTTCTAATTGCTATTAAAAGTGGTGCTGTTGGTACCTTTTGTGAGCCTGCAAGTGTTCGTGTGTTTACATAAAGTCTGAGGGCAGAATTTGTCTGTGCAATAACGTTTTATCAGCAGCAGGTAGCAATTGCAGGAGAGTAAGTCCCTGTCTGCTGCTTGGTTTCCAGAGCCTGTAGACTGCTCGTTACAATAATGAGAAATGTAAGTAAGCAGCGTCGCATCAGCACTTGCAGTCCCACTTTCTATTGCTGTCATCAAAGGGTTTAGGAAAGTTTGCATTCAGAGTAGTTTTTTTACTAATGCACATATAGATATGCACATTACTGTCTGGGAAATCTTGTGCTGTACATAGCAACTTATGAGTAAGGCACGATCTGGGTTTGGGCGCTTGGTTCAGTGATTGTAGCCAGGTGACAACTGGGATTGAGAGCAGAAAGTCAATGTAACTCCAGATATCCCAAGAAAGAAATGTGTCCGGGAGTGGGATTGTGACCAGAAAGCTAAAAAGTGAAGTTGTACCACCCTGGAGCATGAAGGTGGGGTGGATTTTAACCAAAAAGCTGGAATCATCCTGACACTCACAAAGCACTTAGGGGAGGATTGTAGTATCCCACTTTGCAGATGACTCTTGTTAATTTATGCCTTTTCTTTTGTTTTGTTTGGGGAAGTGGAAGCTTTGTCCTGGCACTTACAGGCTTGTATTGTATTGCAGGGACAGAATTACTGCTCTTAGCCTGGATTTCCAGCTACTGAAGAGTTAGTGTGGAAATCTGGTAGTAAATCCCATGGTGATTTCCCAGCGTTGGATTCCATGCAGTACTTTCAAGTTTATCAGCCACACATAGTCTGGATAAATTGATGCTGGTAAAATTAGCAAGAAATGTGTTACTATAGAGAATCCTGAAATGGCATCAAAAGGAGCCCGAGGAACTCACCAAGGCATTATAAGCAGCCTCTGTTGTGGCCAAAAATAAAACATTTACACAACCCAGACCTTGAAAGTGAAAAAAAAAAAATCACAGAAACATTTACTACAAATGAGAAATTCGTCAACTGAAAAATGGCATTTGTAACCTGAGAATAACCTTTTTCTTTTAAGAGCAATGTTTTTAAAATTAGTAATGGCTTTGTTTTTCTCTTTCTTGCTTTATATTGTCCCTCTACCTTGGCATAAACTGAAGTGAGGGATTGCCACAAAATCTGTGCAGCTTTTATAGCTCCAGTGAAGTTTGAAGAAAGACATAAAATGGAAGATACCAAGCTGGCCTCATCTGAGTGCCAACTTTCATTTCTAGTGAACACTCAAAATTTTGCACAAGCTGAAACACAACGTTGTGTTATATTAAAGGATCTGACCTTTTTACTTGTGTACCTGCCCATGTGTTAGATTTTCTCTTACACTCAGAGGCTATTTTCGATGTCCAAGAAATACTGAGGTTCCAGTGTACTGCTTCAAACCCCCAGGAAGGGTAAAAACTTTTTTAACCTATGCTACATTAATGATTTTACAGTATTTCAGTTCACCTACCCTTTTTTGGTGTTCTCCAAGAATAGCCTTTTTTTTCTTTCCCAAACCTACTGCTACACAATTCTTCCTGGTTTTGGGCACTGGGGGGATCTTTACTGGAGAATGGAATGATAAATTCAGGAAAGCCTTCAGCCTATTACTCGATTTCTGGTTCCCATTCTGGTTTTACAGACAAATTGTACTATCAAAGTTGTACTTTTCAATTTTTTTTTTACGAAGACCAAGAAAGAAACCATCAATTTACAACTGAAAGCTATTAACCACGAGGAGAGGAGAAGACTCTTGAAGCCACTGGATTTCTGTAAGAAAGCAAAGTTAGTCAGTCATCATCTGGATTTTACTGGATTTGATTATTTCACTTAATTAATTTTTAAAGTTTCATTGCAAAGAAATGTATATCATCTTTGGAATTTCTTAAGTATTGGGATGAATATTTAACACAGGGTTCCCAGGGATGGGGCTTTGAAACACAATGTCATAGCTATTACAGTATAATGCATGGTCTCTTAAATATTTTTTTAATATCTTTTGCTTCCTTAAATCCTTGCCAGTAAAAGGGAAAAGAAAGCTTAATAAAAAATAAGCAAATTGCTTTTCTGTTTACTAGAAGCAGTTGATTTCTGTGGGCACTTGAATGACTCTTCCAGCAGTGCTGGGAAACGAGCACATGGATCTCATCAACTTCTGGATTGGTTCCTGTGGTCTGAACTGAATCTTTTGTGAGTTATCATAGTCCTGCTGAACCCCCAGGGCTTTACTGATTCCCACTAGCTGATGATGGAGTCTCTTTTTCCCCCCAAACATGTGCTCAGTTTTTTATAAACTATCAACAAAGCATTATCTGGGTCAGAGGAGCTTCACTGCGGGTTCAGCCGGGGCTCTGGGCTTTGGTACAGACCCCACCTGTCCTCTGGGCAGACAAAGCCATGGGGACAAGCAGTGAGGTGTGAAGTGTACAGGTGAATTCTGCTTAGGACCTTCCATGTTGCAATTGCTTTGCTCAGGGGTTCAGAAATTGTATTTCTGCTAAAATGCCAAAGAAATATTTGAATTAAAGAAAATTATTTCACTTTTATGTGTTGGTTGTGCTTTGGGGCAGGTCAAAGCCAGACCCAGAGCCCACAGCAGCTCTCCCAGCATTGTTGGATGCTTTGGGATTGGTTGTAACTCATGGAAAGCACATAAAAATTTATTACTGAATAGGTGAGAGAGAAATATAGAGCCGAGCACACTAAAACTACGATTTTAAAAGTTTCCATTGTTTACTTATCTCATTAAGAATCTATCTCCATGCAGGCACACAAGCGGCAGGTACAAATATATCTTGATGTCTATCTTTGTTCCACTGTACGTTTGCCTGCAGCTCTCTATAGATAGAAACATAAACTGTGTGTATATCCTGCTGCCTTTTGAAACGTGCAGAACATTACCAACAGTTTCTTTTCTCTAGTTTGCTCAAATGCTTGTGGTTAGATATTCTGAAAGTATAGAATTAAAAAAAAAAGAAAAAGACAAAAAGATTTTGACACTTTGAAAATGAGTTGCTTTGTTAAAAGTATGTTTTAAAATTTTTCTTTTATTTTTAATAAGCCAACAAACTATTTCGTTTCTTGGCCTCTGCATGTTGTATTTTATAAAATCAGATAATATTGTTGATGAATGAATATTAATTCAGAGCTGGAGGCACATATAGTGTGTGGCAGTTGATAGGTGGAATTTGAGTGATATGGTGGAATTTTCAGAGCAGGACTGTATTGTGTGTTTGTTACCAGGAAAGTCTGGATATAAGAAATAAAGCTTTGAGTACACAGAGTTCTTTTTTGCACCTCATTGGCTGTCTCAAAATCTGAAATAAAAGGAGGAGTTGAAAAGAAGAAATTTAAGTAAGCTGAAGAGAACCCTTGTTATTTTATTCAAATAAGAAAGCATTTGGTAGCAGCATTTAAACATGAAGAGTTAAAAAGGGAAAATTCCTTATTGAAATTGCATGAAAAGAATATAATGAACAGAAATTGTATTTAATAATTGAATTAAGATTATCTCTTGGATAAATTTGATTATCTTCCTGATTGACCATTAATATTCAAAATATAGAAAGAGTATGAGCACATCTGGCCTTATTATTTGCTAAAACAAGACTGAGTTGATGGGATCAGCACTTTGAATGTAATAATTCACATTGGTTCTTGGAGACTCAAAGGAACCAAGATCTGTAATGTGTTATTTCAAAGAGTTTTACTTCAAAATTTATTTTAAAAAATTGCTATAGATTAGTACATAAGACAAACTCTTCAGTCTTGTAAATTTATAATGCTGAAGTGCTGTAGATAAACAACCAGGGTCCCCTTCTTTTAGTATTTTTCACTGTCACCATGTAATACTGAATTAATTCAATATTACTTCTAGTTATGATTCTACAGGGTTTTCTTATTCTTCATATAGTTCGTTTTCATCTTTTAATACTTTTTTTTTTAATACTGTACTTTTAATAATATAAGTCCATTTGGAATGACACTGGTATGAATTGCTACAAAAAAATTTATGGCTTAATCCCGATATCATCAAATAAATAGTAAGTGGTCAATGATTTTGGTGCCAGGAGGATTTATAGCTGTGGTTCATGAAAGCTCTTAACACAGATATTAAGTTAACCAGGGGAATTTCAGTATCAGACCATTGGGAACATACTGTTAATATTGCATTTGTGTCCTCTGCACCAGAACCAGCACTTAAAACCCAGCTGGCAAAATCCATCCAGGATCATGGGGAGAAACTCCTACTCCACTAAGTTTACAAAAATTAATGTAGAAAATCCTCAGTTTATCTGACAGGGTTCTAGTCTGGAATTGAAGACAAACACAGTACTTAGTATTTTAAGTGGATAATTGTTTACTGAGTTTCTGATCCTTCAGCTGTGTACTCTGCACTAATGTGCTGTGACTCTAACGTGCATCAGGTTTGTAAGAAACTTGTAGTTTCTTTCTGTTTCAGGCTTATTAGAAGTTACTTCAAGTAGCTCAAGAAAGGCTTTTGCAAGCTAAGTGGATTTATGACTAGCCCAGATAAATTCCAACTGTTATTGAGCCACAACTGGCTGGTGTTGTTCTAGGGAATTGTTCTGTCCCTTGATTCAATGGTTTTAATTTTCAATTTACTTCAATGTGTATTACAGCCTGCAAAGTGAAAACCTGCTTTCTGTGGGCACTGACTGTAGTAGAAGCAGATCACATGTGAGCTGGAAAATTTGAAATAAAAATAAATCATGGAATCCCTGAATGGTTGGGGTTGGAAGGGACGTGGTGATCTCCTGGAAATGGATCCAGGTGCTAATGCTCTCCAAGGAGAGTGTTCCTCTTGGAGGACCGTGTTCCGTTCCTTGGGGTGTATGCAGAATTGCCTCTGGTTTTGTTGGAAGCTCCTTGCGTGGGCTCTGAGCTACAAGAGCTCTGATGCCATCAATTTGTGATTCCCAGTTTTGAGGAGAGCTTTGCCTTGGTGAATGAGCCGAAGCAGCTCTAAAATGCTCATTAGCTGACATGGAGCTGTGGATGAGCTGTGTTCCCTGATACACCTGGGCTTAGCAGGGCTCTGGGAGGCCTTTTAATAGACTTTTTGAAAGAGGTGTTTTGCGTTAGAGTGTGGGGGAAATGGAGGCTTAGTTTTTTGTTTACAAAGGTGCTGTACTGTGATGTTGGGGTGGTCAAAAGGAGAAGGCATTGCAAGAGTGCGAGTGCAGATATGAATGCTGACTTGGAGAGCTGCTTGTCACAAGGATGGGACCAAACAGGGCCCTTTGAGCTCTTCATTCCACACCTGGAGTCCTGGGCTGGAGGGCAAGCGCCTGGTCCAGCGATAGCTGAGCTCCTGGCAAAGTGTCTGGTCAGCTGGTTAGACTTTGCCCAAAGGTGTGAGGAAAGAGGAATTTGTAGGGGTAAATCTTTGACATGGGAGGAAGCAGTATCCCTTTGGCTGTACTCTGAGGGAGACGGGGCTTTGGCTGCAGTTTTGACTGATCACTTTGACAGGGCACTTTGGGAAGTCTCTTACAAATGGTACAATTCTCACCAGCTCCTCTCAGAGCTGGGCCGGGTGCTGTGGTCCAGTCCTATCCTGTTGGCTCACCAAGGGCTCTGCCTGCTGCACCCCCATCCAGGTCTATTCACTTTCCTTTCTGCTGGAGAATAGTCTGTACCACTCACACAGAATCTCCCCTGTCTATCCTTGCTGCAGGTTTCCCCTTCAAGAAACCATTTGAGTAGTTCTGTTAGTGAAAATCATAACCAAGGAAAGTTTTTAATTTGAACAGTCAGATAGACACACACACACAAAAAAACCCAAAGAATGATATGGAAAAAATCCCCCAAACTCCATTCGCCTGCCACACAGCGACAAATGGAAAGAAGGGTGGCTACTGCCTGTACTCGACAACACTGCGACGTGATATTTTCGGAGGTATCTCGGGAGCATCTACCACATTTACAGCATGTGAGGCATCTCATCTGGAGCCGTTTTGATCTCCTGTAACCTACTCACAAACGCACATATTTCATAACAGGCCCTGCACCCTGATAAGGATCTCTGAGTTTCTTCTGCGCGGTATCTGCAAACAATTCAAAGCTGTTCCACACAAACAAATGTGAGAACCCCCTGACCACAGACTGCCTTTAGAGCAGACCAAGATTTGATGTTACTCATATCTTCCAGTACCTGTCAGAGTTCAAACAGGAAACCTGGTTTTTCCTCTCATGTCAACAACTTTTTTCTTCTTTTTTTTTTTCTATCTGAACAGGCATTCGGTAGCAGGCTCATGCTCGAGCGGTGGAAGTCCTGTATTTCTACAGGACAAACAAGTACGTGCTCTGGTACGTCATTGCTGACATTAACAAGAACTGAATATGTGGTTTTCGGTGATCCTGTGGGTGCTTCTGTAGAAACGGACACATTGGCTTTGAACAACCACACAAAAAAGGGATTCATTCATACAGGATATAGGTAATGTGCAGCCGAGGGCTCGCCGCAAGTAGAGCTTTGCTTGGGAAACGTCAGAAAAAACTGGCTGCTCTTTCTCCTGGTACGGCTGTATTTTGTGCTTACACAGTAACACTTTTTATCACTTCAGCCTGTTTGTCATTTATACGATATCCTGCTTGCCAGGGCTCCAACAATTTCATGTGAAAAGTTTAAACTGAAAAACTATTCATATTCACTGATTAAGAAGTTTCATCTGAACACCTAAACTAATGATTAATTATCATGTCTCCAGAAAATATGAAAAAACCTCTTGCCCAAATCAGCGATTTGGCCATAGCCACTGATGAATGTTTTGGCACTGCTGGGAAGAGAAATTAGGAATTATAGCTGACATGCATTCCCTTTACACTGTACTCATTACTTAATCTTTCATAGTGCAGAACAATAAATGTAGCAACTTTCAGAACTTCCCAGTCCAGGCTTGGAAATGCTTTAATAACATTTAACTTAACCTCTCCGTGAATGTGGAAAGTGGAAATTTATAGTGGAGAACAATTCTTGACAAAGACTAATATTTGTGACAGAAAACTCTATCAAGGAATGGATGACTTCTCAGGATTGTTTTCCCCCGTTTGATTTATGCTTGACAGATGCAAAATCCAACTCAAATACAGCTGTGTTAAGAAAAGAACACACAGGCATTTCCATGACTTTCATCTTGCTTTGTATTTATGTCATGATAAAACATGCTTTTGTGGCTTGCATCATCACGGGGCAGAACATCTGGAAAAGTCTTGTTACAGAAAAGTGTCCATAAAGCTAAATATGATTGTTTCCTTTTTTTTTCCTTTTAATAAAACTCTCAAAGCAAACAGCTGGATAACAGTATGACTAGTAGTAATACTCACTGTGAGTGACACATGCTGCAACAATGGTTATAGGCTCCCAAAGGAAGAGGCAAAGAGGTGTCACAGAATTTCTCTGTGGTGAGCTGTGGCAGAGGAGTGTGTGACAGTGGGTACCCCTGAGCTGCCCTGAGGAACAGCAGGTAAAAAGGTAAAATAGCCTTTGGGAACCACCTGCCACCCTCAAAATCATACAGACCATTTCAATATTTTGCTTTGTTTTCTCTTTATCTCTTTATTTCTATATTTCCCATAGGATTTCTGCCCAGATGATTGAGTTTGATTCCTTGTGTTTTTCCAGTAGCTATTTCAGGAGCCAAAGCACTTTATGTAAAATCTGCTATCAAAAAGGGCACTGTCTTGACATTTGTACAGCTCTGTATTGGTGCTCTGTGTGTTCCCACTGAGCAGCTGCAGGCCTGGAAAGACCTTCAGCTCCTGCTCTGTCTACCCATCTCTGTCTTAAATGCTTGTAAACCAGCAGCAAGAAGAATGGAATCATCTGTGTTCAGTAAAGGAAATATTTGTTTTCTAATTTTCTTTCCAACTCTTAATATTTCATGAAGCCTCAGTGAAAAAAACATTCCAGGTATGGGCTGCTTGGAAGCCTGATTCAGAGAAGAAACACAGACGTAGGTTACATGGCTAAGGTCAAGTTCATGCGGTAACAAACATCCTGCTGAATAAATGAGTACCCACGGTTCAAACCAGCAGCTCCTATCAGAAATGAGTATTGGAGCATTTACAAGCTTTTGATTATTTGCCTTCTGCTTTGAAAAATATCTTGACATGTCCACTTGGTTGATGCCCCTCATTATCCATGGGATCTGCACTTACTGCCTGCGATTCCCTGGGGCTGATTCTGACTCAGAGGGTGCTGGTGCATGAATGTGGTTCGGCAGATGTGCCTGGCTGGGCTTCCCTTGCCTCAGGGTGGCAAGAGAGGGGCTGATCCTGAGAACCATCCGGTGTCACCGGAGCTACCGATGGAATGGATCAGTTCTTGGTGCTCACATTCCCCAAAGGCAACTCGATGCTCCATGTGCACCACCATGTCCAGAGGGGTCTTTGTAAAAGTGCTGCTGATCCCTGTATAGTCAGGGGTATGATGAGCTGAAATTGTAATTACAACCAGCTAGTGTTCTAGGGCAAACCGGGCTTTGCCCGGTAATTGTAGGTGTTGCTGTGACCAGTGTGTGCACAGTGGTGCATATTTTTATTTTACTAGTAATTGAACCATAGATCATTGCTACTAGCCTGTGTATCTAGGAGAAAATAGATAAATTAGGTTCTTTTTGAAGGGTTCTTTTACAAATAGGAGACCTGATCACTCTGTAACCTTTAGAAAACAAATGGTTCCCATTGCTGGAGATTAGCACATGCATTAGGAGCTCATGTAACCCAGCATCCACAGCAGTTTGGATGGACATGTTCATTGGTATTTATATAGGGTTTTAAACTGATTGAATGGGCCTGTGGAGAACGTGACATCATGTCCCAAAGAGCAGTGCAGCTCCTGACCCCCTGCAATGTGCCAGTAAATTGGACTCCTACCAGCACAGCCAAGTCCTGGGAATTTGGTTATAGTAAAACCTGTTTGTTACTATATTTAATGGTTTTACCAGGGCCATTGCACGCTGGAGTTGCCCGGGCCCAGCCTACCAGCCCCCCTGGGTGGTGCTCTCCCAGGTGAGTCCTGTGGGGTCTGATATGAGCGTTATCTCGGCTCCTTTCCCCTTTAGTCTGGCCAGAACTGCAGCAGGGCCAGCCCTGCCTGATGCTGCCTTTGTCAGAGAAGGAGCTAACCTGGTGCCCCAGACTTGTTTATATCAGTTCTTAGGTGGAAATTCTTTTGGACTCTGGGTTGGACTTTATCTGTTTGAAATGGGAAACTCTATACCATTATCCTTTCATAGATCTTCCTATCAAATTTTACAGTACAGAAGACAGAGGGAACAACTGGTTGAATTAAATAAAGTGTTTTACAGATTCTGCTCCAGAAGCTTTGCTTGATTTCTCAGACTTCATAAGGTAACAATATTGATTTACTGGGGGCACCTAAGCCTCCAACAGAGCTCAGAGAGGGATCTGGACTTGCCTCTGATGCTCTGGTACCTGCCTACTTTACACTGGGCAGCAGGGCAGGGAGAGATACATGTGAGAAACCACAGCCTGTCCTGGGCTGGGTCACCTGCCTTAGGATGCCCTTTTGAGGGATGACTTGGGACTTTTGGGAATGTGCTTCGTGTCTTCAAGGCCATAAATAACCTCTAAGATGTCAGGGTGGCATGTAGTGGGGAACAAAAAGGTCCTGCCTTCCTCTTTCCCTACACTTTCCTCTGTGCAGCTCCAGCCACACCTGGACAGGCTGTCTGCAATGTGAGGATTTCACCAGGGGAAAACAAGCATCCCTGGCTGCTGTGCAGGATCCTATTCTGGTTAATACCCACCGCAGGAATCACAAGATCATCACTCAGGCCAGTGGTAATCTGCTGAAAACAAAGGGTTCCTTAATAGTCAAGATAAGCAGATAAGGCACTGCTGTGCTATTTAAAGTGCAGTATTTATGCCTGAATAAAGTTACTCCAATTTCGGAGCAGAGTGTTTGCTGGGAAAGATGTATTTACATTCCACCCCAGGGACTGAAGCGCCTTTGCACACTTTCATGTATCTCCTTTCTTCAAAGTCAAATGGTTCACCTACAGCTTCATTCCTGCCTGCAATTACAGTAGGCAGCTCCCTTCAGTCCTTTTGTAGCTTTTTTTTGATAAACAGCGGTGGCAGGCACAGAGGTGGCTACGAGCTACGTCTGCACCTCATTACCTCACTCAAAAGAAATGTTGTGCGCTTTGGGACAGCCCTGTGAGTTAGGAAAATGGTGATTTACAGATGGGGAAGAGAGACAAAGAGCGGGTGAGTGCCTTGCCCGGGATCCCACGGGATGTTGGCAGCAGGGAGTTGTATTTCTGTCGAGTGCCCTAACCACTGATCCATCCTGTCTCCTGCTTTCGGGCGAGAGAGTCTGAAAATGCCATTGATTTGCACTTTCTACGTCTGGGGAAGAAAGGTAGGGCTGACTAGACTTTACAGGGAGACATGCAAAAATAAACAGAAGACAATAAATAGCATGATGTAAATTAGCTTTGTAAAACTTTAATAATCTAAGATGCTATTTAGAAAACACAGGCAAGGAGATGTCTGTTAAAAAAAAAAAAAAAAAAAAAAAAAAAAAAAAAAAAAAAAAAAAAAAAAGAAAGATATGATTTTAACCAGATAAAATCCCTTTAATTAGTCTGAAATTCTTGCCTATGTTTTATAGCAACACACTTCCATATGCATACCAGAAAGTCGGGGAAACATGGAAATCATTGTCAATTTGCAGCATTCACTGCTGGGATACAGCAGATTATTTCAGTGAAGGCTAGATAAACTCTGTGTCTGTAGAAAGCATTTGTTTGGTGGTCTCTTTGCTTTTTCATCTTCCACCACACATCTGGTTTGGGAAGGAATGAATGAGCCTATGCTCAAGAATCAGGTTATTTGATGCAATATTTAAATGATTTTTGTTTTTCGTAAGTCTGGAAAAGTAATTGTCATCTTGGTGGCATTGGTCATAACATTGAACCCCTCTTGTTGTTGTGGGTGGCCTTGGGTCACAATGGAAAGCAGTATTCTCCAAAACAGACGTGTTTGCCCTCACTGATATGGGGACAAGGCTTCTCCTACATCTGCTCAGCACCAAGGTGGTCCTGAAGGGAATTTTGGAGTGTACCATGACATAGGTGATGTGGATTAATGGCTGGAATAAAAGTCACAAAACCTCTTTGTTCATGGAGATGCACACAAATGGATGATGGGCAGTGCTGGGACCCGAAGGTGTGGGGCACAGGAAGAGCCCTGCACCAGCTGTGGAGTAGGTTCAGGGCAAGTGTGTACTGGGGAAAGGAACGTTCTTGCATATTTTCCATTGCACTAACCACAGGCAGTTTGTTTTCAAGCAGTTCTGTTATTGCACTGTGGCAGGAATGGGCTGCGTGTCCCTCCCGTTGCTGTGTCCCCACCCGACACCCGAGGCAGGTGGGGGCTCTGGGGCTGAGAGCGCAGCGCTGGCCAGGGAACCAGGACAGGAGCTGCAGATGCTGAAGGCACCTGCTTGCTCTTGCTGACACCCTGCCTTTAATCTTGAAGCACTGAAGGTGTTTTCCCCGACTCTCTGGTTGCCTCCATGCGGTGTTTGTTTGGCCCCAAGCTTGGCTGCCAAAGGGGGGACACCAGCTCTTTCCCGCCCCAGCTCCCCCAAGAAGGGTGGTGCAGCCTTGACCTCAAGCACCAATTAACCACCTGTAAATTAGTGCTAATGATATTTTCCCATCAGGTTTTAAAGGCACTGTGGTGTTTGCTGTGACAGTGGACAAGCTTGGGTTTCACCTCCCGCAATCAGGCGATTTGTCAAGGTCACCTTTCTGCTGTGCAGATGCAGCACAGTGAGAAAAAGGGGTGATTCAGAGAATCCCATGGTTTGGGATGCATGTTGGCTTTCAGCTCACAGCCCAGGGCCCACAGCTGGCACAAAGGGGGGAACACAAAAGATATATCATAGCAGGGAACCCCCTGCCTTCCCCACCAATGCCCCGTGATTGGAACATGGGGAAAGCAATTTCCTTTTCTGTCTCAAGTTCTTTGCTGCCTTTGTTTCCAGGTGGCTCCATACACAAATGGTCTTCTGGTCTCCAGTTTTCACAAAAATGCTTGTACAGCTGAGAAAAAATCAGAGCACAGCTTTGAAAAGAAATATTTTTTTATTTACACCTTCTAGCATAGTACTTTTTTCATAGCCATACTCTCCACAGCCGAGTCTGTGGTTCCACCAGAAGAACTGTTAGCAGCTGAGGACTTCTCCATCCTGAGGAACACCCCTGGAGCACCCTATATCCCTGTGAAAGGACCCACCCATGTGAGGTGTCCTCTTGGTGGCTGTTCCCTCAGGAGAGTTCAGGGCATTCCACCTCATTCCAGAGAATAAACCCAGTGCTAAACTGGGGTATTGGCAATGTCTGCTTTGGGGTTATAAGGCCTTGGAAGAGGCAAACCCTTGATTTTTCAGTCACTTACCAGCCTGGGTAAGAGAAGAGCCGTGCAAATAAATGCAGTGTTTAATAAAAGTGAAAACTGACAGAATTGGGTGTTTCACACTCACTGTAAAATTGAAACCTGAGTTTTTTTGGTTAAAAAATTCACTGGCTTTTTTTTTCCATTTAGACATGAGTGATTTTTGAACAAAGAGAGGAGACTTTGTTTAGAAATGAGTAAAATTGGTGCTATCATTAAGCAAAGGGGATTTGCAATGGGAATAGCTCAGTTTGTGCTGACATACGTGTGTGTGTTCCCGTGTGAGAACTCAACCTGACAAAGCACACATTTGGGGCTGAGCACTAACTAAAGTGTCTGAGCGTCACTCATGAAGGGAAGGTGAAAATGCTCTGCAGATGCACTTGACAGCTGTTTGCAAAGTCAGAGAAGACATCTTTTCCTTTCTACATGCTCTTGAATTGTGGTTTTGTAAATGCTTTTTTGTTGGGCAGTAGGGTCCCTCACTACAAGAAAGACATTTGTAGAATCAGAATTGTTAAGGTTGGAAAAGACCTTTAAGATCACCAAATTCAACAATGAGGGGCTGGAGCATGTCCAGAGAAGGGCAATGGAGCTGGGGAAGGATCTGGAGCACAAGACTGATGAGGAGCAGCTGAGGGAGCTGGGGGGGCTCAGCCTGGAGAAAAAGGAGGCTCCAGGGGGACCTTCTTGCTCTCTTCAGCTCCCTGAAAGGAGCTTGGAGCCAGGTAGGGTCCATCTCTCTCCCAGGGAATAAGCTATAGGACAAGAGGAAATGGCTTCAAATTGTTCAAGGGGAAAGTTTAGATTGGATATTAAAGAAAATTTCTTCACTGAAAGGGTGGCCAAGCCATGGCAGAGGCTGCCCTGGGCAGTGGTGGAGTCACTGTCTGTGGAGGGATTAAAAAAATGTGTAGGTGTGGCACTTGGGGACATGGTTTAGTGGTGGGCTTGGCATCAAATGGTTGGATTTGATGATCTTAGAAATCCTTTCCAACCTAAACAATTCTGTGATTCTAAGAATGCTCCGTCCCTGCAGGAACACTTGCTATGCCTCCTTTGCATCCCATTCTGCCATGAGTACAGGAGTGTGGTTTATGGTGATGGTCTGAAAGATGGGATTTGCTCTGATTTGCACTGATCTCAGGCTCAACACAGCTCACCTGCATCCCCTTTTGTCTCTCTGAGTGCAGAGCCCTGGCCTGCAGTGCTCACATTGTCTGACTGATGGGGCTGCACTTCGGGAGAGAGGAAAACATTTTTGGGGGATTAAGAAGGAGCTAAACAAAGCCCAAATTCAGATAATAATTACATATCAGTAACCCTCCTCTCTTTCAGAATTAGCCACAGGTTTTTTTATCTTTCCATCTTTGAAAGAACATTATTGTTCCTGTACTTTTGCAAATATTATCGCTGTTTCTCTAAGTTTTCTGTCCTTTCCAGACATTCCCCTCTTCTCATCATGCTGCGGATATATTTAACAGAAGAAAACCCAGTGGATTTGTTGTGTGCTCTGTGGTAATGATGGGATCACTTAGCTTTGCTCAATGATGCTCTGAAGCAAGTCAAGAGGGAGCACAAGTTTAATAAAGATCAGGTCACAACATGCACATGGATTTTTGAAGAATCTGGGTATTGTAGGGTTTTTTCAAGTTGGGCTCCTTCTCATGTTTTAGACAAGAGTGTTACATTGACAAGACAACCAGATGGAAATGAGCTCGATTTCATTTTGAGATGACGAAGATAATTAAATGCCAGGAAATGTTTCTCCTCTGCTGCCATTTATTGAAAAATTTACATTTTCTTGAATGCATCCTTTAGGTGATTAATAAAAAATGAAAAGACAAATCCAATATCTGAAGATGTGTCACACTTTTAGATGAAATAGGTAAGTGAACCTGTTCATTCATATACAACTCTGATTTCAGGAAAGAGGCAGAGAAACCTTTTGGAGGATAAAACATCCCTTACACGAGTATTTACACAGGAAACAAACCAAGGTAACCAGGTACAATCCAATTCCTGCTTATCAGCACTTATAGATTTTATGGGTTATCTGTAACCACCCATTCTTACTGAATTCAAGATTATTTAGTGGACTGCCATAAAGCTGCTGAGGTGTTCCGTTGAATGTGCTGTAAACCAAGATCTTGGAACAGAAATGTGTTGGAAAAGCAGCACAAGGGCAGTGCCCAGGTGGGTCACCAGCAGCAGCTCTTACACTGGGCTCCTCCTGTGCTGGGACAAGGGGCAGAGCAAGTGAAGTTGCTCTGAGGAAGATGATCAGCTCCATTTGGGAATGTCAGGGGCATCCCACAGCCCGGATTACACTTGATCCCAGCCTAAGGGCACTGGAGGTGCAAGGGAGCGGGCATGGGGAAATGAAGAAAAACAGAGTTTATCTGCTTCTAATGATGATGATGCAGAAACAGCTCATTTCACACTCACACCAAGCAGGTGAATTCATTCACTTTTCTGTTTATCAGTAACCGAACACCTCTTGGTGCTCTTGCCCACAACACCAATTACATTAGTTCTCATTCCTCAGAAACAAGAAGCACTAACCACGTATTTCCAACCCATGTTCCCAGCGCCCTGGTACTGGAGATAGGGATCTTTCCTGGGTAGTTTGATTTCTGTGGGCACTGTCACCACCTAGTGGCATCTCCCTCTTGCTTTGCGGGGGCAGCTGTTGCATTATCCTCCTGTAGGCTTTGCCCCAAGGTCACTCATTTCTCCCCTTATCACCATGGCTTTGCCAACTGGCAAGTTAAAAGACTTCAGGTAGGGTGGCAGCTTTATCTGGCAGAGTTTCTCTCTGCTCCTGCTTGGGAGCAGCTCAGTCTGGTTGAACGGGGAGGATTTCCATGGTAAGGTGACTCTGGAAGACTGGAGGGTTGTGTTTAAAGGTGTTTGAGTGCAGGAGGAAAAGATTGTGGGAGACTTTTGTGCTCTTGAACACTCAGGCTATTGCAAAGTGGAAATGTTGTGAGTTGTGACTAGATAAAATATAATCACTGGCAATAACACAGTAGGGGTGTATATATGTTAATCATACAGCCATGATTATGTTGTTTAGTGGTTTGATTCAGTTTACAAAGGAAATGTAGAGTGAAGACACCCCCTGCTCACTGCTCAGGTCTCTGTGTCATCCCCCCACCGTGTGAAATATTTGCATGTCAGGATCAAAGCTGAGCTCTTGCTTTTCTGTCTAATGCTAAAAAATTTGAAACGAGCAATATTGTGTGTTTATCCCGGATCTCCCTCCCCCGCTCTGTCCTTGAAGCCCTTAGTGGGTCCTGTGACATCCCAGCAGGGTCTGATGCATTCAGAGTTGCTCCCACGAAAGAGCTGGAGGGTGACACCACTTGTTGTGTGATGATGCCTTGATTTTAGAGGGGTTGTTTCCACGCAGAAAAACAAGCCATGGATCCATTAATCAAAGCAGAAATTTTCCATTACTGAGGCTGAGAAGGCACAATAAGCAGGACGAGGGTTGTGGCACTCTGCCTGGCATTGTGGGTTTCTCAGAAATTATTTTCAGCACTATAGACCCACTCATTTTACATAATAATGTAACTTTCAGGCATTTTTTTCCCTCCATGTGCAGCTTTGGTTTGAGTTTTCCTTGGTTGTGAGTCACTGGTGGGCTACGGTGAGTGCATCATCAAGGAATCCATCCATCCATCAGTTCTATTGTGGAAGCAAAGCCTGAGCTGGTGGATCCATCTGTGCCTGCCTTTCCCGCAGACACCACACAAAGCCCTGAGGAACTGAGCTGCTTGCAAGGCACTCTCTTGCTTAAGAGAGGAAGGAATCATAAAAGTAGTGAGGAAAAATGCAAAACTGGACTCTTCAGTGTAGTCTGGGTTATCTGGCAGCCTCAGCAGAGCCCCTGCAGCCCCCCCTTCTCTTGAGTGTGTAGCTCAGTGTAGGAGAGATCTTCAGAAAATGGAAAGGCACTTGGGCTTCACTCTGTAACTTTTCCTACCACCAACACCTGTGCAGCTGCAGGACTGGAAGGTCTTGGCTCTATGCAAGCAAAGGTGATGTGGGTGGATCACCCTGGGGAGAGTCATCCCCCCATGAAATGCCATCAAGGGGCCTGTGCACTGCCCTAGTTTGGCTTAGAACAGCCCTGCAACCTCAAATAATGCCACCGGCTGTGTCTCATCCATAGCACTGAACAAAACTTCATGTGGTTTTCCAGTTTCCAACTTTTTAATTTAAAAGATGCTTGTTCCTATCCCTTTGCCTCTCCAGTTCACAGGCACTCTGTGAGCAGGGGAGAGAGCAAATGAGGAGCTGCTCTAAGAAAAATGAAGGTAACCACATCTGAAAACAAAGGAGCATAACCCTCACAAAGAACAGAAAATGAAAATGACTACTTTTCAACCAATTAAGCTAACTGTTGGGTTTTTTGTTGTTTTGCTCTTGGCTGGAGCTTGGAGCTAACGAAGCACAGTGAAACAGCAGATAGCTTCTTTGGAGATACCTACTGCTCCTTCTATGATCATTTGATACAAACTGCTGTAAGAATTGTGTGAGTTCTGGTGAAAATTTGAATTAAAGTATAATAGCTGAACTTTTACGAATTTATGGCTATGTTGTATGTGACTTATAGGGCCAGATCTTTCACAGTGTTACTGATGTCTTCCTGGAGCCAGGGTTGGGCATGTTGATAAACTCCTAAGAATGGCTCAAACCAGTAAATATCAGTTCTTCTTTCCAGAATACCCATGAATTTCTCTTCAGCCAGAGTGGAATGTGTGCAAATATAGGAAAAGTTTTAGTGTTAACTAACTTTATATTGTGCTGTTAATGCTGGAGCTTTGCAGCATGTTAGGTAGAACTACACCCTGGTGGAAATCTGTGGTAAAGCTGTTAGCTTCCCTGGGACACCTTCTGTCCTGCCCTGGGAAAGGCACCGTGCATCCGTGTGGGGAGGGGACGAGACCTGTGCTTGGGCAAGGTGTGGGGACCTTGAAAATGGCCTTTTTTATTATGTTGCCATGGTATTTGTGAAGAATGTGTCTTAACAGCATTTATAGCATGTTCATATTTTTTCACGTCAAAATCTCAGCTTCAAAGGAACAACTTGCTGTTCATTTTCGCTTTATTGACACACTTTAAAAAAAGAAAGTGATTTTATTCAGGAAACCTGCTTCTGGGGTATTGCCAATGAAAATATTTGGCAAGCCCAGTCCTGATTAAAAGGCAGCAAATGGAGGCCAGTTTATCTCCAGGAGTGATCCTGAGTGCCGTGGATATCGTACAGAAGGGGAGCTTATGCTCACTCAGCAATCGAGGAGGGTTCACCTTCCGTTGCAGCTTTGCACCTGGAAGGGCCAAATCTACCTACAGGTTGCCTTAAATCCCTAAATAGCTGATAATCATCTAATCAGTTCTGATCCCTGCCCTTTGCACCGTTCCTCACTGAAAGCCAAGTGCAGTGAGCTTTGGTGGGGCTCTCCGGACCCAACACGAGAGATTCCCTTGGTTGGTTCACACAGCAGTGGGTGCTTAAAGCCAAAATGTAATCAGCTATTGATATTTTACCAGGATTCTGTGGTCAACTACTGTGAGAGGCCATGAGGTCTCCAGTGACCACAGGAACACGGTTTTGCATCCCATGACAGGTACGATAAACCTTCAGCTAATGTCTCTGTATAATGCTTGGGCTTTGATCTCTCTCTGCAGCCATCCTTCATGCCCAGCGTAATAAACCATGTCTAGTGCACAGGAAAAGATCACCTAACTCCTTCTGCTGATTTTATCCAAAAGAGCAATTGGACACCTACCCTGATACTTGTTTCTGAGTTTGCGTGTCTTCCCACTGGTGCGTTTTGAATTCATCTATAGAGAAACAAAGACTTAAACTTTGCCTTCATGCTCCATAGCAAAAGCAAAGCAAAAGGAGTATAATGTTTTACACAAGTGTCCTGTACAATCTGTTTTTGCATCTTTTGTGAGAGGAAGTTTGGGGCTTTGGCTCAGTTTCAGCTGAGCTGTTATTACCACAGAGCCAGGGTACATCTCTGGGAGAGCTGGAGCACAAAGGGCTTGGTCAGGACTTGCACAAATGGGTGATGGACCTCAACCATTAAATGCAAGTTCTGACAGTGTGGGTCAAACTCATATGTGTCAGTCTTTGGGTACTTCCTTTCTCATTCTCCTAATTGGGCTCATTTTCTGCTTAAAAATAATTGGCAGGATTTTATGATGTGAAAACAAAAATCAGGCAACTCCTGCTGAGATCCGTGAAGGCAAAATGTTTTCATGTGCTTTGGAGTTCAAATAACAAACCTTTTTGTCAAAAGATATGTTGAGATGCATTTTGCTGTGACATGCTTTCAGCTGGGTGTTATAAGGGGATGCTTTCTGGGACTGGCAGAAACAGGACTTTCAAGTTTAGATCATGGAAAATGGTGTGTGTAGTGGTGCTCTGTAGATCAGTCAGGACTGAGGAAAAAAACCCAAAACAACAAAAAACCCCCAAATCCCAAGGTGGAAAACCACACATAATTCTCCCCATTGATCTCTGAATATTCAAAATTAGGGAAAATCAGACAAAACATTTTTTCTTTTCATAGTCTGGAGAATGAAATGCTGGGCATGACTTGGCAACGTGCCTTTTCAGCCTGGAAAGCCAACAGTATCCTGGGCTGCATCAAAAGTTTGACCAGCAGGTTGAGGGAGGTGTTTCTACCTCTCCACTCTGTTCCCCTGAGACCCCACCTGCAATGCTGCTTCCAGCTTTGGGACCCCCAACATCAGAAGGATGTGGACCTGCTGGAGCGAGACCAGGGAGGACACAAAGATGCTCCAAGGGCTTGAGCAGCTCTGCTCTGGAGCCTGGAGAGCTGGAAGAGCTGGGATTGTTCAGTCTGGAGAAGAGAGGCTCCAGGGAGACCTTAGAGCCCCATCCAGTGCCTAAAGGGGCTCCAAGAGAGCTGGAGAGGGAATGGGAACAAGGCCATGGAGTGATAGGACAAACTGGAATGGCTTCAAACTGACAGAGAGCAGGGTTGTATTGGGAAGAAATTCTTCCTTTTGAGGGTGGTGAGGCCCTGGCACACCTTGCCAGGAGAAGCTGTGGATCTACAAGGTCAGGCTGGACGGGTCTTGGAGAAACCTGGAAGGTATCCCTGCCTACGGTAGGGGGCTGAACAAGATAACCTTTAAAGGTACCTTCCAAACCAAACTATTCTATGATTTTAGAAAGATTTCTTGCCACGGTACTTGTGAAATGAAGGAGAAAAAAAAAAAATCTCCCAACACTTGGAGAGAGGATTTCATACTGACCAAATCCTGGCTTACCAATTATGCTGCAGTCCACCTTTTTGCCAATTGTAAGCTTGAAAAAAATCTGCATGGAGTTGATGTGTTTTAAAGACTTCCCAGCAATTCACTGGGAAATTAAAAAGGAGGAGGGAGGAAAGGTCGTGGGCTGATTGGACAGCAGCAGTCCTGGACAGGATCACAACCCAGGCGGCTGCAAGACTGGGCACAGACCTGCAGTGCTTGACCCTGTGCTGAGGCAGGGCTTGGGCATGTCTGTGCTCACGCTGAAACCTGTCTGAAAATGGGCAGCTGCCTCCTCTGTTTGCTCTTTTTCCAAGGAAGGAGCAGGCTGTGCCACAGCCATGTGTGGTCCAGCAGGGTCCAGCACGCCCTGTGGTGAAGTGCCATGGCCAGGAAACGCGTGCTCTGACTGGCAGATCCACGGTGTGCTTTCCTCTCCATCTCTAGCTGAAGGCTCCTGTCTGTGCCTAACTAAGGTCCTAGCAGTTATTTGCAGAGTATTCCTTATTCCATACTGTCCCCTGAATCAATTCTGTGAGTGACTTACTTCTGAGCAATTTGTGGGTGTCTCTGGACTGTAAATTCATGTTGTTTCCCACTGGATGTATGTGTTGCACAATATGCTTGTGCTCCCTCTTTAGGAGCAGGTATTTCTAGGTTTCAGTGTCTAGTATAAGGTTCAACTTGATCAACTGGGAAATGTGCATTTTGCTTTGATCCTGAAATATGGAATTACAATTTGCTCTCTTGGCAACTATTCCCAGTGGTGGCTTTATACATTTAGGCTTGGCATTTCATGGGGTCTTAATGGAGGAAACTCCCTGTGATGAAAATATTCCCCTTATACATCCCTTCTAGAATGACTCCAAGGGATAAGGCTGAGTTGTTCTTTGAGGGTCCTCTAAAAACTCCAACAAAAACATATGGACAAAACCAAGGTAAGTGGCTGTGTAAACGATGGAAAGACATTAGATTAGCAATGGAAATACCAATTCACAATTTGGGAGAAGGGAAACATTACCCAGTTATTCAATGGGCTAGTCTAGGTGATATGTTGTACATGCCTTAGCTGAAGGTTTTACTTTTGTCAGAGTGAAACTTGCTGCTTTGCCAAAGTCACAAGAAATACCCTTTTCACAGCCTAAGGGGCATTTAAGTGAAATGCAGCCCTTGTGTTGACTGACTGATGGTGAGTTTCACTCCAAGTTAGCCCTTAGAGCTAAAGATTTATATCATGTGAAGAGGTATCCAGAGACTTTGGCCATTCCTAACATACACTGCAACCCCTGAGAGTCCCTCTGACATCCAAGTATTGGAGGGACTTGTAGAATTTAATATGACTATAAAGATTCTGCTGGCTTTATAACCATTGCACGAATAAGGCTCATACAGAACTCTACAGGATGCATCAGGAGAGAATATAAACAAAACTCCATGGTTTTGCAGCAGTTTTATATAAACCTTGTAATGTTTAATAGCTCTGCATTGCTTTCATCCCCATGGCATGAGGGTTTCCTACAACCAGTGCTTTCACATGGTGGAGCTGAATAGCTGATGCGTGAGTTTATGGAGGTATTACTCCTCTGCCTGCATCCTGTTGGAGTTGCCCATGAATTTGCACTCTCTTCCCAGATTTTGGATGCTGAAGGCACTGCTGTAGCTGCTGCAATGAAATTTTAGCTGAAAAGAAAGAGGAGAAAAGGTTGTGGAATATTTTGTGAGGTCTCGATCCAGCCTCAAACTGCAAAAGCCTTGACGATGCCTTGGCACTGCTATTGCCCTGCACAGATGTCAGCTGCCAGATTTGTTTTTATCATATGAGGAAACAAACTCTTTAATGAATGAAAACAGATGCACAAGATTGTGTTGAAAGTCACTTTGTAAAGAACACAAGACAGAAACCTTGGAAAAGGCACCTAAAAATATTCCTGGAATTTATTCTTGGCAATGAAAAGTAAATACGCATTATGCAGATATTCTCTTTTAACTGCATTATACTCCTTCCTTGCATTTGCACATAATCCATGTGGTGTAGAACTTCATGTAGGACTCCCGCACGGTTCCTTATCATCTTATGTAGCTCATCATGGTACACTGGCCATGGGAGCGGGTTCCCTGGATATTTTGTTTGCAGAACAGAAAGATCCAGAAACACAAGTAGTTGAGAAGATCAGGTCCTCCGACAGGAGGTAGAGCAAATGTGAGTTAAATCTTGAAATGAGTCAGGCCCATATAAAAGCTTGCACAAACAGCTGGTTTCAGTTTGGACAATTCCCACTGACCTGAGTGGTTTATCCAACAGGACCTACATAAGTTAGTCAGTACAGACTGCCTGTCATCCACAAGGCACCCAGCACGTGTTGCAACATGTTATTACATGAAACAAGCTAGTTAAAACTCTCTGAGAGCTACTGAAATGCTCCTAAACTGAAAAATAAAATGCCTTGTTAAAATTGGATTGAACCAGAAGATACCTTGCAACTTCACTGCCCAAATCACTTTAAACTTCTTTGATGCTCATATTATTAATACAAAATCAGATGAGAACCCACTGTAACTTGGGTGAGAGACTGGTTTGGGGTTTTTAATCTCTGAAATTAATGATTAATTTCTTTTCCCCAAGAGACTTATTTTCACCTCAATACAGTCAGGAACTGCTATTAGAACAATTGGTCAAGGCGTGGTGCCACCAGCCCAGGTTTGCAAATGGACAGCAATGACATCTGGGATGGAAAAAGGATGGGTGAACACAGCCAATGCCGTTCCCAGGGGGGACTAGCACAAGAATATGGGAGAGCCAGAGTTTTCCAGGTGAATCTGAAATGAAATTAAATCATTTGTGTTTGCTTTAATATAGGGATGTCTGATATTATCTGTCTACAGCATTAGTCTGTGCTGCTGCCTTTGAAGCTAATAATTGGCATTAGGGTGGTGTGTTAGTTTCCATGTTAGGCATGAATTTGGAATGAATCTCAGTTATCCAGACAAATGGGCATTTTCATGGTATTACCCACTACCACATGATGTTACATATTCCTCATCAGTGGCTGTGCTCAGGTTTGGGCATCACTGGGGTTTGGAGCTTTTCCTTAGCTAATTAAGACTTGTGAGAAGGGCAGAAATATTTGGGGTGTTGGAGAAGAAAGGTTAAACCAGCAAAATATGCCAAGTTTAGCCAAGAGATGCTTAAGGTGGTCATGGCTTGTGATGCTGGTGGGACTCAGCCCTGGGGATGCCACCATTCATTAGTGCAGCGTGTGGAGTGGCAGTTAAGGATGGAGAGAAGCAAAATACAGATCAAACATCAGGATGTGCCCTTAAAACAAGATCTTTAAAGCCCAGGTTAGTTTGTTGAAAACTACATTGCAATAAATCCCAGGGAGTTTTAGTAGAGAGCAATCCCAGTGGGAGAAAGGCAGGCTGGAGGAGCCCAGGAGCTATTCACAGGCTTTGGTTCTTTGGTTTTGGGCGTAGCTGTTGACTCCGTTGCAATGGGCTTACATTAGGGATGAGTTGGATCTGTTTTGTGCAATGGCCTGAGTTTTTTGGATTGCAAGTTCTTAGATGATGCCCACAATGGAATTTTAATTAGGAAAGTAAGAAAGGTTCTGCTGGGAGATGGGTAAACCATAACAATTATTGGCAGTGAGAAAGTCAGCAAAGAGCAAGTAATCAGGGGATTTATAGAGGTCTTATTGAGAACTACCTAAATTCCAGTTTTAAGGATACCTGTGAAATAACCTTTCATAAGCAAAATTACTTATAACGATAGCAATCCCACTCCTCTGCTTTATCCAGTGTTCAGCTGTACCTACAGGCTTTAATGAGTACACGGATGAGGATCAAACTGGCTGTGGGGCCACTGAATGTGTGATCACCACCAAGCAGAATCTCCAGAAGAACCTCCTAAGGGATGCTGATTCCATGCTAATGGCCATGGAAACTCCCATGCTCTGGCAAGGTGATCCAGATGCACAAGGAAGTTTATTTGTTTTGCTGGGTAACAGAGCCAAAAATCTCTCACAAAATGGCAAATTGCAAAGTATAAAAACAGTTCTGAAGGGTTCATATTTCCAAGTGCATAATCTCTCTCGAAAAAAGACTATTGAAACATCAAACTAAAATGACACTTTACATTTTTCTTTAAGAAATAGTGTGTTGCTTTGGTCTCCTGTCCAAGATTCTGAATACTAAGTAACCTGACAAGGAGATCATTGCCAAACCAACATTACACATCCCTTGCACTCTGCTTTGAGCTCAAACTAACATGACCAATTTCACATGAAAATGTTCTTGGCATAGCAAAGTGCTTGCTTGGCTAAATCCAACCTCCTGCTTCTGTTTGCAGAAACCGCTGCACAAATTCCCCTCTGCCACTTCTGTGTACGAGAGGAGGGTCCAAAAGTGTCACTCTGTACTGGTGACAAAACTTTACCTTTTCTCCACAGGTCAGTTGATGGGATAGGCAGAATTGCCATGCACACAGCTGAAGGCTGGTATGAATATGGGATACCTTTACTGGACAGGCAGTGACACCCACTGCTTGACCTAGAAGACGTGTCTGGGCTGGGCAATATCCACACCTACGATCTTCTCATGGGAATTGTTCTCCCATCGTACGTAAGGCCTCTTCATGGCTTTTGTGGTATCGTATGTTTCAATCTTGTGGAAGTAGCTTGGGAGAAATACCTAAAAAGATCATGCCCTTCTTGTTCTAAATCCCTCTTCTGTCCCTGGCTGAGCTTTGAGTCACACTGTTCGAGCAGTAGAAATGGGTTGGGCTTCTCAGGTGTGCTCGGAAGATCAAATCTCATTTCCTTAGACTCTGTGACCCTGCTCTGCCACCTGCTAAGGTCACCTCTCTGTGTATCAGCAAATGGGGCTGCTACTGAGGTTACAGGAGTTTTGTGCCTGTGAGAACAAACCCAGAATTTGCAGCAAATGTCTGTCTGAAAGGATCCTGGCTCTGACCCTGGAACTGCACAGCCCCACACAAACTGCTTGGGGCCAGACTGCCAAGGTGTTTAGGTGTTGGTCACCTTTTAAAGGCTGGTCTTTAACCTCTTGATCTTGTATTCATAATGAAACAGGAAGGATAGCAGGAACTTGGACTTTCTGATGTGGATTTTGCTAATTAGCTCAAGTGCTTCTATAACACTTAATGGCTCTTTAAGGCCATGCATGCCATTAGCACCAACTGCTTACTTGTAACGGGGTAAACAGCACTGGGAGGCCACGGTGTGAACACCAGCAGGCTCCTGGCTGGGAGTCTGTCAAGAGCTGCTTTTTGTGCCCAGTGCATGTGGGAAGCAGGTTTTGCCATGGTGCAGCTGTGTGTTCTGCTGATGAACAGTGCTTGACAAAAGCAGCAGTGCTGAGTGATCATCACAGACAGCATCTCAGGCTGCTGCTGCTGGAGGGGTATCCAGTGCCCCATCCATTACTTGGAGCTGCAAAGCCTTGCTCCTTCCTGGCTTGTTGGGTGTTTTTGGGATAGAGGGGAGAAGGGATAGCCCAGGAGGTGGTGGTGAGTGGGTACTTGGTGCCACCCTTGTCCAGGGCAGAGACCTGATGAAACGTGTCCAGCTCTGCTTAAATATCTCTTGATCAAATCGAATGGAAACTGCTTATTACCTCCTATGGCCTGCAGAGACCATTTAAGTTTCAGTTAAGATCTCCAGTCTGACTAGTGCTGTATAAAAGGGCCTCAGCAACCCAGGAGCTACTCTAAAGGGAAAGGAGGATTTGCTTTATAAATAATGTGTGTGGCAGATGTCACAGGCTGAACACATGACTGATCTATGAGGCTTTTCTCTGTATCATTAGAGTTTGTATTACTGCTAAGCACAGAAAAACAGATAACTCCATTAAGTAGTTAATTGGAATATACAGAAGTAAAAGAAAGAGTAGGAGGAAGATGTAGGTCAAGTGCTTCAGGAAGATGCCAGGCAAATGTTCAAAGAACCACAACGTTGGTTTTTACCAGTGTCAGAGGTAGCTGCATGTACTTTGGCTGTTGGTATGGAATTAATCTTGCTCCTGTTAGAGGAAAACAAACAAACAAAAAAAAAAATAAAAAAGAAAGTAACACTATGTGGTGCTGCTGGGAAATGTGGGGGCACTTTGGTACAGCTTGTTGGTGTTCCTGTTTTGGAGAGCCCTCTTATGGTGCTGTACTCATAGCCTGGAATGTGCTGCTGCCAGTGTTGTCCTCCAGAGCCAGCTCCATCCCTGCCCAGCTCAACCAGTCATTGTTCCTGCTCGTAGGAGCATTAAGAGCTGAGGCCAGCAAAGAGCTGGATGCAGAAATTGCTGTCCCTTCCTTTTCAATACTGTGAAAGAGTAGGATTTTATTACTGATTTCCCTGATTTTAGAGGTATTAGAGGATGTTTGTGACTCTGTAGGAGATTGGGAAAATTCAGGAGACTGGGCAAAATCTGCCACTAAGTCATTTTTTGATGAGAAGCTGAACCCTGAAAAGGGTCTTTAAATCTTGAGGGACCATCAGACTAACCCAGAAAAAAATCCCAACTCTAACAGCAAGGGTACTGGCCAGCAGTGTTCCAGCTCTACTGTTTGATCTCCTCTGGCCCTGCTGGCACCAGCTGCCTGCTTTGTCCCAGACCAGGGGTTTGGATCCAGATTAGTCACACCATGCCTCTGCCAGCCAGCTCGTGTGGTTTGGGCTGGCAGGCTTAGCCCGAGGAAAACCTCACCAATGCAATAACATTATTTGGGGGCTGGAGGGACCTGACGTTCGTAAGTGTTTTCTGCACAGGCATTGCTGCCTTTGATCAGGAAACCCACTAAGCAGCCATCATTAAAATGAATTACTTTTCCTTAGTTGGACTTAAAAAAAAACAAACAAAAAACATCCCCAAAACACCCCAACTCCTTTCCATAAAGCTAAAAGGTTTTAGCCCCTTTGTTTTCATATGACTCCGTTTCTGAAAAAGGTTGTGAATGTGACTTTGCACAGCAGGCTGCAAGAACTGCCTCCATTGCATGTTCCTTGCCACATAAAGAGCATGTGATTCTTCTTTCATGAAGGGGAAAACCTTGTGTTATGTCTCCTGTGACCTACTTGGCTGCGAGAGCCTCTGTGCAGAGCAGTGCTCTGCATCTTGGCGTTTATGCTCTGCTGGTTGTATGGCTTGTAGAGGTACAGTTTTGTGTGGCTCTTGCCAGCCCTTCAGCTGCTCAGTCTCAGCCTGGACTGTGCTCATGGCATGGTCTCTGGTTAAACACTGCTGAGTGCTGCCTGAGTGTGGGCAGCGGAGTGAAGAGTGGAGATGTGGCAGAGCTCAAAAGCTTCCCCTGTACCTTGAGGCTTTGAGCTGGACAGAAAGGGTAGTGGGGTGGGAGGAACAGGGCAACCTCTGAGATGCTGTGCTGCTCCAGATGAGCTGTTTGTGCCAAAGGAACTAAAAGAAACAGAAAAAAAGACCCAAGTTAGGTTAAACTCGGATTGAAAGGACCGAATGTTAATGCCACGTGTGTGATCTGTGCTGGGTTCACAACCTGTTTCCATTTTGGGGTTCAAAGAATAACGTGGGTGCACTGCATGTGTTCATGGCCATGCTGCTGCAACAGAGAGCCCGTGAACAGGGTACCTTCCAGGAAGGCTGGGGCGTGAGGGCTGATGTTGGTATCCACCTCCAAAACCAGCCTCAGAAAGTAAGATAGTAATAATAGAGTAAATTAACTTTTAGTTTTAAATTTTCTTCTGCCTTCTTCCCCTGCACACTGCAGACTCAAAGAAGGAAGAGTTTGCAACCTGGGAAATGCCATCCATGGTTTTGGAAGTGATGAATGGGAGTTTTACTCTTTGAGGAATTTCTAAATTGTAATCTCTGAATTACAAGATTAAATTTAGAGCAGCTACAGGGATACCCATCAAATGTATGCTACCAGGAGTGCAAATCTTACTGGTCCTAAAATGGTAATGATTTAATTTCTTCAACTTCTGTCTCTCTCTACCAAGAACTACTAAGAAGGAGTTAAGTAACTAACTCTCCTTCACTAAGAAGGAATGTTATGACAACCAATCTCCCCAAGGAAGGCAGGAAAGCTAAAGCTGAGTGATGTTTTCTCTCTAGAGCATAGGAAGCTGATAATTGGCAGCATACATAGTGCTGGCCATAACTTTTGAGGGCTTTGCTCATTTTTATGGCTGCTCTTAATCCCATTCCTGCACTTCAAAATTCAAGTTTTGTTGGTGAAGTCCTGAAATTTATTTAAAAGGGGACAAGACCTAATGAAATCAGCTGCTAATCACAATTTTTTGGAGGCCATTCCATTCATCCCATTTCACTCTCCTGCGGAGATCTGGTTTTGCCTGCTTTAAAGCATTTCCTATAACCTGGCAATGAAGGCAAACTAAGATCTTTTCTCTCTTGTGACATATCCTAGGCTGGAACATATGAGGTGGTGGATACCTGGGAGAGGACAGCAGCTCTGAAGTCAAGGGGGGAAAAAAAGGACCAGGCAACAGCTCTGCTGAAGCTAAATCTGTACAGAGATGTGGTCTGCAGCTGAAGACGTTCAAGCAAAGCTTCTCTTGGTGGGTGTTTGTGGACATGGAGCCAGGCTGTAATGCATTTGGTGCGTTTAAAACCTTGCAGTTAGCTCAGAGTGGTGCTGAAGGTCCCTGCAGCACAGCTGTTGGAGGAACACCAGCCACTGCTGGAGACCAGCAGCACCCTCTCACGGGAGTATGCAAAATGAAAGAGGAACTATCTCTGAGTTTGCAGCTTGCCAAAACCTCCATGATCTTCTCCAGGAGATGAGATTTTTGAAAGTGAAGAAGAGAGGCTGAAGTCCAAGTGAAGGAATATCCCTTGCTGCTGCACTGAGAGGACAACTGTCACAGGTGGAATAACCCATGATGGAAAGAGGAAAGGTGTGATCCCAGCTTGGATGAAGGAACCCAGCCTGGGCCAAGAGGATGCAGACAGGGAGAGACACCATCGCAGCAGAGATGGAGGGACTATCAAAATATGAATGCAAATGGAGTATTTATGGCTTTTATGTTGGCATTTGATGAGCACCTTAATGTCTTGCCAGAAACACTGTTAATGTTAAAAGAAAAGCTGCAGGCCATGAAAAGTGAGCAAGAAAAACTCGGGGCTTTCAGGGATAAACTGAAAGAAATATGGGAGTAGGTGTATAGGGAAATGAGAGATAAAATCAGTAGTTATTTCAGGGAAAAGGACAATCGCTTAGGGGTTGAAAGTGAGCTGAACCATTCATCTTACTAAGGAAGAAGCAGGGGATTAAAGAATTTGGGAAGGATCTTGGGGTGCCTGTCATATGGCAGATCTGCACAATGCAGGACTTGAAACAGCAAAGGGAAAAGTCAGGTTACATCCCTGAGATTCAATATCCCTGAAAGCCAACCCCTTGGGGAGGCTGAAGACAGATGTGAGAGAGCAGATTTCCCATGGGGGACTGCCTGCAGTGAAGGCAAACACTGATCCCTTCTTCTCCCTGCATCTCGTGCTTTGAGAAGGTATTTTTTGGAGTAGGAAGTGGCTACAACCATCCTGTGTGAGATGTAATTGCCTTGAAAAAGGTTGAAAATATTCTGCGATCAAGGAGGGTAAATGGAAGCATGAAAGATGGAGATGTTATTGGTAAATATGGAAACTTCTTTGGACAAGTTGGACACCAAACACTTGCGTCACAGCTTTAATGAGTGTTTGGGATTAGCAGAGCCTGGGCTGCAACCTGGTCAGTCCTTGTGCCCTCAGTGTGTTACTGCTCTGAGTGACAGAACCAGCCCAGCCATGGAGTCAGGTCTGAGCAAACGTCCCTAGGAGGCAGCTGGATTTACAGCCTTTGGTCACTCTCCATCCTGACCTTCTCGCCTCATTTTCTCTGCTGCAGCTGCTGTGGAGCTGCCCACCCCACTGAGCTCCTGGGGAAGTGCCTCTTCACCAGCACTTAGCAGTGAGTGCCGAGGTTCTCCAGCCCTCACCAGTGTGACATGAAGTGGCCTCAAGCCCACTGGCATAGGAGAGGCTCTTGGCTCTGGGGCATCCAGGCCCATCTCCTCCCCAGCTCAGATGGGAAACTCCACACAACTCGTTCTTCATCCCAGTGACAAATGCAGCAGTAAGCATATTGGCACAAGGCATTTCCATTTTTAATTGGATGGTTATTCCCACATCCTCCTTCAGACAGTGCCCTTCAAACCCACTTCCAGTAATTAAAATGGTAAATGTCTGCCCTTCACTTGCTGCCTCTGGTATTTTGTCCCTATAAATCCTACACAATGCCAGGGCTTTGATCTGCCCATCTGCTCTGATTGTGATCCCAGGACATCTTCAATTAACATGTTTCTAGAAATCTGGTGTTTCTTCAGATTTAAGCATTGATGCCTTCTACTGGTGCTATTTAGTTCCAAGTTATTGGTTAATCTAGTTATAGAGTAGTTACTATTTAGTTCTTGGCTATTTAGTTATACTACTTTTACAAAGTGTATTTTTTGTACATGTGCACAAAAGAATATATAGACTTGAACACAAGCCTTGCTGCTATATTTGGGAAATTTGATTTGGGTTATTTTTGGCTCTGGGTTCATATCAATCCTAAGCCTGTGCACGGAGAGGGCTGCACCAGCAGCCGGGGCTGTCAGACAGGGCTGCCCGTACAGCTTTGCTGGTGCCCATCCTCGTGGCTATGGGCTCTCAAATCTTGCTGAGTATTTTTGGTCCTGCCTGGAGAACTCCCAATATATGAAATATCAGCATCACTAGATGGCACATGTGAGCTGTTCTTGTCTGACTAGCAGAGGATAAGCCAGGCAGTGAGGTTTCTTCCCTCAATGTTATATTTTTTTATACTTGTGGCTGCTTCTGGCAGCAGGATGCATCTAATGCATCCAAACCTGCCCTGTAGCCCCATTAAGTACCACTGTTATCCAGTGTGGTTCTGCCACCTCCCTGTTCCTGCCCTTTCCATCCCAGGGATGCACTCAGACAAAGCTTTTATTTTGCCATCCTTCATGAGAATGAAATATAAACCCAAGAAATAACATATATTAAATGAAAACAACATTATAAAAATGATCTTAGCACATTTCATGAACTGTCTTTCTGTAAATAATTGCTTGTAATAATATTTTATGAATTCTTTGTATACATAACTACCTGCAAAAATATTGACAATCAAAGCCTAAAACTGCAGAATAATGGTCTTTGCTGGCAGGGGACGGGGTGGTGGCTGTCCCACTGCATGGCCCTGAGCATCTGGTGCCCTTCCCCTGAGATGTCTGTCCCCCTGCTGTCACTACAGGCGTGACATGCATCTAAGTTATGGCCTGAAGTGGCTGAAACCAGGTGTCAAACATGCTCCTAAAGTGCCCTGGGCTTCTGTTAACATCTGCTGCCCAATGGGACCTTTGTCACAACGAATGATGCTGTTTGTTGGGTGCCTTGTTCAGGGCTTGGCGTGCCAAGTATGGAACTCGTGGAGGAATTTCCCTTGCTAAAGCTTTCAGTTGAAGTTTAGGACCAAAGATCAAAAAGAGGCTTTTGGACAGGCAGAAATAAAACACTTTAATCAAAAGAGAACAGAAAATGTAGCACTAATTACAGTCAATGGAATAGAGGCTGATGTGTGTGTGCACACGTGTGTAGGGAGCTGGGGTTTAACGTCAACTTCTGCCCTGTTCTTTCATAACTAAGGATATTTCCACATGGTGACTGATGTATGTCAGGGCTAAAAGGAAAATCACCTTTTCCTTCTCTAGGGTGGAATAGATCAAAGGGCAGAGTGTCTTCCGAAAGAGGAAATCCACATCCTTACAGGATGCTCTGCAAGCTGCTGTTGCTGTCCTGCTCTCTGGATTTTATCCAGGTTGGATGCACCAAGGAAAGCAAATATCTGCTGAGCTCTCATGGTTTGCATGCCTGGGAGATGGGCTGCTCCCAGCCTCGGCAGAAGTGCCAGACATTGGCTAACGCTTTGGCTTGTGCTTGGGAAATAATCTTGTCTGCTCCAAACTCTGTTGGGATCTGTGGAAAGGCTACACTGAGCTCAGAGGAGTGCAGTGAAACATCTAAACTATTCTCTAACCTGTGTCTGAGCAAGTAGGTGGAGATTTTGCCCTGATCTTCCCTCTGAAGTGGAAAGGAAACCCTCCTCACCTCTCCCACATGGACTTGATTTGTAAGATCTTTTGTACCAATTTTACCCTGCACCTGCCTTTATTTTTGTATAAACACCAAAGCAGAAATTTTAAGGATTCTTGGCTCAAGTCACCCACTTCTCCTCCCTGCAAGGCTCAGTGGGATGACCTCAAGGCAGCCAGCAATGCTCATCACCAGCTCTAGAAAATATTTCTTTAGGAATAAATCTCTTTTTCAGGCATTTCTATAGGCGTAAAGTGGGTTGAAGGAGAGCTCCCAGGCAGAACGAGGATTCTGTGAGATCCTTGGCAGGAAAGTATGAATTGTAAGGATCATAAAGAGCCCCTTTCCAAGGAGTCCAGTGGCAGATGCTCTCAGCAGCATGGCCCAGCCTGCTCCTCCAGCAGGACCGGCATCCTCTGAGGAATACTCTTTTACAGCTGAGCCATCTTCTTTCGTCTTCCAGAAAAAACAACCCCTCTCTCCCAGAGCAGCCCCCAGCTTCTATTGGATCCAGCAATTTTTCTTGTGCTAATGCAGCCCTCCCATTCCTGCCAGGGATGGGATTACAAGTCACTCAATACCCAGCTTTAATCTGATGCCAGAACTTGCTTGCAGGGCTGTGGAAGGCCTTTTCTCTTGCAGGCTCCTGATCACATTGTCTTTCCTCTCAAGTTTCTGGTATCACATCCCTACTGTTCTTGTCAGCCAGTTGTTGGCCAGTTCTGGTATTTTGACTTTTTTTTGAAGAGGACAACCCATGTGTTGTGGAATGGAGATGAGAACTCTGGCTACTCCTGTATAATGCCAGGGATGGGTCTAAATCCTCAGTGAGGTGGTAAGGACCCATTGGCTCCCTTTCTCCCTCTCCGTGGGGGCTTTGCTTCTCTGCAGCACTGAGGGGGAGTGCAGCTCATTGGCAAGGGCTGTTCTTCCCTGAACCAGAGATGCCCTTTGTTCCCATGGGAAGAAGAAGCTCAAAGGGAAAAGCTGTAGGGCTGTGTCTATCCTGTTGAGGACACCAAATGATTCAATGGACCCTATTTATTACAGTCCATAAATAGGTTAAATTATTCTATTGTCCAAGTCCAGTGGTGATTTCCACCATCTCCTTCAGTGTTTTTCCCAGCTGTATCCACTCAGCAACAGCAGAAACAAGTTGTCACAATGCTTAGAGAAGTTCTCTATACACTCAGTTTTACCTGGAGGAATTGAAAGACCTGTAGCCTAAACCCACATGTTCTGCAGTACCCACATGTTTCACTGGGTACTGCAGCTACAGCTGCATTTCGGGCTGGGATGCTCACACATAACCCAGCCACATTTAGATTTGATCTCATGCCTTCCGTTTAACTGCACAAAAGAAATACTGCAGCTGAAGAACAGATGTTCTTAGTTTTGTTTTGTTTTTTAAAAAAACAGTGTTACACATCTGTGTTTGCAGGATTATTTGATCAGGCAACCTAAGTATAACCTGATTAAATAACCGTTTAAATAGAGCTGAACCATTCCCCCCCCTTTTTTTTTTTTGCAAATATCAATCCAGTGTGAATATTTTGCTGCCAAGTCTCTGCTTCTAGAAGTGTTCCAGTGCTTAAACTCCATTTGTGAAGATGGCAGAAACAAGCAACTCCTCAGCTCCAGAAGCTCTTGTTTGCCAAGGTGAATTTTCCTTGACCGTTTTACATGGCCATGAATCCTTCTGCCATGCCTATGCTGGCAATCAGCAATGAGCCATGGCAGCTTCTTCCTTCCCTGAGTCCTCTTGCCCATCACTGCAGCTTCCACTGCTTGACGCTCACTCAATTAATTTTTTTTCCAGTGACTCAAAGACTTTTTTGCCAATTCTATTCAGCAGTTTGGTCCTGGATAAGTAAAAGATGTGTTAGACTGTATAACAGCTAATAATTTTGTCTGCAGCTCTGTAAGCACAATGTGAAAACTTATCTGCCAGATTAATACCAATGCTTCCTGAATTTAAATAGCCTACAAATAATGTTTTGCTTGGCATGTATTTATCACCTCTTTATCTGACATGCCGTATCTTCACTGCTTCACTAGTGTTACTTGCAAGACAAGATAACCATGATACTTAGAAAATACTGTGGCCTGTGATGATTTTGGGTTTGATTTTTTCTGAGAAGTGAAGACGGCTGACACATTCTTCAATATATGCAGAAAAGATGTATGCTAGGAGGTCGTGACTTCAGCTTCTTTCTTCTCTTTCTTCTTTTCTTCTCTGAAGAATTCATGGAGATGCTGGATTAAGTGCAGTTTGACTTGATGATCTTAAGGGTCTTTTCCAACCTAAATGGTTCTACGATTCTAAGATCTCTTCGGTACCTGCAGGCACAGCTCCTTGCAATGATGGCACACTTGATGCCTCTGTGTCACTCACCACTTCCCTGTGGTTACTGATGTCATAAAATTGTAGAATGGTTTGGACTGGAAGGGACCTTAAAGGTTTCACACTCCCTGCTATGGGCAGAGACACATTCCACTATCCCATGTTGCTCCAAGCCCCATCCAACCTGGCCTTGGACACTCCTGGGGAAGGGGCAGCCACAGCTTCTCTGGGCAACCTGTGCCAGGGCCTCACCACCCTCACACGGAAGAATTACTTCCTAACATCTAATCTAACTCTCTCCTCTTTTAGCTTAAAACCATTCTCCCTCGCCCCACCACTATCTGCCCATGTATATATTGTCCATACTCTGTCCTCAAGGAGGCTTCTACTCCAGCCTCATCCGACATATTGAATTTCCACCTCTCCCCAAACAATTCAAGTTGTAAAAGCCATGACATCTGTTTTGATAGGTTGCACCCTACGAGGAGGGTGTGCATCACTTTCCCACTCCCCTGCCTGGGCGGGGTTTGTTTGCCCCTGCAGTGTGAAGATGAGGTTACTGAGACCATGGGAGTTGGTGCTCCGGCAAACAGCTCTGTTTGAAGCAGACCACTGGTCCAGGACAGCCACGAGAGAAAGCGTTGCAGCCTTTGCAACTCTTGTTTGGAGTGAAAAGGAAAATATACGGTGATGGAGGGGCTCTTGGCTTTGATCGTTACTGGTTCAGGGAAATAAAAACATAACCCAGAGGGAGTGAGCGAGGGGTGTAATAATGTCAGCTCAATCTCTTTGTTATTTTCCAAGACCAAAAGGAGCTGGGGGAGTTTAGCTTTTATTGCCTTCCCGTTTTGTTTTCTACTTTTCAGCTTTCTTCCTCAAAAATCAATGCAGCCCTCTCTGGGCTTCTCACACTTGTGCGCCCCCACTCCTGCGCCCCCACTCCTGCCAGCCCCCAGCCCACTGCAGGCTGTGGGGCACAGTGCTGGTGTAGCACACTGGTCACGGTGCCTATCACTGCTCAGCCTGCTGGGTGCTACTTCAAAAGATGTGTGGTAATAATCCTTTCTTCAGTGTTTTGAACTGGGGTTTACTCTCTTGGCAGAGCTCACCCTGCTGTGTTGATGAAGGGTGTTTGGGTGCAGCCAGGACAGAAGCCTGAACAGAGTTCTCTCACTCCAGAAATGTGCTGATCAGCATCCATCCACAGAATTCCATTAATAACATCTTTTTCCTTCAGCACCAGCTCTAGCCTTTTTTTCAGCATCATGAAGGACTGAGTCTGCCATGCTTGGGGAAAACCATGCTCTGGGCTGGTTTATCTGGCTAGGGCAGAACACAACTTTCTGTTGGGCCACATCTTGGTTAAGTAGCTGAGCAATGCCTGGAACCTCCAGCAGGTGGTAAAGTGGACAAATGGGAATAGGAACAACCAATTCTGAGCTGAGCCCACATCCTGAACCAGCTCGTCCCTTCCCCCGTGTGAAGCTGCGGTAGCTTCAGCCTGTCCTGGCTGCAGCTGGGCTGGCTGGCATGGCCACTCTCTTGGCTGCTTGGCCCAGAGGTTATGGATCCTCAAGGATAACTTGCTTGGTCCATACTGTGCTTTGTGAAAATAACCAGTTAAAACTACACAGCTGTTTTAAAGAGTTTTAAAGATACTTGTGTCATGTTTAGAGAATGGGGAAGGAGGGAGCAGTGACATGGGTGGGTGTGAGAGGGCTGTGCTGCTGGTGGTAAATAGCTGCTAAGGCTCATTTGCAGAGACCAGCAGCAGCCCACTTACACTGGCCCAGGTAGAAATTGTTTATTCTGACACAGAGATGCTCCATGAAGCATCAGAGCTGTGTAAGCATCCCCAGTGCAGGATTTTCTGCAGAGGAAACAACCTGTCTCTGACATGGGCACAGCAGGCAGAGAGGCTTGGCTCTGAGCAACACAGCCTAGGTTGAGTTTATAAGTGTAAGAGGCATGAAGACATGTTTAGATAGTGTGATACCCAGCAGCGAGGCATCCTTGCTTATTTTATCATTCCGTCAGCATGTTCTTGACTGATTATGAATGGATTGCTTGCAGGTTAACAAGCTGAAAACATTTTTGTTACTAAAGAGAGCCAAATCAAACTCTACTGAACAAATACATCTTGGATCTCTAGCTAATGAGTTTTTCTGCTGTTCAAACATGTTATGTGATATGAATGAAACTGCAGTTGAATTAGACTCAGCTGTTCATGTAGAATTCACAAGCTGCAATTTTTATTCTCACAGCGTTATTTTAGGCAGGTAAGTTATTTTTGGAGGAAATGACAGTTTTGCACAATTCAGCTATGTAAAAGTAATTAATGAAAATAGTATTTACTGGTCCCATTTTATGAAGAAATTGAATCAGAAGCATACTTTGAAATGCAGAAGGGCTGATCCTTCCATGCCTCCCACCTTTTCACCACTAACTCCCGAATAAAACATTTGTTTTGTGGTTTGCTTTGTAAAGCTGTGCCCTGTCAGGGGAGCACAGGGCACAGCTCCTGCAAGCCCAGGCCCAGGACTGTCACCTGATGTCATTGGTACCTGCAGTGACTCTACTGACTTTGATTTATTCCAAGCTAATTTGGTATGAATAGTATCAGAACCAGGGTCACAGCTATATCCATTAGTGATGCAGACCAGAGCTTAAAAATAATCCTCTGACTGACATGCAGATTTATATAATGAGAGATGGGGCAATTCCAGATTTCTCCAGCACACTGGTGTCAAACAAGCTGCTCTGAGTGCTCAAGACCTAAAGCCTGTGATGGCAAAGGAACTTTTAGACAGAGCCTGTATGTGAAGCCTTTGTGGAATTATTGTTAGTCAAATCTATTATGATGCATTCCCTTCTGTTCCATTTTCACCTGTTAAATTAAGATGTAGCATTACTAAAAACCAAGAACTACTAAACTAAAAGAGGGAACTGACATTTAGAGCATTTTGGGTATTTCTTATACTGTAGAAAGTGTTTGTAAAATTTAAGCCAAAGTCACAAGCACATATTTTCTCTGTTGAGAACATGTAGTGTAATCCTGCTGTTCTTCTGGCACTCCCCAGGATAATCTACAGTTCATAACCCGTAGGAAAAATAGAGCCCAAGAGAGCAGATGACAGCGATGCCCAACTCCATATGAAGAGACTTGCTGCCATCTTTTGGTAGATGCATGTTCCAGAAAGTCATGAAAAATTACCTCTCACAGAAATGAAACATTCTCTCCCTCTGCTCATTCTTAGCCCACCTACAGCATCAACCCCTGGAGGGATTTAAAAAATGTGTAAATGTGGCATTTGGGGACATGGTTTAGTGGTGGACTTGGCAGTGCCCGGTTAACAGTTGGACTTCAAGGTCTTTTCCAGTCTAAACAATTGAATGATTCTGTGATTCTGTGCACTCAGCCTCTACTGCAGGGGCAGCCTGTGAAAATTAATCTCAGCCAATGGCACCCCAAGGAGCCCCCAATAACCCTGTGGGTGCCTGCAGGGCTGGAAGGGCTGAATGTGGGGCAGGGGCTGGGCTGGTTTCTTCACGGTCTTGCTGCTCAGAGAAAAGCTATAGGGAATAGCCTGCAACCTCTGCATGTCTGCAAGTAATAAAATACTTCTTTATGCCCAGAGGAAATAATACATTTGATAAGCTGGGCAGCAGCAGGATGATGCAAGGGGAGGGAGCAAGGCTGGGAGGCAGTGCTCCACAAATCACTCTCGTTACTGTGAGGTTTACCTTTGCAGAGGGCAAAGAGCTGAGGCTGCACTTTGGCAGGGGCAGGTTGAGGAGCTGCTGCTCAGGGTGAAAGTGCACCCTTGTGACTGACAAAGGGATGATGGGGAATATCCTGTGCCCCTGCTTCCCCCCGGGGTTCTGCCTCTGCACTGGCAGCCCCCTCACTTCCCTTGCTCCTCTGACTCCTGGAGGAGGAGGTTCAATGCACTCCAGCAGAAAGCTGCCCACTGTTTTTCCTGGGCTACGTTTTTTTTCCTGGGACAGTGAGTGAAGTCCAGGACAGGCTCTGACAAGCCTCAGGATGCAGGAGAAGAGGGAAGGCACCAACTGCTACCAGAGGGAGAACTGAGAGGGTGTTGAGAGCTGACACTTCACCCTGAGTGCAACTCTGTGCTCTGGTTACGACATCCACACTCGTAGAGGTGCCTGGATCAACAAAATGACTGTGGTTAGAAGAACTTTCCAAATTTGAAAGAGACCTCTTGTTTCCGTGGGTTCCTGCCCTGGTGGCAGGCTGCACACTTTATTTTAATGTGGATTTGGTATCTGGCACAATTCCTTCAGCCTTTGCTGCCTCAGCTGCCTTTCTAAGGTTGATATGTGGCTACACACAATCCTTTACCCTCTACCACCCTGTCATGCCAAGAAATTCCTGAGATCCCACAGAATTCCACAAGCCACTTCATTTATACACTTCAGTTCAACATTAAGTTCCTTGCAGGCTTTATTTAGTTTGAACCCTGACCAAAGTTCCCAAGTGCTGTGTGTGGGTGCTCAGCTGGATGACTCTAACCTTGCTCCCGGGCTGTGCTGGGGCAGGCACCACTCACCTGCTGGGGATAAAGTCCTGCCACA
Source organism: Ifrita kowaldi (assembly GCA_013398055.1). Classification (NCBI taxonomy): domain Eukaryota; kingdom Metazoa; phylum Chordata; class Aves; order Passeriformes; family Cinclosomatidae; genus Ifrita; species Ifrita kowaldi. The sequence continues at coordinate 882,668 of VZRS01011109.1, forward strand.
TCTGTGGGAGCGGCGCCCTTCAGAGAAATGCTGTTGGGAAAGCAAAGGCATGAACCAGGTAAGAGCACAAGCAGGGAAACTGCCTCCTTTCACCATCCAGTCCCACTGTGCAAGGGAGAAAGAGTGGGAAAGAATTAATTAAAAAAAAAAA
>VZRS01011109.1:883215-982803 GCA_013398055.1 Ifrita kowaldi
GGCGGGGGCAGGTAGGGCTGTCCCGGGCGGGAGTCCCGGGCCGCCCCCTCCGAGCCGCGGGGCGATGCGGGCGGCGGGACCCGCTCACGGGTCACGCGTGGGAGCGGGGGAGCCCGCTGCGCCCCGGGCGGGTTTGCCCACCCGCGGCCCGTCGGAACGGGGATAACTGTGTCCTTACGTAATGCCGGGCATTGCGACACGGGGGCCTGCTGGGAGGCGCGGGTGGCGGGACGTNCCCATGAGTGGGATGTGAACTCTTAGCAGTGATACCTTTTTTGACAAGAACATCCCTTGCATAGTGGGGGCAGAAGGGTGGCTAGCCAGACCATCTGCAGTTTCCTGGCTGGGATGGTTCCCCTTTTTATCTTGTGGATGATGCTCTGAGCGTCCCAGGGACCTCCAGAAATGCAGGACTGGGTTTATATCTCACCCTGAAAGTGGCCCAGCTTCACCTCTGCTCCTCTCTGATGGCAGAACACTCCCTGCCTGACCTTTTGTCACCGGGAGAGTGTTGCTCTGGACCCAGCCCAGCTTCCCTATAAGCTGTGAGGGCTGATTCTTGTGTCTGAGGAGGAGTTAGGAAAGACGCCACCTCCCTAATTCATGAGAGCAACTCCACGCCCCGCAGTCAGTCCCCACGGGGGGAGTGTTACTGCCTCGCTGGCCCCTGGCCCTCTGACAGCTCCTTTGGACACTCACCAGCCATCATACACAGCCTCACCTGCTCACAGACCCTCTTTCAAACTCTCCCTTCTGCCCTTCCCACCACTCTTGCCTTAACCAGGATATGGGGAATTGAAATTTTAACAAGACGTGGAGTTAGAATTAAATTCTAAATCGAATTCTAGGTAATTCTAGTTTAGCTAATTCAAACTAAATGGGGAGTTTCATCGAATCAGAATAGTTTGGGTTGGAANCCCGGCGCCGCATCCCGGGATGCCGCCGGCCGCAGCCCGGAGGCCGAGCTGGATGAACCGGGCGCTGGCCCCGTGACAGGAGCGGAAAGGTCACTGGGCCACGGCGGGCGTGCGGCTCCCGAGGAGCGCTTCAGCAAGCGGGATTGTTCTGCTCCTTCCCGGGGAGCAAAGGTCGAAGGTGGCTGTACCTGTCCGGGTTTAGCACAGTCTTGGCTCTGACATCCCTTTCACTTCGCTCCTCCGCACACCCGGGATCCTTCTTGCGGGTTGGCAAATTCATTCTGATAGGTACCGAGACCCCAAGCCTCAAGCCAAGCAGCCAGACCGATTTCGTCTTCCATTTTATTCTGCTTATTCTCAGAATGTAGCTTTTTACTTGGGTGAAATAATGTCAGTTTANCTTTAAAGGTCACCTAGTCTCATCTCCAGCAGAGCTGGGGATTCTGGTACCCAGGCGGCTGCAGCTGTCCTGGATCGCACCGGGGCTAAACTAGTGCAGCTCGGGGATGCCGCAGCCGGGGGCCGGTGCGGTCCCTTGTGCGGGTGCCGCTGTGGCGCGGGATGCCGGCGGAGCGCCCTGCCCGGGGAGCGGCTCCCGCAGCCCCGGCCGCCCCGCCCNTGGCGGGACAGCGGCGCGGCGGGGTCCCGGCGCCGCATCCCGGGATGCCGCCGGCCGCAGCCCGGAGGCCGAGCTGGATGAACCGGGCGCTGGCCCCGTGACAGGAGCGGAAAGGGCACTGGGCCACGGCGGGCGTGCGGCTCCCGAGGGGCGCTTCAGCAAGCGGGATTGTTCTGCTCCTTCCCGGGGAGCAAAGGTCGAAGGTGGCTGTACCTGTCCGGGTTTAGCACAGTCTTGGCTCTGACATCCCTTTCACTTCGCTCCTCCGCACACCCGGGATCCTTCTTGCGGGTTGGCAAATTCATTCTGATAGGTACCGAGACCCCAAGCCTCAAGCCAAGCAGCCAGACCGATTTCGTCTTCCATTTTATTCTGCTTATTCTCAGAATGTAGCTTTTTACTTGGGTGAAATAATGTCAGTTTAAAAATCCCTATGTCTCTGCTTTCCCCTCCCGAACGGAGCACTGTGGGGCCACAGCAGCAGCTGCCTCCATTCTGCCTTGTCACAGCCCTTGCTGGGAACAACTCTTGCTGGAGGGGGAAAGTCTTTGAGTCATTCAGTCTTTAGGTATTTGCAAAAAGAAAAAAAATGGTAACAAATTTTTCAGGAAATGAAGTGGAGCTGACTCATCATCAGTGACCAATGCAGGGTTGTGTCTCGGGAATATTTATAGCAATTCCAGCAGAAACAGATCCCAGCTTGTTTCTCTGATGGTTTAGTGAGAATAGACATGTGTTGCAGTTTGTTTTGTTGGGTGCAGTGGTTGGTTGAATAATCACCTTTCTCATGGCATTTCACCTATGAAATTTTGTCAGAAATGGGCTTTTGCACTATTGCAATGACATTCTGGAATAATGCCTCCCCCCAGCAATCTCCATCAGAGGTTCGCACTGATCTACCTTTTCTTCCTGCCCACATTTTGGGTGCGTGTGTGGGGGTATGAAAGTGTGGGGACATCGCTGTTGGCTGCTGTAGCAGCAGGAGGGTGTCCCCAGCCCCGGCACTGTTGGGATGGAGTCAGGACACACAGCTCAGGCCCTCGTGGGCTTGGCGTGTGCTGCAGGTAGGCAGAAACCCATCCACCGGTGTGGCAGATGCTCCTCTTCTGTGTGAGCTGTCACATTGTGCTGGAAGACAAGATTCCATTTTAATTACTCATCCCCATTGATCTGGTGCTGGGTGTTCCTGCAGTGGGGCCAGGAGCGAGGGACATGTCCCTTCCTGGGCGTGCTTGCCGGGGCGTGCGCTGGCCTGGGCCCTGCCATGCTGGTGGCGCGGGGTGGGACAGCAGCACTGCTCTTCTCCTCCTCACAGGTATTTAATAGAAAAGGTTTAATTTTACATGTAGGGTCTGTGGTTCTGTGTTATTCCCATGCAGTTTAGTAACTACAGTAGCTACAGCAAGCAGGAACATCCTCCAAGTTTACTTAATTGGTACTTATATGTGATAGTTTAATAGGGGGTTGCCATACAACACTGCAGTTCTTAACTTATACCCATACAATTAAGAGCAAGCTGTCTCTTTCTTTAATTCCGTAGTTAGTATAGCCTAAATAATAATATTTACACTTGCTTTTAAGGGGTTTATCTCCTCTATGCTCCTCTGTTTATTGGGCTACTGCATAAACCCTTCTTTAAATCTGCTCTATCATGCATGCAGTTCCAGAGCAAAGCTCCAGCAGAAAGGCTGGGATCTTGCAAGTGTCACAGGGACGCTGCATGGCTTTATAATGCCTGCAACAAAAGAAATTGTGGACTCCCAATCTTAAATTTTGAGTCATAATGGTGCACAGATTATATGATGTTGGCATAGTAACAAGTTGGGACAAAAAGTATTGTTAAGTGTTGTATCTAATAATGCTGAGTATTTACAAACCACATGCTTTTACTGGCTTCTCAAAAGCCTCATGAATGTGCCCAGCTTGATGTTTGACCTCTGTGTGACTGCGCATGTATTTACAGGTAAGTGTGTTCTTAAGTCTCTGTACAATGAGGCTGCTGAACCTGATTTGAAGCAGACTGTGGGCATGACTTGCAGGGATTTGGGATCTGGACTGTAAAACCTGAAGTGTGGAGCCAGCACCATGCTCCCCTGGCAGCCTGGGATGTTGGATTGGGATGCTGGTGCCAAGTGGAGCTGGTGCCCCCAGCCAGCCATGGGACGTGGAGGGAGCTGGGCCCTGCTCTGTCTGAGAGCAAAGCCCCATCCTTCGTGGTATATTGACACAACAGACGTTGGCTGGGAAATGTCACTGCCAGGCTGGGGGTCCAGAAAGGCACCTAAATGCTGCTTCATTCCAAGGAATGATTTTTCCTTTAATGAAGGAGATAAATGACAAATAAATTAATATTGTTTTTAACCTTGAGGCAGAAGACCCTCATGGGTTTTTCCCCATGCAGACAGACTGTACCTGGTCTCATAACCCAATGCTGTGTGTCCCTCCCAGCTGTTCCCAGCAGCTGTAACGTGTGCACCTTGCAAGTAGCATCTTTTCATGCTTGTGGAGACAGGGAGCTGGAATGTTCAGAACTACTGGTACCATCAAGAAATGGTATATGAGTTCAAATTTATGGGGAAAAAATGTGGCTACATAAGAATAAATCTAACCTTTTTACTTTCTTAGCCTTGAATCTTATAGACTTCCATTGTCTTCATGGGAATTTTATTCTTATAATGGGTTTTATTCTTATCTTAAATTTTTAGATTGTTTCTTTCCCCATGTAAATATCATAAATTTGATACATATGTGCAGGGAGACTTTAACCTAGGCATGCATGAAAGTTATCAAGGAGAGATGGGTTTTCCTTTGGTTGCAGCCAATCCTTGTATCTGCCAGGGCACCCTGTGGGTTTGCTACTTTTTGGACTGAGTTTGATTTAATTGCCCAGAACTGCATCATAGAGTGAAAACTTTGCCATCTGTGACACTGGAAAATATTCAAATTTGGCCTGCTGTAATGAAATCTTCACTGGGGCTGCCTCTTGCATCCTGCAGCACCAAAGGGAGCTCCCGTTTTTCTCCCTGTGGCAGTTATAAATCCAGCATTCCTGGAGGTATGCTCACAGCAGCACTTGGAGCTTACTCTTCCTCATTTCAGGTTTTCTTCAGTCATCAGTTGTGCTGTGGTGTTTCTTACTCAAGAAAACCAAAATACTTTCCCACTTCGAACATGTTACAGATATTCTACTTGGCCTGCTCTGTGCAGGAGTCGAGGTCTGTAGTCATGCTGAGCTATTCGCACAGTTGGACAAGGATAAAAGCAATGAATTCATTTCAGTCCAAACCTAATCTGAGTTAATGTGCAGGGATCCCACTGGTGAAAAGCAAGGGCACTCGGCCACGGCCATTCCTTGATCCTTTAAGAGTTTGAATCCCTGCTAAGCATGCTTGTCTTACAACCTGTACTCACACAGGATGTAATCAGTTTTGTTTTCCATCTGTTAAACAAGAGGCTTCTGATTAGCCAGTGCGAACAGAAATAATTATTTTTGTTTTGTTCTCGCTGACAACAGGAAGGTTAACCACCAAGTACACAGCTCCTGGCGTTCTCCACACTCAGCAGTTTTAAACACCTTGCTCTGTGTGTGTGACATTATTTGCCTTACAACCGGCAGGGATTTGGCTTTCAGTATTGTCCCCTAATTATAGTAATTGTCTAAGTGGAGCTCTCATGTCTCCCACTGTTCTGGGCCCAGGCTGCAGCAGTGGAGCAGCCTGGCACAGCTCATGCACCTGATGAGCGTGGGTCATCAGCCAGAGGGGATACACAGGCGTCAGGGAACAAAACTTGGCTTCATGGGTTTGGAGAAGGGAAATACATAACTGAGAAAACCCAACCCAAAAGCATACAGCATTCATTTATGAAGAAAATAATTTGATTCTGAGATGCAGCTGGCACAGCAGTGCATTGTCTTTCAAAGCAATGCTTATTTGATTTTTCAAGTGTAGGGATTTGTAATATTTTTAATTTTTGATGAGGCTAAATGGCAATATCCATCAGGAGGTTCTCACGGGGCTGGGCTGCTCTGGCAGGGCAGAAGCATTTGCTGTACACAGACAGCTCTTAGTGACTCCTGCCATCCCTCTCCTGAGTGCTGCCTGACTTTGGGAGGGTGATTTCCAAGCATTGTATCTGCTTCTAGTGACTTCAATGAGGAGCAGAGGAATTATTCACATAAATTTGGTAATACTTTCTTTGGGGTTTTTTCTGCTTATGTTTTTGGAGTTTTTTTTCCTTTTTCTCCACCCTTTTAAAGGCTGATTTTGTGTATAAACATTAAATCCCTGCTTTTATGTTTTCACAAAACAGACCCAAGAAGAGACATGTAGGTCCAATATAAGCAGCTAAAACTGCTTTGGAATATGAGGTAAAAAAAAAAAAAAAAAAAAAAATTAAAATTTATTTTAACTCTTTAGCTGCTTGTGTATTTGGGGATGCATTTTAATACTGGACTATAACTGGAAAGAGATGACATGCATCCAAGTAGTCTGCAACTAAAGCTACATGATAGTATGTGCCCTTGTATCCTACTTTATGTTGTGAAAAGAATGTTTGCTTTTATTTAGCCACCAGATCTGTTTTGCTCCCTCTAGGATAGGGACTCTTCCTTTATGCAATAGCAATATCCTGCTTTAACAGGCACCAGCTTGTTGTCTGGAGTGCTTGGGGTGCTGAGTGACTGCCGAAAGTCCCTATCTGATCTTCATGGGGTGGTGAGCTTGTCTGAGAACTGCATCCCAGTCTGCAGCCAGAGAGATATTAAAGCACCCTCGTGTTCAGAGCTAGTGGGTTTGTGTGGGAATTAAAGGAGTACTTTTCTGCTAACATTGAATACTCTGGAGTAAGAATGTCAGGCATTTTTTTAAGCATTTGCATACGTATGTAGTAAACTGCTTATTACTTTTGAATAGCCACAAAGTTTGTGAATATGGAATTTTAGCGCAACATCTGGTATCGAGAGGATTAGCTTTATAACTATGATTTATCTCCTTTGCTGTGTAGAATTCAGAAATCTTGTCTACAAAGACAGAAGATGTACACCACTTCAGATTGCTTGACTTTGTTTCCCCTAAAGAAATGACTTTACTTGGATAAGAAAGTAGAAATTATTGTACTTGGATAAAAAAAGAGATTCACTTGGTTTGTTCCTCTCAGGATCCTATTTTCGCCTCCGTGTATGGTGAGACAGCTTCCCCAGTGGCTGAGAAAACAGGATGCTTTTATCTCTTTTGCAGGAGGCCACTGAACTAAGAATGTCAGGGCCTGCTGAAGATTGGCAAGTGAGGACCTCCATGGCACCATGGGCATCCCTAAGAATCAAAACACAGTGGAGAAAGCTGCCCCTGCAGTGTCCCCTCCACTGGGCCGTGCCTTTGCAGGGAGCTCCAGTCTGCATTTGGCTGCTGAAGCGGGGTTGTGGCCACCCTCCCAATGGCCTGACTTCACAGGGTGGCCTCCCTGCAGTCTGAATCTTTCTCAGCAAGCTCATTTTTTCTCGGGTGCACAGAAAAACACATAAAGGTCAATGTTTAAGGAGACATCTTAACCCATTAATAGCAATAGCAAAGCCAAAGAAAACAAGCACAAGAATGACCATTTATTGATTTTGCTGACATAAATGTTATCCATTTGCTGTTCTGAATTAGGGGAAGAGAGATGTTCCTGATGGTAGATGCTTGTCCTGGTTGCATTTCCTGAGTGAATGAGTTGGGGCCCTGATGCTTTACATCAGAATGCAGAGATCCATTGCGAGAAACAGGAGAAACATTTCCAAGAAATGGTTTGAAAAAACCATAAGTTCATTCATGCAGTTACACTGATAAGAAAACAGCAGTTAACTCTTTGGAAAGGCATAGGCAGTTCCTTTTCTTTTAATCTGTATTTGCTCTGCAGCTTGTTTCACAACCTCAGTGGCAAGTGCATGGTCATTGCTGCTGCTGGCTCCCGAGCAAAATGAAATTACACTGTTTGCAATAGCTGTTTTCTTCAGGCTGTATTTCAGTGATGGGTGGGGGATACAAAATGAAAGTGGCTGAAATGGGCTTAAGTTTCTTGTTGCTTAAATGAATTAAGTAAGTTTCTGAACACTGTAATTTCCTTTTTTTATTTCTTAAATTTTCCCTTCCAGAAAATGGCTGTTCCACCTGCTTATGCTGACCTGGGCAAATCTGCCAGAGATATTTTCACCAAGGGATATGGTAAATAAAGCCAAAATAAGTTTGGTCTTTTGCTGTCTACCTGATTCCTGAAACTGTTAGGATTTTAGTACTTTCCCCTGAGAAATACTCCAATTATTTCCATTAGAATCCACAGAATCACAGCTTCACGATGCCCTTGCTGTTTGGAAAGGGAGGGTAACTTACTTTTCTTCTGATAAAATTCTTCTTGTTTCCCATAGAACTGATGTTGGTTTTGAGAGAAAATTGTGTGCTGTGTTTTGGCTGCGCCTTTGTATTGATGAACAGGATCACTGCTGTCAGTGGTCTGCTTATGAACAGAATGCTGCTCACTGTGAATAAAAGTATTATTACCTAATTTGGTCCCAATTATATTGCTGAGGTCAATAGGATTCATCAGTCAAGTGCTATCTGAAGTTAGTACAAGCTGCTTCTTAGAAACATATGGTTTGATAACTGTGCCCTTGGTTTAACTATTTAATAGTTCACAGGTGATTTAGAAGAGAGTTTTATGAAATAAATCAGAAATGCTTTTCAAATCAACATATATATGATTAATATTTTTTACTCACCCTCTAGGTTTTGGGTTAATAAAGCTTGATTTGAAAACAAGATCTGAAAATGGACTGGTGAGTTTGGAAGCACATTGAAATCCTAAACATTGCAGTGTTTTTGTGATTACTGTATATTTCTTTTTAAAATAAATATATTTGTATTTATCCGAACTAATATTTAACAAATTATAATTACAGATACGTTCTACAAGTATAAGCATTTGCCTGATTGCATATATGTATATATTGACAAATGCATATATTACATGTATAAATTATTTTTTTTCTTTCAGGAATTCACAAGCTCAGGTTCAGCAAACTCAGAAACAAGCAAAGTCAGTGGTAGTTTGGAAACAAAATACAAATGGGTAGAATATGGATTGATGTTCACAGAAAAGTGGAACACTGACAATACACTAGGCACTGAGATTGCACTTGAAGATCAGGTAATTTTTGGCTCCAAAAAAGCAAATTTGCAAATTCACATACGCCAATGTCTAATTAGAAATCCAACCAGTGAATTTCTTTTCTGTTCAGCTTGCACGGGGCCTGAAGCTGACCTTTGACTCCACCTTCTCTCCTAACACTGGGTAAGAAGTGAGTAAGCTAAAGTGACAAAAAAGGCATTTTTAATTTTTTTTTCCTGAGATATCAAGACAGGTCATAATCAGCCTATGTAAGATGAAATTGCGTACATCTCACTTAAATCTTAGTGTTAACAATCCCTTTTTAATCCTAAACTTATAGCAAGCAAACTTTCACACACAATAGCTTGAAAATTATAGCTAGAATTAGAGAGTGAAGAAAAAGTTGTGGTTTTGCACCCTGGTGTATTTCTGGCCATGTCAGAGGATGAACTGCTGCCTGAATAAATGCACTAAACAAGTCAGCTGTAATGCAAAGCTTAACAAGCTCCAGGAGCCAGTTGGCCACAGCTCTGATAGGTTGACACAGAACTGGGCTCTTGTCCCAAGCTGAATTTATCATCTGAATTCTTGCTGGCCACAGTGTGCCTTGGTGGTGGATGGATATTTCTGACACAGCGATTGGATGCCATGTTTTATGTGGGCCAGAGGGATTAAGCAGCAGCTGTAGGTCTAGATGTTGGTTTATTTTTTTCCCCTGATTATCTTTGTGTAAGCAGTGCTGCCAGTGAGTCAAAATACTCTGCACATCAGCTTCAGCAAACAGCATCGCAGGCTTTCAGGGTTATAGTCCCAGGGGAACTTTCACCCTGTCTTTTAGATTTAGAGTTCTGCATTGTCAACTGCTTTCAGTCCACTCCTAATTCTAGATTAATGAGATATTTTTAATATTAATTAAAATAATCAGAGTTAATCAGAGTAATCTCAAGTAGTTTTTTATAATTATTTCTTAACTGATCGGATTCTTAGAAAAATTAAAAGGAAAAACCTTGTACAAGAATGATGTTACAGGTCTAGAACTATTTCTTGGGCACTTCACAGATAGTGTAGTTATGATTGCCTTGAGAGGAGTGTTAAATTTGGGTAAGTGGAGTGAGATTCAATCCTGGTGTGACCTGGCTTAGTTTGACAGGGATGCACCATGTCCCAATAAGAGACTTCTTCTCCCCCTCCTTACTACTTACTGACTGTGATCAAACTTTCAGCAGGTAAAGTAAGTTTTAGGAGCACTCTGTTCTTACCTCTATCCCTGTGACATTGGTGGGAGAGGTACTGCTGACTTTTATAGAAGTTGCAGATGAGTGCTTTTGGCACTTCTGCACTTTATTTCTGATTGTGCAAAACACAGGAAATTCCTGAGTGTGAGCTAGTAACAATAAAAATGAGATCAGTCTCTGTGTGGGTCTGATACAACACCAATACTTTTCTTTTGTACTTTTGGAGATTGTTTTTGTTAGCTGATGTGAAAGGTTGATTTGAAATTTCAAATTAGCCTGACTTTTCCAGAATGATTTCAGTAAAGATTTGGTCAAAGACAGAAGACACTTGTAAAAAGAGAAGAAAAAAAATCTTAAATAAGACTAGCTGAATATATTAGACATAACTCTCTTGCCTTGTGAGGGTCTGCACTCTTGATGTAAGGACACATGAGAAAATACTGTTCTGGCCAATAGTATAAAAATAAACAGGTGACTCAGGAAAGTTTATTTCTGCCTTAACCTGGTAGCTTTCTGGTGGCTGTAACCATTAAAGTTCATAAAGTACCCTAAGGAGAAATGAGGGTGTCAGAGCCACTGAAGCAGCCTGCTTGCTTCACAGCAGAGACTTTCCCTCAGGAAACTGCAGACAAAGTAGTGATTTCTTAATGTCTGTCACAGTAAATAAAATTACCCAATTCACTAGGATTGTCTAAAAATTGTTTGCTTGGGACAGGCAAGCAAGTCTTCTACTGTGGACTTCTGGTGGCAAACCTGTAAACTTGTACAATTTCCATTACTTCCTTGGATGTACCAAACTTCCAAAACCATCATATCAGGTGGCGATGAGGATATGGTTTTGTCACTTCCCATCTGTGTGTGGCTGCTTTTCAGAAAACAGCCCAGATGTGCTTTTTGGGGTACCACATCACATCTTATTGCTCATTTGCAAAGAAATCACTGTAGCTGACTTAGAGTTTTATAAAGGTGAACACTAAGAAGATGACATATCATGTGGCTCTCCAGGGATGCACACACTGTCTTCAGGAGCTATTACACTGAGTTAAAGTAAGTGATACGATGGAATTGTTACCTACAGGTGTACCTTTTCAAAAATATGAGATTCTTTCTTTTCTCTTTAGGAAAAAGAGTGCTAAAATTAAGTCGGGGTACAAAAGGGAACACATAAACATCGGCTGCGACATGGATTTTGATATTGCGGGTCCTTCAATACGTGGAGCCCTCGTGCTTGGCTATGAGGGGTGGCTGGCAGGCTACCAAATGACTTTTGAGACAGCAAAGTCTAGAGTAACCCAGAGCAATTTCGCTGTTGGCTATAAGACTGATGAATTCCAGCTTCATACTAATGTGTAAGTACTGGCAGACAGGCACTAAAAAGGAATTTGGAAGGATTTTGCTGCTTATTAAACAGTAAAAGCGTCAGAGGTTCAGCAGTGGTGAACAAGGGAATGGTGAATTTGTTAAAGACATCAAGCTGTATTTTTTAGCTGTGTTACCTTTTCTTTGAATTGTGTGGGTCAGGGAGTGCATGATGGAAAGAACTGGAACTCACTAAGCACCCAAGGGTCCAGTGTCTGTCTAACAGATAAGGACTATTAGAATCCATTAGTGGTATAATAAAAAAAAGTAAGTTATAAAAATACTCTGTGAAAGCTGAAATAAAAGCAATGCTTCCCTTTTACACCTGTCAGCATCAAACAAAATGGTGGTTTGATGTGTAGATGAAAGAGTTAATCAGAGGATGAACAAGAACAGGCAAAAGGGAGTGACTGGAAGAGACAGGGACTGGGTTTGTTGTAGTACTGGAAAAGATGCAGGGTAAAAGTTTATTTGGTATTGCAATTCCTAATAATCTATTTACACAAGTATTTGTCCTTTCTGAATTTATTAATAGTGGGAAACCAGGATCAAATTCCATGAAAACCTTAATTTCTCTGTCTCCCATTCCTCCTAAAAAAGGAATTTATGCCTTTGGGGAATACAGCTTTTTAAGATTAGGCAATCCCTAATCCATTCTCCTGGCCCCCCCTTTCTGTGCCCTTGGGTAATTGGATATTTTGCATGTAGCAGAGCTATTCCAGGCTGTTTCCGTCTGGGGGCTGAACAACGGTTCTGCCTTCCTAGAGCTACTTCTTCAAAGGCATTCTGTTCTGTTTCATGCTGTTTTGCAGCGATCTGGTTTAGGAAGCTCCCGCTGCCTTACAGAACAATTGAACCCCCACAGCCCAGACAGTATGTTTGAAGGATTGCCAAAGCACAAAAATGTGGGCAGAAAACTTCCATCAAAGCAATATGTGGGGTCCCCTTCCACTCAGGATATAGAAGTTGCTCCTTCAAGTGCAATGACTTTCAACTTAGTTGTGCTGTAGCAGTTCAAAACACTGTATTACTGGCTTTCACTATAAAATGCTGTGGTTATTTTTACTCTTAACTAAAGCAACAGCAGAAATTCATAACAGCAGCAGGGGCTCGGATCTAACTGTTCTTTGGATTCCTCAGGGTCTGTTTCTCAGGTTGCTGCTAGTGTACAAAACCATAGATGTATGATATGAATAGAAATCTTATTTATTGTTAATAATAGATTAGTTAGGTGATTGATGTATTTAAGCTTTGAAAACGTGTCAGAGCTTTTATATAATCCCAGGAAAAGTTGTATGTGGAACTCCCCTCACTAGGCGGCTTGGTTTTTACATCTACACAAGTTACTGTTTCACTGGGATGCCGTGGCAGAACAGATAATGTAACTAGGTGGGGCTTGAAGCATGTTTTTTTGTTCCTGGCATTACACAAACCAGCTGGGGACTCTAGCAAGTTACTTTCCTTAAGGGTGTCTTAATATATTAATTTTCATAGGGGGCTAGTGGTTGTTGTTTTTTTTTTTTTTTAATCTACATAAAAAGTGCTATTACCTGCATAGAAAAGTGCTATTATTACTATCAGAGTTAAAAAGAGGTTTGACTTTATTATTATTAAGTAATAAAAATAAGGGAGGTAGGGCTGGATATTTTCTAGTTTTAAATATGACTTTCCTCATTTTTTAAGCATAGCTCAGACCGCCCCCCCTAATGTTGCAGGTCAAGACAGAGCTGTATGGGAACCTTGCACAAAATCTGCCTGTATAACCAGCTCTCCTCAGTCCTTTTTAATTCCTCCTTTTCTTGAGAGCCAAGCACATGCAGTTAATGTGAGCTTCAGTCTTATCTGAAGTAAGTATTGTAGTGTTTTTCTGGAAGAATTACTCTTAACAATTTAAAAGGCTGTTGCTATTGCTTGAACTTTTAAATAGGCGTATCACTGCTGTTTGTGCAACTGTTCTGAGCTAAAGAACATCAGACCAAAGGGGTAAAAAGGAAAAGATCCTGAATCTACCCCTTTTTGTAATCACTAAAGGTCTGGTGTACTCTAATAATTGGAACCAGATTATTTCACAGTTTAGAAATAACCCCAGATCTTCCTGGGGTTTAAAGCCTATTTTCTACAGTATATTTGTATCCTCTCTTTAAGAAAATAAGCAAAAATGGAAATTCAGATGCTCACTGGTTTACAAGGAGTGCAAGGCCTTTAGGAGTCTTTTGGTCTTGTTTTTATGATCTGCATGCTCTAACATTTTGCCTTTTATTTACCACATTTTATTCCTGTGTGACATTGGGGGCAGTAGTAATTGGAAGTTGTGCTACTCATCATTCAGCTGTGGGCCAGTGCTCTCTCCAAAGCAAAATTTCTGTTTCTAGTGCATAGACCATAGCAGAGATGTACCATAAGGACGGTTGCAAATGCAATTCGTTTGCAAAAGCCTATAGATTTGGACGTTAAATTGGCATCCTTGCTTCTGATACAGTTCCTCTGTGTCTGGTAAAAGCATGCTGACATGGCAGTTTTGGGATGACTCAGGCTCTGTGACTGGTGTACAGCCCTCTCAGGGCACAAGGAGACATTTGCCAGGGAAAATAATTATTTCAGAGACACGCAGGGAAAAATAAATCTCTCTACTGCAAAGACTCCCATCTATGGGAAAAGGAAAATTGGAAGCTGTCATCATTGGTCTAATTTTTAATAGTTTGTCATGGGGTTTTTTTCAGTTTCAGAAGTTGCTGAAATACAGTACTCTCCAATGAATTGAAGCGTCTAAAAATAACTTCATAACCAATCTGGCCTAATGTCTCTATCTTAGTTGTTACAGGGATATTTAATGAGGTGTAAGTGGAAGTTGTGCAAATACAGCTCTTACTGGAAAAATAAAAGATGATTGTTTTGGGGTGCTGTTTAAAACTACACTAATGCATTCCTTCCAGGAATGATGGAACGGAATTTGGCGGCTCCATTTACCAGAAGGTGAACGATAAACTGGAAACTGCTGTGAATCTTGCTTGGACAGCTGGAAATAGCAACACTCGCTTTGGAATAGCAGCCAAGTATCAGATTGACCCAGATGCCTCTTTTTCTGTGAGTCCTGTGCATTTGAAAATAAGTGCTTGTAATGGAAATGGAAAGCAGCCTTTCCATCAGCAGAGTACAGTCTTGAAGCAGTTCTGTGCTGTGTAGTTGGCACATGGATCTGTTTGTTTTGGTTTTGGCAGCCTGAGAGCACAACTATTGGATTTTCCTTAAAAGAGACACAATGTTTTATTGCATTACTGGGCACTATTTTGAGACTGTTTTTGTGTCAGTCTGGAAAAAATTAAAAATGATGTTAATAAACCCATTATTTTCTACAGTGACTGTAGATTCTTTGAGATTTGGGATTTAAGTTATAGAAAAATTAACTCTAGATCTTTTTGGGATTTAAAACTTGAAATCCCTACATGCTTAAAAGCTGTTGCTTAAGTCTCAAGCGGGGAGCGCTTTGAAGAAAGATACTAAATTATTTACTAAATTTACTGCTTATTACTAACTAATGCTTTATTTTTTCTCTTTAAGGCTAAAGTGAACAACTCCAGTCTGATTGGGTTAGGATACACTCAGACTTTAAAGCCAGGTAGGCTTATGCAGAAAAAACTCAGAATCAATAAAGTGATACTTTAATCTTGAAATATCAGAAGGTTTTGGTGATAAAGTGTGATGGGTTTTGTAAGATTGCTCTTCTGCTTGGCAAGCCAGTGATGAACTTTTCCAGGGTCTGTTCTCTTAATTTTGGATGTCTGTCAGAAGCAGAATTACTAGAGACCATTGTCCACTAACCAGTCAGATAAGTATTTTATCTTGATTTAAAATATGTCTATAATTATTTGTGTCACAGATAAGTAACTAAATTTTTAATATTTCAGAGGCTTCCTATTATTGAGTTTACTCTTCTTAAAAATGTGACTTTCTCAAGGTCCCCTGGCCCAGGAAGATGACAATCTTACTGCTGCAAAATTGGTTTTAACGTAGTGTAATAAATCTGCTGCCAGAATACTGAGCAGATTGACATGAGATATTACAGCAGATGGGGCTTGGGCTTTTTCATAATCAGATTTTAAAATGGTTTAGAAAGGTGAGTATGTATCAAGGTCCCAGGTTTTTGTAATACTGGACTCTAAAATTAGATTAATCAGTAGACCAGCAGCAGTGAATTGGCTCAGAGCTTTAATTACTCAGAGTGATAAAAAGCAGAATCTATCATCATGGTTTATTATAAATTTCATAATTCAGAAAGATTTCTTATCTGCAAATTGTTTTAAAATGCCCAGTCCTTCAAGGCCAGCTGCCAAATCCCATTAACTTGGCTACCCAATAAATTAAAGCAGTAACAGACACGGCACTTCCTGAACATAAAGCTCATTCCAAGTTTTAAATTGACTTTTCTCTCGCTTTTCTCTGTTTTGCAGGTATCAAACTGACGTTGTCAGCTTTGTTGGATGGCAAGAATGTCAATGCAGGGGGTCATAAACTTGGTCTAGGACTAGAATTTGAAGCATAAGGAGTGATTTCACAATTGCTAATCTGAAAATACAGCATAGCTACCTTCAGAAAATAGTGTACCTTTCAATGTTTTGTCTGGGGTGCAAGTATTGCTATGTATCTGTCCTGCTAGTCCTGGTTAAAGACAGCTAAGCTTTAAAAATGATGTTGTTAAAGAAGTGGAGACAAAATCATAAATTAAAAAATCCTGGCTTTTTTTCTTTATGTAATTGCTCATTACATCTGTCAACTGCCACGTGATAAGAAAGAAGGTGTTGATTACCTCTACTAATATATTGATGGCACAAGGAATGTGTTAATGTGTTATAATACCTGGGAATTACAGACCACTATATTGTACTGTTAATTGTATAAGCAAAATGTTCTGACACCTTAAGTTTCAGTCAATGAGGGAATGTGCATACTTGTCTGAAAAAGGAATTTTAAATTTTTTTTTTATATACGTATTTCATCAACGCTTTGTCTTATTTGGTTATCCCACACCTACTGCTGTCTCCAGAATGCTTTAGGTTGTCCACCTTGCCCAAGTCCTTGTGGAGGAGGTTTGACGTGACTCAGCCAATACTGCCTGTCCTGTGTTGTGGTTCCTTCCCCTTGCACTGACCGAAAAGCTGGTAAAACGGACATAATCAGGGAAGAGTCTTTGCAACTGCAATCACACAGTTGCATCACTAATTCTGAAATGGAGTTTTCTTTTATTACCACTTTTTTTTAGCAACTAAATGGGTACATTTTTAGAGAGTCTTCCATTTTGTGTGGAACTAGACCCCAAAATGCTGTACTTGACACTACTAAAAATGGATAAAAAACCCAAACCTGACTTGAATAAAATATTGAAATGTCATCTTTTACTATGTGTTTGGATTAATTGTGAAAACAACTACATCTACATTTGTGGCTCCAGCAGAAGACTGGCAACGTCTTGGTGCATGTTTTGTACCAAAAAAACCAAAAATACTTCGTAGAATTAAATTCCAGACGTGGCACCGTTCTTAGTGCTCTCTAAGCTCTGACAACTGCACATGCACATGTGTTTAGCTCTTGGATAAAACAACATGACTTATTTGTCTTTTATTACAGAATTCAGTAAATTAATTACCTCTCTATAAACAAGTAAGTGTGGGCAATGAACAATTGTCGTCTTGGATCAACTTCAGTGGCTGTTCGTTAGTAGTTTGTACTTTTATGTCTAAGCCATTGCCGTGGGTGGCTGCAGATGGCAAGAGCTGAGGTGCCGGAGGATGTGCCCTATGAGGCCATGCCATTGCGACAGCGTGAGACTGCAAAGCCACCTCAGAGACAGCCCACAAATTGGGAAATGCTGACTTCCCTGTTACCGGGAACCATCCCTGAGTATGTCCTATCTCAGATACTTAACCCAGCACTCCTGGGAGAAGTGGTCCCCTTCCAGACTTCACCGATCCCAATGAACCATGTGCAGACAGCTCCGAGGAGCATGGCAGATGCAAGCAGTGAGAGGACCAGAACTGGCCTAAAGCTGAGATAGGAGGATTCAGATCAGATATTAGGAAAAACTTTTTCTCTGTCGGAGTGGTCAGGCATTGGACCAGGCTGCCCAGGGAGGTGGAGGAGTTACAATCCCTAGAGGTGTTTAAGAGGCAGCCGGATCTGGCGCTGGGTGACGTAGTTTAGGGGTTACAGTGGCGGTGCTGGGTGGAGGGTTGGACTGGACGGTCTAAAGGTCTCGCAGCCTTGCTGATTCCATGGCTGAATGATTCCACGATTCCAAGGCTACCGTTCCACAGTGCCCCGGTTCTGTCACACCGCCGCGCTCCCCTCAACTCCTGCGCGCGCCTCCCGCNTGCGGCTGGGCCCTGGCGGCCCGCGGGCAGGTTTCCCCCGGTGAGCGCTGCGGGGCCGGGTGGGGGGCTGGCTGCGGGCGCTGCGCGGCCGCCCCGCCGATCTCTCTCACCGGTTTCTCCCACCGGTCTCTTCGGTTGGGCCTGAAGCGCTGTGCGGCCTCGGGCGGCGCGGGTCGTGCCTTGGGGTGACCGGGGCCGGCCCCGGGCCTGGCCTCGGCCTCTCGGCTGTTTGGGGGTGGGTTGGAGGCAAGCGGGCGCTGGGCCCTGCGCAGGGGAAGGGCAGCGCCCGGGCGGGAGGCCGCCTGCCAGGTGTGCACCGCTTTTGTTGCTGTGAAGAGCAGCTTAGCCGGTTACTTCATTCATCAGATTTGGGATTTTTTTTCTAACTACTCTGGCTGCGTGCCTGGTCTTAGTCTCCCCTTCCCCTAGAAATTAAGTTTATGTTATTCTGCAAGTTGAGTCCTAATTAAGTGTTTTCTTTCTCCCCCTTAAACCTACAGACGGTTGTAACCAAAGGCTAATAAGAAATGCGTGTTTCAAGGGCAGTGAGTTTCTTTTTGTTTTAGATGGACTACTGGCTGGGCAGTGAAGAGAAAGGAATTAGTGAAGGAAATAAAGGGAACTGTTTGATCCGTCAGTTCCTTGCGTGCTTGTCAGTCAGTATATCCACACCAGCTCTATTTGTGTTGCCCCTCACCCGGTCTAATGGGTAGGCAGTAAGAATTTGGGACAGAAACCTGTAGGGAACTGAGAGTTTTTAACTTCAGGAGTCATGAAACAACTTGCTTTCTAAACGCATTTTACCTGGAAGTGAATTTTAACCATGACGGTTTTTTAATGTGTGGTGTTTACTAAGAGGGTTGTGTTGCTAATTCTGTCACCATGATTGAACATTAGTATCTGCTTCTGAAGCTGAGGCATCTCTGGATCTAAAATCATCTGACAGTGTTGTGTAACTGTAAACAGTGCAACCACCGTTTACAATGCCAAATAGTTTCGGGTAAATATCATAAATCAATTGTGGGTTAGCTTCTAAACTTCCAGCTGCTATTAACATAAAAAAACCCCAAGCTTATTTTAGGAATAATAGGAGTTTGCTGTTTCTTGGTCTGAAGCTGCAGCTATAGCTAGTGGGAGTCCCTTGCATTTAAGCATATATCCTTCTAAAACGTCCATGTTAAAATAAATTCAAGAATAATTTGAAGTGTAAGGCCAGGTGCAACATAGTTTTATAGGCAAAATATGCTTGTTTGTATTTCAAACAGTTTAGCTATTACTGTCTAATAGTTTTTGTCTTTTTGAGGAGGGTAGCAGTAAGGTTGACCTCACAGTATGCCAACTAGCTATAAATATGAAACTATCTTGCAAATGCCTTTCCTCATATTTATCTCTGCATATGCAATTAGGTGGCTTGACTCCTGAGGGGAGATCGGAATTCCCTAAACTTGTTCTGGATGAGAACTGAACGAGTTGATGTTGATATGATAATTCAGACGAGTAGTTTTTTCAGCAACAAGAAGTGTGTTAGATGTGAAATGGTTGACTTTGAACTTCAGCAGAGAGACACCATGGTGTCTGGTTCACGTGAGATGAGTCTTCTGTGTTTTACATTTGGTTAAAGAGTAATTTATACTGCAAAAGTGTGCCATGTAAACAAGAGCTCTGTTGTAACCGAGCCTCAGCAAATATACAAGTTCCATGAATTACGTGATTCAGTGTCCCCTCTATAATATTTTACTTACAAGTAACCTGACACAAGCAGTTGGCTGAATGCTTCGTTTCTAGAGTCTGTAACTTTCCAGTGAGGCTTGGAAGTGTTTAATGAAAGTGCTGTTGCTTTTGTAAAATGAAAAATTATTTTGGCATGCCAAAATACAGGGCAAGTATGGTTTCCCTATTTATATGAAAATGCAGACTGAAAGTCTAAAATTTGTTATACATTTTTTAAGGTGCCTCTGGATTTGAATCTGGAAGTGATGTGCTGCAAACATGAATAGTTAGCTAATTTTTAGGTTTAAAAAAAATTGGCTATTCTTAAACTGTCTCTGCATCTTTTTTTACTGTCCTTTGGATAGAGAAGAGGGACAGTGGGCTTTGCATCTGGATTTAATGCTCACCTTGTTTTTTATGTAGTTCTGCAAAGCCATCCCAGCTTTGGAGAGATGCTGAATTGGCTTGAGGGTGCATAGTTACAGTGCTCTTTCTGACTTACTTCTTTACAATAATTGCTGCCAACAAAAGGCTTTCCTCCAGGAGCACAGGGCAGTCAGATTGTCCTTTCTTCAGCGTTTCTTTTTAACCTGTGGCTCAGTAGTTTCATTTGAGTTAATACAAGGTTGGAAATCTTTTTCAGCGTCTACAAATTCAATAAAAATTGGTGCCTGGGAAGAGGTTCTGGGACTTTGTGTCCTGGCTGAAGGGGACTTCGCAGTGTCTTCTCATTTTTTGTTGGTAAAACATGCAGTGGTGAAAGATGAAAAACTTAACTGCAGTAAAAGCTTTCCTGAGAACGTCCTCCTTTGTAGACCTAAGCTCAATCTGTGGGAAGGAGAATTCGATGATGGAGAAAATGCTAATCATATATGATCCTACAAGGCTTCATGAATCCACAGAGGGAAGGATGACATGTCTTTGAAGTTCTTATGTCTGGAAAACAGGCATGCTGAGTTTTTCAGGGACACTTTGCCGTACTAATCTAGAAGGCATGTGCTTCCAACCTTTAGTTGCTGTCCTACTGAAGACTTTTCTTTGGAAGTTGCCAAAGTACAGGAATGTGTATTTCTGTATATGAATTCTAAAAAGTTTGCAGTGTGACATATGCTGTGTTCTTCATATGATTTCTCATCTGTGAAGGAAATTTGTGGCAATAGTTTTCTGTCACAGGAGAAGTCAGTGCCTTGTGCATAGTACTGATTGTTTCTCATCCTTTTCTCAGGTCCTGCGAAAGCGGAGATGCTTACGAGAAATATTTCTTCTAAAAGTGAGAATGAAACACTGAGTGGATCCCAAAATTTGACAGACAGCTTGCAGAGTTTAAACTCAGCAAGAAAGGAGGCATTCCCAACAGCAGCCAAAATCAATTCGGTGACTGCAGGAAAGCCACCTACAGCAGATGGTGACTCTTTGTCACCTGTTGTCCCTGCTAGTCCGGTATCACAGGTGGAGGTTGATGCTTCTGAAGATACTAAAATTGAGGAAGAGGATCTTCTAACAGATTTGAAAGACACACTAAGTAGTTCCCCACCCATCATAAAAGAAACTATGGAGTCAGATGGAGATGACTATGCTTATGAAATGACACCGAATTCCAGATACAACCCAGACCTTCTAGAGATGTCAGAAGATGACAACTCTGACACCATCAGTAACTACAATGAGGAGATCAAGACCCTTGATGAGAAGATAAAAGGTGTTTCTGTCTCAGGGTTGGATGAAGAAGAAGACAGCCATTTCTTTTTTCATCTGGTTGTAGTTGCCTTCTTAGTAGCTGCTGTTTATGTCACCTATCACAATAAGAGGAAGGTAAGTGTGCTCTGAAAGGTTGAGAGAAACAGCTGGAGTGTTTAAAATAAAGTTGCATTCCCTTGTACGCCTTTTTAAGAAGAGGAGCATAACTTTTTGAAGAACGAAATCTTTGACCACGTAGTCTTGTGGTGATACTAATATGCAGATCATTAGTGTCATTTTTATCTGCACAATGAAAATGAGTTTGAATCAAACATTTACAATTAGAAAATGAGTTAACTGGTAACATCAGTAATCAGTCAGTACAGTAATGGATACTGGCAGTGCACAACATGAGTTCTGTAAAGGAGACCTGAGCCAAGTCAAGTGGGGGTGAGCGATTAACTAATTTTTTTTCTGCACAGGATTATAAACAACAAATTAAGGGAAATTTAATTGCAAACGGTGTGGGAATGTTCTTGTTATGACTGTGATAATCCTTCTAATAGTTCACTTTAAGATGGTCTTTATATCATAGATATTTTGAGGGCCTAACTACAAGCTTTTAAAAAATGTTTAACGCTGCTTCCAGTTTTACTTAGAGAAGCTACTAAGTTACTATTTTCAGGTAAATGTTTCTTCAGTACAAACTAATTCTCTATATTTCAAAAGTAGCCTGACTGGTGTTATTTCAAAATTTATTGCTAGCACTAAAAATTAACTCCAGCCCAACCAGACCCAATAGAGGTGCATGTACAAATTTGCATTGTACCATAGATTTGTTTTAGATATGAGGAAAGTTTAGTGTTTATCTTTGGGGAGAACACTGATTTGGGTGAGGATTTGTGGGACTCTGAAAAGAAAGCAGCTGAAAACCCAAAACCTTCTTTACTGTGTAGTGGCCTATTTGTAATGTGCATTCCCAACTCTTTATAGGGAAAGATGTTGAAGACTGTTGCATTTGAAAATGTATCTGAGAGCAGTTCAAATAAGTGATTAAAAAATGCCTTGTCTTTGCCACAATAATGCCCTTGCCAGCACATGGGATAAAACCATGATGTCAGTACCACTGTGAAGCTGTGTATCAAACCCAAAATGTTTCTGCACAGCATGTATAAGTTGTCCCATTTTTCTTTCAGATCTTCTTACTGGTGCAGAGCCGAAGGTGGAGGGATGGCCTGTGTTCCAGGACAGTGGAATATCATCGTTTAGATCAAAACGTTAACGAAGCGATGCCTTCCCTGAAAATAACCAATGACTACGTGTTTTGAAAGCACTGTGATTTGAGTTTGCTGAACTTATCACTCTTTGCCTGCCCAGTCATGTAATGATATTCAGGTATTCTAAATAAGCTGCTTGTATGGAAATGAGATGTACTCTCTTTGACCTGGATGTTTGGAGATTAAATCTCATGGAAGATCAAGGGCATGATCCATCTGTTTGCTACTTTGGTCAGGTTTTATATCAACTGTAAAGATACAAAGTTTAATAAATTAGTGATCTTTCCATTCATTAAGCATCATTCCCTTCTGTCTGGAGCAGTCTTAATAGTTATACTACAAAAAAATAAGCATAAAATATTTTAGGTCTAATAAATTAATGACTTTGGCATCACTAAATCAAATTAATGATCTCTTTGCTAATCGCTTACATGGCTCATAAATTCCACTATATTGCAAACTGAAAATATAATTACATTTTCTGTGCTTAAATTCTGATGCTGCAAGTCTTCCATCTTGTTTTTTCAGATTCTGTTTTCCTGTTGCATAATTTGATCCAATTTTAGGCAAAATGGCTAAAATGGCAATTTAATAATTTCAGTATGTGTTCATGCCGCAAATAATTCAAAAATAATTATGTATAACCTATTTTATTTCAGAAGTTTTATACCATCTATTTCCTAAAATGTTTAAGGTGTTTGTGAAGGCATGCAGCTTCCTGACTGTCCTTTTTTTTCCTCTAATGCTGTTTATGACTACTTCATTGTCTTTGTAATTAATAAGTGGAAAACAAGCCTTGTTGAATAATCTTACTAAAATATAGATGGATGACAGGCTTTCAATATATCAGAGTTTTCTGTTGAATCTTAAGACGGTTGGGAAATGGCTATGTGATTTCTTATATTATAAATGAGAGAAACTGTAAGAATAATTTATTTGGTTGTTCTTCTGACCCAGGTAACAGACAGGTGAAAGTAAGGGTGTGGGGGCTGCCAGTCTCTGGACAGTGCACTCTCGTTTTTGACAAACATTTATGCATTAGTGTAAATCAAGTTACTGGTACAGTAGTTTTTTTGGTGGTTTTTTTGGTTGTTGTTATTTGGGGTTTTTTTGTTGTTATTTTTAATTTGTCTTTTGTACTTCCGTTATTTATGTTTTCATGAGTTGTAAAATACAAAATTTTAGTTTTCTGTACATTCTGTTTGTGATTTAGTTTTCAAACTGATAAATTTGTAAATAATGGTTAATCAGAACCCCGTAATTAATGACTTGGTATTCAAGTAGTTATGTAATGTTTGGAAACAAATCAACTTCATGCCTGTTGGCATGAGGAGTCTGAAGGCATGATACTGTCTTATGAATGAAGTGCTAAAAGTTCTGTATCCTACTGTTAAATGCATTCTTTTCATAACCACAGGAAGTAAGGCACAAACAAAATATCCCGAAACTCTTTTCTTGCAGTAATTTTTATCATATTTGGACTTGTATCACTTAATATTTTGAATAAGGTTTTTAAAATAAATGATAATAATAAGCCTGTGCTTCTTAACTATTTCACTGCTTTTATACAGTAACTTAGCATAAAGAACTTGCTTATGCTTGGAATTGCAAACCATTTCAAAACCATGTTCCCCGTTGCCCATACTGGGAGTATGAAGGTTTGTTTCATGCATCTGTTAAATGGTGTGTAGGGTAGGTAGCAAGGCTTGAATGAAATCTTTTAAGCTATTGGAATTAATACATTCTTTAATATGATTTGCTTAGCTTAAGTTATATAGTTAATCATTCTTGTGGAAGATACTTGAAATTCTTACCTGAACATACTTTAAAGTGTAGCACTGCTGTGGTCAAGATCTAAAGGAAAAGGTTACTTTTCAAAGCTTGTTTAGGATATTTAAGTATTGGAATTTGAGGAGGTGGCAAATGTTTTTGCACCCAAGAAGTTCAGTAACTTCGTCCTTAAACAAAGTTACTGATTATAAAGTGTAGTAATTTTGACAGTAGAAAATAGTACGTTCACCCTTGGCGGGAGCTTGTGTTCCTTTCAGCTTGGTATCACAGGCCTTGCACAGAACCCACGGTGAACAACCTGACTGTGCAGAAGTACAGTGATACCCACATGAGAAGTTTCTTTTAAAGTGTCATTTTCTCTTCAACCCACCCAGTGAATTAGGCCATCGAGACAGATGTTACATTTTCAGCCAGTTCCCTCACTATAATAGGTATGATACTGTTAAAAAAATACAGAAAATTAACATCAGTCTAAATTAGTAGAAACAAGGCATATTCTGTTATTTTCTGGAGTTCGTAGACATGAATTTCATCCATGCTGGCTGTCTTCCAAAGCTCTTGAAGCACAGTTCAGCTGGTGGATAAAACCAATGTAAATGTGTTCTTTCAGCTTTCTGAACAACTAAAAGTGTCAAGACTATATGTTAATATGTTTGAGGAGTAATCTTGCATTTCCTTGCCCTCCTTCCTTCAAATTGTCCTTGTGGATAGACTGTCTCTAAGGGGAGATATTTATTAATCTTTACAGCTTTTAAGCTGTTCCTTACAGCAAACCCACTAACTTCTGGAGGAGGAATGCACACAGCTAATGGCAAGATTGACAGCTTTCCCTAAAAAGCTTACAGAAGGCCAAGGCCTGGCATGAGCTTAGTAAACCAGGTTGTTGTGCAGTCACCACATTTTAAAATGCTTGTAGGTTTACCTGTGCCATGACAATACCTGTCCCACAGGTGTGGGATGTTCATTGGGTATTTAGGCCTAATGACCTGCAGCTCCCTTGGGCTGGACTGCAAGTGTTAAATCAGTTCTCCACTGAATTGTCTATTTAGCTGTTCTCTGAAAATGCTCTTCATGAGGTTACGTTAGAGGAGAAAATCACACTATGAGCATTTTGCTCGTGAAGTCGTACCAGGACTGAAACCTTTTGAGTTGGGTAAGTGGTATTTGAGGTCATGAAATGATGCACATGTGTCTTCCCTAGCAGAGTACAGCTTTGCCTCACTCGGGTACTTCAAACACTTAAGATCAGCAGTTACTCTTTGCTTGCTGTACTGTGGTGCACATCCTCTGTCACACAAGTAAGAAAAACTTTTCTAAAACAGAAATAATTTTTAAAATTAAGTTCTTCACTAATGATAATCAGGGCAACTTACAGGAATCTTTTTAAATTCAAAGGAAATCAGTATGAATTTGAAGTCCTTGAAGTTCTTTGAACAGTGGGTTTAGTTCAGGGAAATACCTGCACAGCTGCTGTGTTTGGATACTAATTTATTTTAAGGACTTGTGGTGAGTCTGTCTCAGGTTGACAGTTACTGCAGCAAGTTGCCCCAGGAGATAGTTCGGTCGAACCAAAGTTTGTGGATGCATCACAGCAAATGGTACTGTCACGATAAAATCAGTGTTCTTAAAACCTGTCCACTGCCGGTGCCCAGCGTTCACTATCAGAGGCTGTAGTGCCAATTAACAGCGGAGATTTGTATCCTAAAAGAGACACCCTGCCATCCAGTCCCTGCTGTGTAGCTGCACTCCTAGCAAGGTGATCCCGGAAACAAAGCTGGCAAATACCGATCTCTCAGCTCCGCCCTGGCCCGGGGCTCTGCCGAGTTGTTCCTCCAGCTCCCTTGTGTGGCATTCTCCCATTGAAAAGGGGCCTCGCCCTTGTGCAGGTGAAAGGTTTGACATGCGCACAGTGACTTTGACTTTTATTTCCCAAGGATACTTTTTCATTCTCAATAGCCCTTGGACTGTTGCCTGAGCAAGGGAAGTGCTTGCTGAATTGGCTTGGGCAGTCAATAGCTGTTGCCTAATAGCACCAATAAAGGGAAGTTTTTCCTGATCCAGTTTTACAAGCGCTCCAGCAGCACCAGGAGAGTGTGGCATATGTCATCCACTGTGCAATAAAAGAGCCATTTGCTGATGAGGCAATCAGGGTTGAACTACTGGGTTTTAATTTCTTTAATTGAATTTGCCTGTGGAAAATTAAGAGCACACAATCAGAAATTCATAAAGTGCTGAGATCAAACAGAGGAAAAAGCAAGCGGATTTATGTCACATCTTACCAACAAGAAATATCTTCATGAATTTCTTTAGTGAAGAAAGGAAACTTTCTCACATTAAGGTGAATTATAACTTCCATCAATATTCTGATAAAAGGAATAAAATATTCCTGAGGAGCTTTCTGATTAAATTTTCTGAGATGAAAGTTCAAGCTCTATTTATGTAGGTCCTTGTTAGTGGCTGGGTTTTATGAAATGAGGAAAGAAATAATGAATAGGATAGTTTAAACAAATGATACATTTCACTTTTACTATCCAGGAAATCAGGTATTTTAAAATATTTATGGTTTAATTTTCATTTAGCACCAGTGCATATTATTCAGCTCTAAGTCAACTGTCCTTGGCTGCTGCTCAGTTGTGTACAGGGTGAAGAGAGAAGGGTTTATCTGAGCAGGGCGCTTTGAGTTACGGGAAATTAATTTGCAAGATGGAGATGAAAAATGTCATATCTCTTAAATGAGTTTCAATGCTATAAAAATAATAGAAAGGGAAAAGAGAGAGTTCTGTATCTCTAACACAGACTCCTGTTAATAAAAACATTGGTCAGGGGTTTTCCAAGTTATGGTCAGTTTAGGAAACCTGTGATGAGCCACAGTAGGGGAGATTTTATTTGCTTTTATTGTTGGTGGAAACTTGGCATGCTGAGCAAAGAGAAACCTGGCTGGCAGCATGTACCTGCTCAGGTTTCAATTTTCTGCTTAAATTTGGAGGCAGTGAAGCCTCCTGGGGCTGGGTGGCAGGAGGGGCTTGTTTTGCTGTGGAAGGGAAAAAGCAGGGTCTCCCAGCAAAGCTCCTCACCTGAACTGCTGTCAGGGAGTGAAGGCTGCAGGTGTGGTGGGAGATCCAGTGGGCAGCACTGGCCAGGACCTGGGTTACTGAGAGCCTGACAGCCCGAGGGGAGGCTCTTGCTTTCCCTGCCTTGCCATGCTCCGTGCTCTGGAAGGTAAGTGGGTTCCTAGCCCAGTGAAACAGTTCCACTTTCTTTTTGAATCTTATTCCTGGGCTGATTTTCAGTCATTTTAGGGTGCTGAGCTGGTTCACTGTGCAGCCAGACCAGTGCCAGAGCTGCTCAAGGCAAGTGATGGGGGTGTTGAGAGCAGAGATGGGGCCGATCCCTGGTCAGTAGCAGCAGACTGTTCATTTTCGTTTCTCCTTACAGTTATGTCATCGTTACCATCATCAAGTTTCTCGTAACCTTGTGTTGCCCCACGGCAGGGGAGGTTGCAACTAGATGATCTTTAAGGCCCCTGTCAACCCAAACCATACTGGGATTCTGTGGTTCTAGAGCTGTTTCTAAGGTGTCTCATAAAGCCATACCCAAAGAAGAGCATTTCACACTGTAGAGGCCAGGTGAGCGATGGTTGCTACAGTCTCAGCATCATGATTTTTGTTGCTGAGAGGCCAAGCCAGACTGAGGATTTGGGGTCTCTTCTGGTTTGCATTGTTTTTTGTGGAAATTTTCTTGTGGGGAAATCTCAGAGCATACTCTCTGGGGAGGCCGAGGGCGCTGCCCCGTGGCAGGGCCGGTGTGTGCATGGTCCCCAACACCACAGCACTCCCTGTGCTGTGCAGCTTCCCTGTTCTGTCCCAAATCCAAACTGAAGCTGCATTTTATGCTCCTACAAGGCCGAGTAGCTTTTATGGGAGTGCTAAATCCTCATATAAGGCTGATAGAGCAGTAATCTTCAAGGCCACATATCCCAGTCACCACAAAGCAGCAGAACTAACAACATCATTTTTGCACCTTTTGTTTTTTTTACCATCAAGTGCCCTTTTAAGAGAAGTCCCTGTAGTGTTTTTTGTTAAACTTTTCTGATAGAGACCATATGAATATCCTTGCTGTAATAAAAAATGGTTAATATGAGAACTTAGCTTCACTGTTTCCAATATATCTAACTAGAAAGGGGAGAATGACATCTCTTCTGTAATTGATCCTTAAATCATTATCAAAATCATTTAGCAGCCTCCTAAAAGTTATTTTTAATTACAAGGTCTATTGCCTTGTTATTAACAGTGAAAATCAGTAATCTATGCAATTTCCTATCTTGACTAAAAATAAAATACCTAGATTGTGTTATCCTTATTGAGGTGCACTCACTGAGGTTTTATTAAAGATTGAGTGAAACCAGATGTAATTCTTTTGTGCTATGCTGTAAACAATGTTGAAATGTTGCTATTTAAGGAAGCTGGTCAGGTTAAGAACTGGAGTTGAGTTTCACAAGTGTACCCAGGCTGCTGAAATATTTATAATTCAGATTATATGAATTGGGGGACCCTTGTGTTTGTTGATCACAAAGCTGACCCTCATTATCAGCTGGCTCTGCAAGGCAGTAGGACTATGTTGTATATTTTTGTCAGCACCCTCCTGCCTTTCATCTTGCCATGTCAAGAGGTGGCTTGTGAGGACTGATGGAAGTGCTTTTTGTCCCTGGGGAAAATGTTTATGCTCTCCACATAACTGTTCCCCTTCTGCAAGTCGGGGACAGTGAATTAAACCTTCAGAAGTACCCACATAGCATAGCTTTTGCATTGCAACAAGCCCTAATGACGCACTTCAGATGTAGCTTTTCAGGTTAACGCATGCTTATTGTTAATAGTTAAATTTCCAAATCATAACAGGGTGAACATTCTCAAGCTGCAGTCACTGGGGCAAGGAGCAGCTGATTATCCTTTATAAAGGTGCAAAGTTTTTTCAACACCTAAAAATTGTCCTTTTAGTATCAGCTGACAAATTCTAACAGTTAATCTGGAATAGGTTTTAGTTTATAATGCGTGCTGACTGGGAATCCTAACAGCTGGAATGCCAGATGTTCAAAAAAGGAGAATCATATTCCACGTTGTTTGGGGAGGGAAAGAAGGTTGGAGCAAAGGGCAGAATGGCATCAGGCAGAAATTAGGGCAAAATCTTCCAAGCAGCAATGTCACATTTTCAGTATAATTTCTGGGAAAGATTCTCTGCATTGGAATAGGTGATCCCTAGAGAAGGAAAGCTGTCTTTGATCCTGAGTACAGAGGGGTTTGGGCTGGGTTGTACCATAAACTGACAAAAATGCTCTGTGACACATGATATTGTAGCAGTTTTGGGGCAGTTTGAGAGGCAACCTTCTTTTGTGCAATTTGTTATAATTTTAGCTTAACATAAGGTGTGCAATTTATCCAGGGGCGGCTGTGATGGGCTCCCAGGGAGCAGTTCAGGGACTGGGGGAGGAGGTGGCATCTGAAGTCCTCTGCTGTGGCTGAGTGGTTTGTGAGCAGGATGTCCTTCTGCATCATCCTTGGTCTGCACGGGACTGATCTGCAGGAAGAGCTTGTTAAAGAGAACCAGGACAGAAAACTGGGCAGTTTCTTTATCTTCCAACCCCAGAAAAGCCCTACACTCACCCTTTCTCATTTCAGTGTGAATATTTTGGGTATCACAGTACAAACAAGATGTGTTTTGCTGCTGGTAGGCAGCGGCTGTGAGAACAAAAAGATCCTTCTGTCATCTCTGGCACTTGCCTGAAGTGCTGCCGGCTCCTGCCTGGGCCTGGGCAAGCAGGCATTAAAAGCATTAAATAAAAGTTGTATTGCAAAAAGAATTCAGTGGTGAGGCGGAGGATGGTATGTCATCTGGCAAGCAAGCTTGCCTTACTGGGGCTGTGAAACCATCATTGTTGAAGAAAACTTTTCTCAAAGTAATACCCAGAAGAAAAATAATAATCACTTTAGATATTAAAAAAAATTATTTTTCACAGTTTTCCCTGATGCTCGCCATCTCTTGGAGCAGCCAGCAGGGGGGAGTGTGGCTGCGCCATGGAAGGCACCTGGCAGCCAGAAAAGAGCCGGAAAAGTGCAAACTAAGTTCAAGAATGAGTGTTAGGATAAATTCTTTTGGACAAAACTGACACTGTGAGACAGACAGCATGAGCCCATAGAGCCACCAAGATTGTGGAGGGGTGTTAAGGGGTGTTTACTTACTTTTTAAAAAACCCCAGTTTATTTTATTTTTAAAAAATCCTCAAGAAACAGAGTTTTTTACCTTGGAGTAATGACCTCGATGATCTTACACTGTCTTTTCCAATCCAGATGATTGTATCTTCTTCTTACACTGCATCCTCAGGCCTTTATTTTTTAGCTTTGTCCTGAAAAATGGGTGTCTCTAACATCATGAGCTCTTATGTATTAATCCATCTCAGCTGTAATAAGTTTATAAGAATAAAAACTGTCTTTACTCTTGGGGGGCTCAGCAAAATAATCTCCAGCTTTGAAATCACAAAGTTCTTCTCTTACTCAGGGAAAAATAAATGTTTCCTCAATCTAACTTATATTTCTAATATTGTGTAAGAGGAAAACATCAGAAAACAAAGACATGAATCTCCCTAAATGGTATTGCGTGGGAAAAAAGAAATTAATAGAAAGCAAAAAATGTTGCTATTTATGGATTTGTAATATGATAAATTTTACCTGACAGCACCTAACCTTTTCCAGAGCAATATACAAATGATTGCTATGTGCTTGAGTAAATACAGATTTAGAAATATGTCACCAAAACACCAGTTAATAGATTAATTACATGCATACTGCTAATACTTAGTTCTTGTTGAGCTTGATGTCTGAAAAGCGGTTACTTTATGTCTCTAAATAGTTTGCCTGCCTAACTACTCGCTTAGCCATTTCTCCTTCCCATTACACACTGGCAGTCGTCGTATGGGAACTGCTAATGCTCGTGGAGCTGCAATGTTGGGCAAAGATGTCTTAGAAACTCAGGGAAGAAATTTCTCCATTTGGGAGAAACATAAAAATTCTCATCTCTACAGCAGCTGCTCTATCTGGGGTGATCTCCAGTAAAAGGCCTCCTTCCTTCTCCAGTGCTACAGGAAAAGAGCCCAGTGCTGAAAAAGGCTCCAGACCAACAAGCAGCGCTGGGAATTGTGCATCATCTGCAGTATCCATTTGTAATCCTCCTTCTTTAAGTCTTGACATGCTCCACAGGGGGCCTCCAATGGCTCTTGAGCCACCAAGGTCAAGAGAACCCTTCTGAGGGCTGTGGAAGACGAAAGATGAGTTATTCATTGCCTAACAGCTGAGAGCAGGAGAGGGTCTCCCATCCCCGTCCTCAGAAACTCCAGTCCCTGAGCAACTCAGGTCAATCCTGTATTGCTGATTCATTTTGATGTTTACAGCAGCAATTAACTTCCGTTAAAATTGATTGTAACTCCCACCAGGGAGCACTCAGAGCAGAGTTCTGCTAATGTTCAGAGGACTCTGATGTGCCTCCGATCCTGGCAGTCCTTCATACTATTCCTCTTTATGGTCCATGCAAAAAATAAAATTGAATATAAAAGTTAAAACATTCACTAAAATTGGTACAGTCATTAGCATGCCTCTTTCCCCAAGATTAAGGTGATAGATTTCCTAAAAAATGTTAATCAGAATTGCTAAAAGAAAAAGAAAACTCTCATGGTGGCACCCACCAAGCTTTTGGGTAAGCTTCCTGCTTTATTTCTTTGTAGCTTGCCTGTCCTAGAACATAAAGCAGGATCCAGAGGTGGAAACATCATCAGCAGAGATAACAAAAAAAATTTCTATGTATTTCTGGCTAGTTTCTGGCTGCTCTGAGTGCTGTTTAATTCCTGCCCTACAATGAATTGCAAACAGATGCTTAGGTAATTGAGGGCTGAAGCTTTAGAGATGATAGTCCAGGCTCTGATGCTGTTACTCAGCCTAGATTACACTTACTTCAAAAGCAATCCCACCAGCTTTGGTACAATAAACTAAACAATATTGAAGGGGAAAAAAAAAGCCTAAGCTAAACTGAGCACTGTGTGCAGCACTGTAAAGGAAAGCTGTTCCTATTGAAATGCCACTGACAGCTTGTGCTGAAGTTGCAGGAAGGACAAAGTGGTCTCTTAACAGGTTTGCTTCTTTTTGCCAGATGGTCTCAATCTTGTTTGGGTTTACAGAGCTCTTCCCCCCTCTGTCTGAATTGCTTCTGAGATTAATGTCAGAGGTTTCTGCAGGAGGCTCCTCTGAGGGTGAGGAGCAAAGGGGCAACATTCTGTCTGAGTGAGGAAAGTAAAGAAAAGCAAGTGAAGAAAATCATGGGGAGGTTTGGCTGCCTGGCCCGAGGTTGAGAGCAGGGGGAATGTGATTTCTTTCCCTCTCTGTGCCAACACCTTGGCTCAAGGTTGGTTGCCCTGCTGGGGGTATGGGTGGGAGCTGCCAACTATGAAAGGAGGAAAAGATGCCACTTCTCTAGAAGTAAACAATTCTTTCTTCTGTATTCGTGGCACGTCCTGCAAAGCATGACTCAAAACGCCCCATTGACTGAGAGAAGGGGTTGCCTGCATTCCCTGTCGAATTAGGGAAGTCTTCTTGGGAAGGTGGAGCCACATCAGTGTTCAGGGCTGGAGATGGGCAGGTAGATCTTGCATGAACACTCAACAAGTCTTTGGGTCTGAGGGTTTCTCTGCTGTACCAGCAAACCTCCCCAGACTGCCATCAACCCCCTCAGCCTGGTTGTGTTCTCCCCAGTCCCAGGAATGCACAGCTCAACCAGCTTGGTCTTGCTGAGCCTTAGTTTGTTGTGAGTAACCCAGCAGAGATGAGGGCATTCAAACCAAGCAGCCAGTTTTCTATTTCAGGACAGATTATCTTGAAACGTTTACTATAGAGGTGCTGACGGAATCAGCATGTTTATGCCAAAATGTCCGACTGACGTTAGTTTTCAAATAGCCCTTTGCTCCTGAGATACTTAAAAGCTTTTCCAAACATATTCTTCTATCTCTGGGGACATAATCTGCATGTTGCATTTCTGGTCTGCTAAAGATTTTTTTTTTGCTTTTGGGTGAGAATATTTGAATGTCACAATTCCTTCTGCTTGCTAAGTGGGGCATTTACAGATTTTTATACCAGCATTTACAGTTTCTTGTGGAAATCGTTGGTTGGATAAAGGTCTTCACTACAGAAATGATTTACGTAATGCATCTCCTATTACCATAAATCCTCTTAAAAAAAAAAAAGCCAAACCCTCCAATATTTTCCTCAATTGAAAACACCAAAAGTCTGTTTGTTCTAGCAGAGCCTCCTCATCCTATTTTGCGTCACTGAAGCTCAGGGCATGGTTTAGACTGCATGTGCTGAGTATAACTGCCCCAAACTCAGAATTTCAGGAACACGTGGCATCTGAAAGTTGCAAAATTACGTAGTTGAATCCCTTCCTCTCCACTTAGAGTTTTCACTATTTCACCACATTTTAGGGCTTACATTTGAAATTTTGCTTTTCCCTATTTTTTAGACAGATTAACACTTTATAAATAAAGATATGAGAATTATGAAAACTCTGGAGAAAGATGGGTTTTGTGGTGATAAAGTATGCAGCAGCCCTGTCAGTGATGTGTGTTCATTAACAGTGTGATGCTACATGTATTTTATTTGATGCCAAACTGCAAGATGAGCCTTTCCTTGCCTGTGCAGCTGATCCACACATCCTCATTAAGCAGCAGGATCCAAACCGTGCACGTGCCATAGCCTGCTGTGATCCCCGGGAGGGTCGGGGGGCTGGACCACAGCTCCATCCTGGCAGAGCTGCTGCTGCTGCTGCCTTCAGGGGTTGTTTCTGATTCCTGTGCCCCAGCTGGGCTCGGGTATGCTATTATGTACCTACACCTCCTTGCAATAACACAGCAATAAAACTGCAAGATGCCTACAATCTGTTTGTAATCTCCAGAATATCGCCACCTGCATCCCGTGACTAAAGGATGTAAATACTTCCTTCTGCACAGAGAGGCTAAAACTTTCCCGAGGCTCAACTGCCAAGTGAGCAGTTTTAGTTTTGCAGAGGCTGTAAAGCCTTTTTTCTCCAACAATGTAGGTTTTGCCTTTTGTTGTTGTTGTTGTTGTTGTTTTTTGTTGGTTTTGTTTTGTTTTCCCCCTTTTGCTCACTTCTCCTTTCAGGGAGCCTGTTGTTCAAAGCTCAGCCCAAGGATTTGCAGAGCCCTGGGGTACTCCAGGTTACAGCTAACCTGGAGGCTTTAGATGAGATGCTTTGCAGCAAAATTGTGAACAACATCTGACTTCTTCTGTATTACAGAGGGAGAGAGGCTGTTAAAATAGGTATGTGTTTTCCAGTCCACCCAGGTGTCTTTTCCAGCTGCAACACACTCTTAATCTGAGGTAGGAAGCTGGTATGAGCTATGAATACATTTATTACTGAACAGTAGCAACGGGATATGTAGAACGTGCAGGCAATAAAAACATGGACACTTTCCAACTGCTGTTGGCAAAATGCTTGATTTGGTTGAGATTTATCATAACATATCAGCTCTGCTGGAGGTAGGCTTTCAAATACTCAGGTATGTGAGAAGGTGAACAGAGGTGTTCGTGGTGGAAGAGCAGCAGTCACAGCAGTGGGGCTGAAGCTGTAACAAACTCCAGCCGAGCTCATCCTTTCTGACACCTGCCAAGTGGCC
Organism: Ifrita kowaldi; assembly: GCA_013398055.1. Classification (NCBI taxonomy): domain Eukaryota; kingdom Metazoa; phylum Chordata; class Aves; order Passeriformes; family Cinclosomatidae; genus Ifrita; species Ifrita kowaldi. The sequence goes on from VZRS01011109.1 coordinate 918,032, forward strand.
ACGCGCCTTGCCTTTGCGGTTCTAGAATTTGCCACAAATAATTTCATTGCAGTGCAGTCCAAAGGCCCACACCCCACTCAGAGCTGTGATGAACCGAACATGCTGTTACACTGTAAAAAAATAAAAATAAAGCGCTCTTAGCCCAACCATGTGATGCATCTCATGAGTGTTCCGAGCCTGTCCGGGCTGTGCAAAGCATTCAACACTTTGCTCTCCTGCATTTGGCTATGATCTTAGCACAACAATTGGTATTTTGGGGTGGTTGCAGCATCTGATTTATACCCAGGCAGCTTAATCCTCAAAGGGAATTAACACTTCAGTGGCAGCGTCATTTAGGGATAGCACATTGCTTGCCTAGAAGATCATCTTTGCTGTAACTAATTAACCCAGCATGCTTAAGTGCTTTGTGCAATTGACGGTGGAGTTCCATTCACCTCCAGTGAGGTGGAGGGAGCCTGGTGAGCCCCCCTGTAGCAAGGGAGAGCAGCTTCACTGTCAGCAGCATCACCCCAGGGCTGCGCCAGAGTTTTTGGTGACGGCAGAGCTGCCACAGGGAGTCTGGCAACTAAAATGATTTCCATTAAAAAAACCTGCCATGGCTGAGTATTCAGAATACTTAATTAGCTGAAAGCCATGATATCTGTCAATCATGTGTTGCCTCAGATTTTGCATTTAAAGGGCAGAGTTATTACTGAAGACTTATTTATTATTAAAGAAAATTACTGGTACGGTTGGCTCAGATCTCACTAAGAAACAAGATTATAGATGGATAATGTTACCATGGAAAGCTAAGCATTTTAATCATACCCCAGCATGTAGTAATAGAGTTTCAAAAGCCATGCTACCAGAAAACTTAACAAAACCCGGGTGCTAGACAGATACTTGAATATTAGTGAGCACTCAAGGGAGCTTTTAAAGGATTGAATTTGTCTTGGGGCTTTGCTGCTGCAGCAGAGAGTCCTCACTTCTGTCTTGCATGTGTTTGACATGCATGTAAATGGATGCACAGCGTTACACAGCAATGGAGAATTAAATCCTAGGGGAAATAAACCACCAAACTACTGTATTTCCAAACATTGGAAATCTCAGGAATATGTGTCCCACAGAGGCTGCTGTGTTGGCTGCTGGTTCAGTTCACAGGTGCAGTATGTTTTACTGGCTTGGTGCTCTTCCCGGAAGAACAGGACTCAAGTGTGTACTCATAATGAGATTAGGAAGCCTAAGGGAAAGGCCAGGGACGTAAGAGAGCTGAACTGTTATGGGTACATTGAAGAAATAATAATATTGGAAGTAGTAGTAACAACAACAAAAACAACAACAACAACAACAACAAAAACAATAAAATTCTATTCTGTCTGTTGCCATACACTTTCTGTGATTTCATAAAGTTAATAAGATCATCATGAAATTCTGGAAAAATTTGGTCTCAGTCATGAAACCAGAAGGGGATGCTCTGGTCTTCTCCAGAGTGTCACAGGACAGTGGCTCTCTATGCTGCTGACCCATCACAGTTTCTTCTTATGCAAAGAGAAGTTATGAATATTTGGAGGCATATTCTCTTAGGCAGGATTTAGTGTCTGAACTGTGATCAGTGTCAGAAATGAGATAATACCATTCTTTACCCTTCTCCTGTCTGTGCTTAAAGAACACATGTTATCAAATACAGCAAAGAGGTGAGTTTGCTGCCAGCCAGGAGAACTTTTTGATTGTACTCCTGTGAAGGAAGCCTGATGTTTAGACCTTATGGATGTGTGCTAGTGATTTCCATGGTGGAAGAATAGACTAATCTTCAATTTGGGAAGACATTTTAGGTCCATTTGATTTGGATTAGTTTGTTTCCTGAGCTCTAATTTCTGAACCTCATGAATCTGGGAGACAAAATGACAGCTGTTGCAAATGGATCAGTGCAGAGGCTGATGTAAAGAAAATATGGACAAGTTCGTTTCAAAGAGTCAGTGTGGTCTGTGAAATTGGATTCACGGCTCAACAATGTGAGAGGATGCGTGAAGAGGCCATGCCTAATCCCAAATGCTCTCAGAGTACGGGAACAGTCGCTCACGGATTTCAGGCTTTGCGGTCAGACAGTTTCAGACTCACTGACGTTTATTAATGGTCCTACCCAGTCATCTTCTCATTAACTGTGGAGTAATCCCCTTTATGTTAGAGCATAACTCCTTAGCTTTTCCTTGCTCTTTTTGCTCTCAGGTTTGGAGGGATGCCTTCATGCCTCACTGAACCATCCTGCTCTCCCCCAGGACAGGATTGCTGCCTCCTTCATGGCATGTGCCTGTCTGGACCACACCATCACCCTTCCTCGTTTTCCTTCCCACTTCCCCCCTCTGAGTTATTGAACTGTGGAATTATTGTTAGGCAAACTATGGATCCCTCCCAGGTAAAAGCTTTTAAGCCCTTTGCACACTATGAGTTTGTTGGTTAAACCAACAGGTACAGAAATGGCCTCATGTCCCATTTTGTGAGCAGTGAACTGCTGTTGTTTAATAGATAAATGAAGTAGGTAAGTTTTCTTTTTGATCCCTGAAGATGAGACTAAATTATATCTCATTACTTAATTGGACACATGTCCCGTTTTAGTGATTTATTATGCCTGAGACATGGCAGAGGAAAAGAAAATGCGTGACTGGGGAATACTCAAGATAAAAAAAGCAAAGAAAAAGGTTGTCCTTCTTGGACACAGTTTTTGAGTTTTAATTACCTAATATATATTTATATGTTATCTCAAGAAAATATATTTTTTTACTAATTAGTTAATCCCTGTCTGGTGCTAATATAAAACTGTGTTTCAGGGTGGTTTGTTGTTGCACAGCTGAGGAGTAAGGCAATTAGTAGTAACATACACTATAGTTGAGTCTCCAAACTTACACAAAATGTTTAATGAGACAACTGGGATACATATGATTGGGAGCCAAATGTGTTGCAAGTTGCTTGCTGTTACTAAACCGAGAACATGTGGTTTGGAGCACCTCCCTTATAACTGCCCTGCTCCTCCCACTCGGCTGGGTTGAGCCTCCCAGGACAGCAGCTGCTGCAATTGGGGTACTGTGGGCTGAGCTCCCCGCCCAGATGTTTTACAGAGCTGTTGAGTGCTTTCTCCTGCTGCCAGATCTCCAGCAAAGTGAACAGCTTTGTTGTAGGCACTAGATTGCAATGTCAATAATTGATTATTTCAAGTCCTACTGAGATCTTGGCAATCAAATTGCTGGCAGCCTGGAAAATCTCAGCAGTGAGGTAGAAGACCTTTTGTCTTGGAACCTTGTATTTTCTGAAGTTGTATGTTTAATTGATGCGGCTATTATTTCATCTGGAAGAAGGTGTGTTATCAAATAAACACACTTTAGTCAGGAATTCCTGTAATTCAGTCTTAAAAAAATCAAAATAAACATGGACTGTGTGGATCTTTACTTACAGCCATCATTCATTGAGCTGAGCCCCAAACCCACATTTGAGGGCTGTTTCTCTGCAGACCAGCTACCAGCCTGTGTGTAGGCTTTCGGTGGAGAAGAGCCAAGTTAGGCAGTGCTGTTGGGCACTGCCGGCTTGGGCTGGGCTTTGGGTGCAGCTTCTTCAAACCTGAGTTTCTTCTAGTGCTGGAGGGAAGTTATTCCCAAAGTCCTTGTGGTGGAAGCTTGTGGTGGAAGGGCTGGGTCTCCATCTACTCATGGTGGTGATGCTTAATTCAGGTCCATCAGCCTCACAGGGGATGGAGACCATTTTTCCCATGGGCTATGAGATTTATAGTTCATCTAATGGTGTCTTGGATGTGAGTCCAGCTCTTTATCTCCTTGGTGATAAGACGAGGCTCAGGTGACTGGTAGGGTGGAGACCTATAGGTTTTTATTTTGTTTTGTGCAAAGTGGACGGGACTCAGAGGCCCAGTGTGCTCCATCTGTGTCCAGTGCAGCTCATGAGCAGGTGCGGAGAAAATGAAAACATTGTTACTTTGGATGTCTCACTGACTCATATCTATGAGGTCAGGATTAAGCCCTAATTTCTGTCTGCTTGTCTCAAAAATGACTTAAAATTTTTCCATTCTGATTTCATAGAGTCAAAGAATGGTTTGGGTTAGAAGGGACCTTAAAGCTCATCTCATTCAAACCCCCTGCCATGGGCAGGGACACCTTCCACTAGACCAGGTTGTTCTAAGCCCCATCCAACCTGGCCTTGAACACTTCCAGGGATGAGGCATCCACAGCTTCTCTGGGCAATAATTTCTCTCTGGTATGCAACTTTCACAGTGGAGTAATCTCTTTTAATTTTTCTTATGGAGCTGCTGTTAAGAAACAAAGCTGTCCTTAACAGCCAGTGTGATGTTGCTGCCCAACTTGCACCATCTCCCCTAGCTGCCCTCCAGCAGCATTAGTCTAAAACTCAAACAACTCATTTTCTTCAAATAAATAACAGTCCAGAATGAACTCCCAGGGTGTCTGTCTGGAAAAATGGTTGGCTCCCTAGCAGTAAACGGCAGTGTAGTAAATTAGAAAGGCATTTCATAACTTTAAAATTGATCATTTTTAAAATAAATGTTAATATATTCAAAGGAAATTCTGTGATCCAACGGTGGCATTCTGTGATCCAATGGTGCCAGCCAATGCAAGCATTAAGGCTAAGAGTCAATCAAGACATAATTTTGTGATCATATAATTCAGAATGGCTATGTATTCTTTCTAACTCATTCTTTATTGCTGTGACTGTATTATGGATAGCTGTAAAATTCTGTTTATGCTTATTCATTCCTTTTCTTGACCCTTATTTAAAATGTAGTTTTTTACAATTCATTTTAGGTTGACAACATGTCTAACTCTGCAAGTAATAAGTGTGTTAATAGGATACACTCTTTAACCACAGGCTTTCTCAATGCATTACACATAAGTTGCTAATTGGACTTGGAGAAATTGCTAAAATATCTTATGAAAGTTGGGTCTGATCCACAGAAGCATTCCTCTGAATCTGTATCAGTGCAATCAATTTTCTGACATCTGGTGCCTTTCCAGTTCCTTAAGCCCAGAATAGCCTCCACATAGTTTGGATTTGCAGAGCGCAGAATTAAAAACTGGCTAAAAGTGACAGAAGTGATCCAGGTCACAGAAAGCACCAATTTAGTTTCTTAGCTTGGTTTTCTAAAGAAACAACACTTGTGTTATCAGGCTTGCAGTGTCCATGCTTGTGTGGGCGTGTATCATTTCTTCTTGCCACTTTTGACTCTATTAACACATTTTAACTCTATTTTCTGATAATAGAGGCTTTGAAGCGATGATATTCCTGTAAATTTAGTGAAAACAAACAGCAGAGAAAATCCTTTTCAGAGATTTAGACTAAGGAAAGGCTAAAGCATTACCTCCTTGCTGAGCAATGGGGAATCAGTAGAGCAGAAGGATCCTCTCGCAGGGGTGCTGCAGGTGAGAAGAAATCTTCCCCAAAGCTCAGGCTTTTAAAGGCAAGCAGGACCTGCACTGGCTCTTGCAGAACTGCTTGTTTAGATCAATAGGAGAAGAGCTGGGTTTTCCAAGTGAGTCACAAGCCCTGCTGTTTTTCTTAATTGCTATAAGACATCTTTCATACCTCTATTTTATCTTTGGATTCTTTGCCTTGGAGTCAATCCAGAAATAAAGCAATCAGAAGGCTTTGCTGTGTGCACATCTTAATATTACTGGTCTGATGTGCAAGGCTGTATTTCTTGCTGCTGTAGTGTGTTGGTACATCTAATTTTTTTCAGCAATCCATTTAAGCAGCCCCTTGCAGGGGCTGTGCCAGGCAGTACTTGCCTTCCTGCTCCTCTGTTGGGTTTATTGTTACTTATAATACACTCAGAAGGCTGCAGCTGGCTTTCATCTTGCCTTTTTACTGCCTTGCTTATTTTTGTCTTCATCCCACTGTTCTCTAAAGAGGCCTTTATGAAACAGTGTCTGTCTGCTATGCACGTCTCTTTTATTAATAATTCATTAATCAATTAAACCAGAGGGAAAAGAAAAGGCACCAAAACCAACAGCTAGAAGTGATCACAGCTCAGGAACAATGCTGTGCATATTTTGCACCTCAGGCTGCGTCATTTGCTAGTGCTACCTGCAATACTTCTGCCAGAGAGCACTGGAGCTCTGTCTTTGTATATCTGCTTAAAAAACTGCAAAAAGTTCTTTCTTGCTACATGGAAATATGCTCCCTGGGAAATCAAGTGATACTGAGCAAAAATGGCACTGTGTTTCTGGAGCTGGTGCTTGATTTTTGCAGGGATGCAGACGTGTGTGTGTGCTTACCTGAGTCTGCTGGGCAAAGCAATTAGAGGTTCATCAAGAATTAAAATTCACCAGTGGCTGAACACTCATTTAGCTGAAGCTTCTGGTAATGAAGTCAAAATTGTTTCTATGACATGCAGGAATTAATGCCTAATTCTGAGCAAGCAGTTTGTTTTCAAGCCAATATAATTCACCAGTTACTTCTAATACATGTTGGAGAGAGAACAGGCTTCCTTGGTCCAGCTCCCTCTGAGGAATCACAGAATGGTGTGTGTTGGAAGGAACCTTAAGGATCGTCCCGTTGCGACCCCTGCCATGAACAGGGACACCTTCCATAGACCAGTTTGGTCCAACCCCTGTCCAACCCAGCCTTGAACACCTCTGGGGACGGGACATTCACAGCTTCTCAAGAAGTTCTACCCCTTGACAGGGCAGGACCAGGGCAGTGGTCTGTGGAACACCCAAAGGAAAGCAACTGGATGGCAGCTGGACAAGCGAGTGGGACCACTGCTGTTGTGGTCAGATCTCATTACTCCCAAGTAAGCACCAGTGCTGTCTCTAGGGCTCCTCTGGCAGCTCGTGCAGGGCAATTTGATCATGCTTCTTCTCCCCAACTTCAGTTGTGCACAACTCCTCCACCCTGATGCTCACCACTGAATTGTTTTGGCTATTTTACCATAACCAACTTTGCTCAACATGCCTCAAAGCTTCATGTGAAGATTCACCTTCACTTCTGTCCTCCAGACAGAAAACATTTGCTTGTTTTTCCTATAACCTTCAGCACGTTTCATGCTAATCCTGCAGTGTTAAGGCAGTTTAATGCTCCATTAATTATTTTGGAGGCGATCTGGGAACTGCACGTGGTAACAACTGTGCTGCTCATTCAGTGGGAAGGAAGTTCTCAGCACAATGTGTCTGGTCATCAAGGAGAGACTTTTCCCTCTAAGGAAAGTCAAAGCCTTTTCTTAGTCTGCTTCTGACCTGGAGTTTGCCCCCTCTAATCCTCCTTTCAGTAGGCACAAAGAATCACATTATGAATTAAAGGAACTCAAGCAACTCTCTGGAGGCAGATGAATCCCCAAATATAAAAGATGTTAAAAAAATTCCCATACTTCATCCAAGCTTCTGCCACTAAGTCACAGGAAGGGATAACATTGTGAGTTTGTAATTTATTTCCATATTCCTTAACAATATTTCAGTAGCTGTTTGGTTTATGACCTTTAAAACCACCTTAGATTTAGATTGATAAATGGGTAGCAAATAAAGTTAGCAAAATAAGCAATTTCAGCCTGTGGAAGGTCAGCAGAGGGCTGTGCAATCACGGCTTCCATTAATATGTTATATTTCAGTCAAAAGCTTTAAAATTTCAGAGGGAAAACCTATAGCTGTGATGAATGGGTTTCTTCTAATAGCTGAATGGGAAATGAAAATCAAAGTTAGGGGAAAACCTCTTTGTATCGGCAGCACAGATGAAGCTGGACAGTGGTTTTCCTCTGGCACAGGGGCAAGACAGTCGAGAGGGCTCAGTAACAAGCAAATTACATTTCAGCTCAAAGACCATTTGAATAGTCTTGTAAATTAGTTAATTGACAGATATTATTAATAATAGCTATTATTATTATTGATATGAGGCTTGAGCTGAGGAGATTGACACAGGACAGGTAAAATAAATAGACATCTCTATAGCAGGAGAGAGAGGGGAGAGAGCTCAATGATGTCAGCTCTCCATTTCCCACTGGCAGCTCTTCCAGCAGCTTCAGTCAAAGGAGGCTGACTAGGCAGGGGACTGCACCTCTTTGAAGAGAAAAAGTTTGTTAAATTAATTGCTAGCTGCACAGTAACTCAGCTGTATTCACAACCATGTGTAGGGCTCTCCTTTTTGCTGGGGTACAAAAAGTCAGGTTAAAGGAGAAAGCATTGCAAAATCTTCTTATGGGAGTGAGATGATCTTTCCTTCATGGTTAAAGCTATGGAGCTTTGGATGGGGCCCTGAGAAACTTAATCTAGTGGGTGGCATCCCTGTCCATGGCAGGTGGGTTGGAACTGGGTGATCCTTAATGTCCCTTCCAATCCAAACCATTTTATGATTTTATGTGGTCTATATTCCGTATGATCTATACTCTGTGTGTTATATAGGATGCAATATGATCTGTCAAAAGCAGAATTGAGGGAGAATCATTAAAGGAGAGATCCACGAGGTGCACAAAACCCACACATTAAAAGGTGAGTTAGAATATGTTTCTGCTTCTCACAAAAGAGTGTTTTCACAACAAGTGAAGTTAAAAATGCCTTATAAAATCTCTTAGGGTGTTTTTAAAAAAAATGAAATGAAGTCAGTTGTTGCTTGTAAGAGTTGTGGGTCAGAACAGCCTGGATGTAAATCTCTTGGATGGCTCCCAAAAGGCAAAGTTGCTTTACAATGATGTGACCTGGCCTANACGTGTGTGTGTGCTTACCTGAGTCTGCTGGGCAAAGCAATTAGAGGTTCATCAAGAATTAAAATTCACCAGTGGCTGAACACTCATTTAGCTGAAGCTTCTGGTAATGAAGTCAAAATTGTTTCTATGACATGCAGGAATTAATGCCTAATTCTGAGCAAGCAGTTTGTTTTCAAGCCAATATAATTCACCAGTTACTTCTAATACATGTTGGAGAGAGAACAGGCTTCCTTGGTCCAGCTCCCTCTGAGGAATCACAGAATGGTGTGTGTTGGAAGGAACCTTAAGGATCGTCCCGTTGCGACCCCTGCCATGAACAGGGACACCTTCCATAGACCAGTTTGGTCCAACCCCTGTCCAACCCAGCCTTGAACACCTCTGGGGACGGGACATTCACAGCTTCTCAAGAAGTTCTACCCCTTGACAGGGCAGGACCAGGGCAGTGGTCTGTGGAACACCCAAAGGAAAGCAACTGGATGGCAGCTGGACAAGCGAGTGGGACCACTGCTGTTGTGGTCAGATCTCATTACTCCCAAGTAAGCACCAGTGCTGTCTCTAGGGCTCCTCTGGCAGCTCGTGCAGGGCAATTTGATCATGCTTCTTCTCCCCAACTTCAGTTGTGCACAACTCCTCCACCCTGATGCTCACCACTGAATTGTTTTGGCTATTTTACCATAACCAACTTTGCTCAACATGCCTCAAAGCTTCATGTGAAGATTCACCTTCACTTCTGTCCTCCAGACAGAAAACATTTGCTTGTTTTTCCTATAACCTTCAGCACGTTTCATGCTAATCCTGCAGTGTTAAGGCAGTTTAATGCTCCATTAATTATTTTGGAGGCGATCTGGGAACTGCACGTGGTAACAACTGTGCTGCTCATTCAGTGGGAAGGAAGTTCTCAGCACAATGTGTCTGGTCATCAAGGAGAGACTTTTCCCTCTAAGGAAAGTCAAAGCCTTTTCTTAGTCTGCTTCTGACCTGGAGTTTGCCCCCTCTAATCCTCCTTTCAGTAGGCACAAAGAATCACATTATGAATTAAAGGAACTCAAGCAACTCTCTGGAGGCAGATGAATCCCCAAATATAAAAGATGTTAAAAAAATTCCCATACTTCATCCAAGCTTCTGCCACTAAGTCACAGGAAGGGATAACATTGTGAGTTTGTAATTTATTTCCATATTCCTTAACAATATTTCAGTAGCTGTTTGGTTTATGACCTTTAAAACCACCTTAGATTTAGATTGATAAATGGGTAGCAAATAAAGTTAGCAAAATAAGCAATTTCAGCCTGTGGAAGGTCAGCAGAGGGCTGTGCAATCACGGCTTCCATTAATATGTTATATTTCAGTCAAAAGCTTTAAAATTTCAGAGGGAAAACCTATAGCTGTGATGAATGGGTTTCTTCTAATAGCTGAATGGGAAATGAAAATCAAAGTTAGGGGAAAACCTCTTTGTATCGGCAGCACAGATGAAGCTGGACAGTGGTTTTCCTCTGGCACAGGGGCAAGACAGTCGAGAGGGCTCAGTAACAAGCAAATTACATTTCAGCTCAAAGACCATTTGAATAGTCTTGTAAATTAGTTAATTGACAGATATTATTAATAATATCTATTATTATTATTGATATGAGGCTTGAGCTGAGGAGATTGACACAGGACAGGTAAAATAAATAGACATCTCTATAGCAGGAGAGAGAGGGGAGAGAGCTCAATGATGTCAGCTCTCCATTTCCCACTGGCAGCTCTTCCAGCAGCTTCAGTCAAAGGAGGCTGACTAGGCAGGGGACTGCACCTCTTTGAAGAGAAAAAGTTTGTTAAATTAATTGCTAGCTGCACAGTAACTCAGCTGTATTCACAACCATGTGTAGGGCTCTCCTTTTTGCTGGGGTACAAAAAGTCAGGTTAAAGGAGAAAGCATTGCAAAATCTTCTTATGGGAGTGAGATGATCTTTCCTTCATGGTTAAAGCTATGGAGCTTTGGATGGGGCCCTGAGAAACTTAATCTAGTGGGTGGCATCCCTGTCCATGGCAGGTGGGTTGGAACTGGGTGATCCTTAATGTCCCTTCCAATCCAAACCATTTTATGATTTTATGTGGTCTATATTCCGTATGATCTATACTCTGTGTGTTATATAGGATGCAATATGATCTGTCAAAAGCAGAATTGAGGGAGAATCATTAAAGGAGAGATCCACGAGGTGCACAAAACCCACACATTAAAAGGTGAGTTAGAATATGTTTCTGCTTCTCACAAAAGAGTGTTTTCACAACAAGTGAAGTTAAAAATGCCTTATAAAATCTCTTAGGGTGTTTTTAAAAAAAATGAAATGAAGTCAGTTGTTGCTTGTAAGAGTTGTGGGTCAGAACAGCCTGGATGTAAATCTCTTGGATGGCTCCCAAAAGGCAAAGTTGCTTTACAATGATGTGACCTGGCCTAATGGACGGTGTCCTGGCCTGTGGCAGGGTGGTTGGAACCAGATAAGCTTTAAAGAGCCAATCCAAACCGTTCTGTGATTCAATGACTTGTGGGGCTGGGATTTGCACAGGACAGGGAGTTGGGATGGCTCTGTCCCCCATGTGAGAGGTTGCTGGGGCAGGCTGTGGTTTGCTTCTACAAAATGAGTGGTCGGGTGGCCTCAGCCTGTTCCACCCTGGGACTGACAGGAGAACGTCTTGCAGCCTCCAGCCCCAGGGAAGAGTAATCAGGGGTGTGCCATTGCCCCATTCCTCTGGTCCCACAGGAGGCACAGCTCAGCTGCAGCCTTCTCCCCGCACCTAAAATTAAAATGCATGATCTCTGAGGGAAAGACTCATCTGTGGGATCAACGTGCACAGCAGCAATGTGGGGACAGGTTGGCAGGAGCAGAGTAGGGGCTGGCTTTGTGGGAAGCTGTGAGGGTTGTGCTGGCAGAGGACCTGTTGTCTTTGGAGCGGGGAACTGGTTATTAATGCTTGAATTGCCAGTGATGTTTGTGTCTGATTTAGTATCACTTAAGTAAGTGATGTATGATTTCAATTAGGAAGCAAAGATGCTTACTGCATCTCCATGATATGTTTGGATGGAGAAAAGTGCTTTGCACAGTCTTTCTGTTTCAGGGGAGGTAAATGGAGCACGGGGTATCTGTGGGTTGCTTGCTGCAAAGTTATTTCAATGTCGGCTGGGAAAGCAAACTGTGCCAAATGCCAAAGTGGCTGCAAAGTCACTGGGGTGGGCTCAGGGCTCTGCCTGGCACCAGAGCCAGGCTGGTGAGTACCATCAGGGGATACTTTCTTTTGGATTTGGTGCTCTCTGCCAGTTGGAAGAAGAGCAGGTCTGGTGTGTGCTCTTGGCCCTGCGCTGCTGACACCCAGCAGATGTTTTAGGGTTGTAAGATCCCGTAGTCTTGTAGAAAAATGAAAGGTTTATCCTTGTCACTAATGCGAAGTTCATCAATGTCTGTATTTCACAGACTGCAGCAGTCTGAGGAGCCTCTGCATTAATTAATGTGCAAAAGCTTTGTCCTGAAATAAGGGGCCAAAGCAAAATCCAATGCCGAGCAGGAGCAGGCAGTGAAAGGAGGGAAGGCAATATCAAAAGACTTCAACCAAGACCCTGTAATGCTTGAGTCATTAACATCTGAAAGGGCTTTGTGTAGCAGGATACACGCATATTTCTGCCTGGAATTAGCACATTGCACACAAAGAGAGCTATATTGATGTCTGTCGAGGAGGAAACACCTCCTCCTCCTCCAGCTGCACCCTTGTGCCCAGATCCTGCTCCAAGCCTCAAACTGAGATGTCAGGGCCACCATGTGTCACCCAGTGCCACTGGCACCTCAAAAACACTCGCAGACCCAGAGTCTGTGTTGCTGGTGTTTGCCTTCATCTCCTGTTGTGTGTTTTAGCAGGAAGCAGCTGGAGATGAGCTGTGGGTTGTGCAGCCCAGCAGCTGCAAGGGAAGGGAATGGCTTTGAACTAACAGAGGGCAGGGCTAGGTTGTATATTAGGAGGAAGCTCTTTGCTGTGACTGAAGGTGTTGATACAGGCTGCACAGAGGAGCTGTGGATGCCCCATCCCTGGAAGTGTTCAAGGCCAGGTGAGACGGGGCTTGAAGCGACCTGGTCCAGTGGAAGGTGTCCCTGCCCATGGCAGGGGGTTGAAATGAGATGATCTTTAAGGTCCCTTCCAACCCAAACCATTCTATGATTCTATGTTCCCATGATTCTGAGATCACTGACTGAGAACAGAGAGGGGTAAGAATCAGATTGTATTTAGGAATAAAATAAGTTTTAAAATTACAGGTGAGAAAATATACAGTGCCAAGAACAGCCAAAGCCAGGATCTGTGAACTGGTGTTTTTCACACTGCCCAGAATTCCTGCATGGGTCAGCTGGAACCCTGTACTCTCCCGGTAGTTGGGCTTCAGCTGTAAAGCACACAGAGTGTACTCTGTACACGCAGAATGTGCGTAGGTGTGGGTTTGTGTACCAGAGCTATGCTGGGTTTGGTAGGAAAGTGAGATTTATTGGCTGACACACAGGTGTCCTCACACTCTCCATGTGAATGTTGAAGTAGCACTGTGGTTTTAAGCAGATGAACTGATAGCAGTACTATTATATGTATAAAATAAATGCCAATGGTGATTTAAAATGCTGTTTTCAGAACTTGGTCGCTGCTGTCTCTCCTGGTGGGAGATGTTCCCATGTTTCAGCCAAATGAACTTTCAGACTGCTGAGCTAAACGAGAGATAATTTTCCTTTAAAATAACGTGGTGAAGTGCTTATAAATGAATGAGAGTTACCTTGTGCTGATTAGAGGAGTAGTTGGGAAGCCTCTGTAAAGCAATAAGAGAGATGACTCATTTGCTCAGCTTGATGCATCACCAATTGTGGCAGTGCTGTTTTCCTACCAGATCCCATCTGATTTGGAGGCAGAGCAGATTTCCTACAAGAGGCACATCCCAACATTCCTGTGGTAGCTGGGATCTTGTCTTTCCCAGTGAGAAGACAGAAGAAATCTTTTATGAGAGCTGGGGTGACTGGAGGTGCTGGGTAAGGCTGCTCTGCTGACTACTGGAGTGTCCTCTTGATGGTCTTTTCCAACCTTAATGATTCCGTGATCTTCTAAAAACCACCATCCTTCCTCTCCTGCCAATTCCTATCTTGTCTGTGACCATTCCTGCTTTACCTCCACAGTCCATCACTTCCCTGCATCACTCCAGCATGCTCACTCCAACTTCAGGAAGGGTTTCCGCCTTAATTAAATGTGTTTTAGTTACACTGTGCTGAACTTCAAAAGGCTTGAGAGCCCAGCCCCCTCCCAACAGCCAGGATCAGCGCCTGAGCATGTTTTCTATCCTCAGCCAAGGGATCCTTCAGGTCTGGATTCCCACAAGCCACATTTTCAAGCTGAAGGTGAGGATGACAGCAAAACTCTTCAGATTCATGCACTATTCATGCAGTCCTCTAGGCTCCAGTGAAGCCCTTACAAGATAATACGAAATTAATGAAACATGGCAGTCTACAACTCCACTCCAGTTTTCATCCAGGGATCTCTGCATTTCACTAATATTTATTAACTGAGTCTTGTGATAGTCCAGCGAGGTCTGAGATTCATTTTAGATCTGGGGGGCACTTGCTGTGTGGTGAGTCTGTGCCAGGGTGGGGATAAAACCTCAGCTCCTGTTTCCACCTGCTAATTGCTGTGCGAGTACACAGGCACCCTGTTTTGGACTTCTCACCCCGTTTCTCTCCTTAGGGTGCTATGGGTTTTGCTGACAGAGTTCCTAGCACCTCTGGGTGCCTCCAGCATTGTGGGAATAAAAGGAAAGCTTTGGATCAGTACCTAAGGAGGGGGAAGCAATATTAAACACAGTTGTGAGTAGACATTGGTACAGTGGAAGGACAAAATGGGGGCTGAAATGGAGGACGAGGTCAAAAATGGTGCCCTATTTCTCAGCTCTCCTGGAGGAGATGGAACAGAAGTATCTTGGGACAGAAAGTTACGGATGAGAAAGGGCAGGAGATTAAGCAGGAAAGTTTAGGGAACAACAGACCTGAATGAGAAGGGAACGGCAAGAGCAGGAGCTGGAAGGTGACAAGAAACAGGGACAGGAAAAAGACCTTTGAAGACTGACAAAAACAACGGTCTGGGAAAATGAGACTTACCAGAAGGGATTAGAAAGCACCTGTAAGTGCCCGTGTGCCACTCTGTCTGCAGGATGGTTGTGGCTGAGTCAGTCCCTGAACATTTCCTATTTTTATGGAGGTGTAGGTGTTTTTCCAACCCAGGTTAAGTGTTACCAGGACTATACTGTCCTGCTTTGGTATTTGGAGCTCCAGCCAGGGTAACAGGGTGACCCTATCAGTGCCCGTGCTGACAAGCAGGTCCCGCACTGTCCTCCTGAAAAGACATGCTAAAGAACATCCCTGCCATGACTGATGTGGCTGCACACCTGCAGCCTGTTATATGTAACAATGAATGGGAAGGAAAAGGTCCATAATATTTCAGGTTATTGAATCTGTCTGTGTAGCCCACAGATATGAGGCAGCCAACATTCTGTTTGCTTCAGAAATGAGAATAATCTAAACCCACAGGCTAATTCCCTTTCACAGAGATTTCATATGTTTTGTTGCCTTTTATTTTTTTTAATAAATTGGACAATTAGACTGAAAAGAACTTTTTATTCCCTATGCTTCCTAAGTAATATTTGGAAGTAAGCTCCTTCTGTACTTGTATGAATTAAATTTAAAACTGTTAGTTTAGATCTGTGATATTAAGAAACTAAACATCTTTCACACATAGGTAGTAACATCCTTGCAGAGGCAAGGATGTTAAAAATTGCCTGAGTGACTCCACTCCGGGCCGTGTTGACTCTTTCATGGTGGTGGTGATCAGATGCTGAAAGAGTCTTATCACAGGCAGGTGGTGGATAATCTACCTCTACCTCTCAGTACCTGATCCTAACCCCTAACAGACAGTGAGTGTCTTAGCCCCAGAAACCCCAAAGTCTGATATTCTTTGTAATGTTTCCTCCTGTTTTGAATTATAAACCTCAGTCAGTTTGGTTGATTTTCTGCACCTTCACCTAAAATTCCTGGAAAAAACCTCATCCCAGCAATTTAAACTAAGACTGGTGTAATTTCATTTCTCTGCCTACTAAAATTAGATTCCCTTTATATTATGTGCAGTTGCTTAACATCATCCTGCTGCAATAAAAACAACACCTTCGTGGCTTTTCTGCAAAAATCAGTTGCTAACTTGTCGTGACAACCCCTCACATGACTGTGTGGCAGCACAGAGTGTTCCTCACGCGGCGTGTTCAAAGTCAGGAATGATTTACATCTGTGAAATGTCACTTCCCACCGAGGTTACTTGTATGAAAATAAGTGCTTATAGCAGCTGCTCACGTGGGTTGTTTGTGCACTGGGTTTTTCACAGCATCTCACCCTCTTCTGTTGGTTTCTGGGGGAGGCTAAGCCTTGGAGGAATTTGGGGTCACATGGAGTTATTCCTCTTTCCTAGAGCAAGGTGAGACCCTGAGATCAAAGCAAGTGGTGACAGTGACAGATACTGCCTGGCTGTACCTCTTCTTTTGTAGCCCCAGGGCTCTGGCATCGATACAGGCTGTTGTTTCTCAAAGACAGGGGAGAAAGAAAGACTTTCAAAGTACTGAATGGGATCCTGCAATGCAAAGCCTAAGGGATGATGCATACCTGAACTCTTGAGTTGCTGTAAAATTACTCTTTCAAAGGAGTGGAGCAAGTGAGGGAAAAAGGTGTTTGGCTTCAGTAAATGAAAGAAGGTGTCCGACTGAAAACCAAGAGCTCCTGAGGGGTAGGACTAAGCAAAGCCTCTCCATCTTTGGGGTGTGTTCATCATTCAACTCTGGAAATTTATGACACTGAGATCTCATGGCTGAGACCACCTATCTGAAGTGCTCATGGTGACCCAGGGCTAGTGGTCAGGGCTGGCCCCCCTGTTCCCTGCTACAGAGTAGAGAGGGGCTCTTTGGGGCACACTTCCATGCAGATTTGAGTCACCCAGTACTGTACATGCCACCAAAGATGCAGAGGGGTGTATCTCACCTGCCAAGGTGCTCTGCCTCTTGCACCTCCATGTGCGAGAAAAGGATAATTTATTTAAATTTATGATGACTAACGCGCTTATCTAACTACAGTTAAAATAACTTGATGAATTACTTGTGTGATATTTGGAATCATGACTGTGAGAACAAATTAGCTGACTGAAAACTGGAGACTGATATTGCTCATTAATTATGCATGGAGGGAGGCTGGTGCTGGGTGAGCAGGTGGGCTGGCTCCGAGCATACAGATGGGGTGTTTCCATGCTAGAAATGTTCTCCCTGTGCAGAGTTTGTGTGGAAAAGTCACAGGTCTGAGTGGTCAGCTGTGATTGCAGAATCAGGAGTCTGTGTTTCATTGATCAAGTGTTCTGTTCCTGGTGCTCAAAGTAGTGGAGAGCTCAGCTGGAGGAGCTGAGGACCATGTCCCAGGAAAATGCATGTCCATCCCATGGGCAGTTTGATAACCTGAGGACCATGAAGAGCAAGGGGGACTGAGAAGCTGGAGGGTCATGTCCCACGCAAGTGTATGGCCATCCCACAGAGAATTTCTGCTTTTAAAATGTCTCCAAAACCATGTGACTGTTTCCAGCTTTATTTGTGCAAGTAATCTCAGCAAGGAACTTTTGATTCTAGAGCTTCCTTTGAAAGATTAAGTGGTACCCTGGGCCACTTGTATTTAGCAGAGTGATGCTTTCCTTCTGTTAGGTCTTGTTTAAAAGGTTAGATAAAATGGTGGATGTGTAAAGAAAGCCCTCTCATCACCTGGATGTCATCTAATAGTCATTGCTCTACATAGAACTCAGTTCTTGCAGCACAAAAGATCTGGGAAATATTTAAGGACTCAGGATTGCATTAGCCCTGAGGATTTGCAGATGGTTTGGTGTGCCATCAGATAAGGATGATATAATACAAACAGGGCACGACTTGGATAATTGAGGGCTATAAGTGAAGTGACATGATTGCTTGATTAAGATAATAGTTGAAGCATGTGGAGAAGGAAATTATAATTTATATATTGCTGATTGTCAGGTTTATTTTAAGGACATAATTTGAAGATTGTCAAAATCAGAGAGGTCCCGAGCAAAAGAAAGTCACTGAAAGAAAAAAGAAATTTCTACTGAAAAATAAATATCTGAGGCCAACAAGAGGCGGGCAGCAAAGGTTAGAGAAGCCAAAGGCAGGAGCTCCTGTTCTTAGAAAAGAACAGAACCAGGAGCCAAACACCTGTTGTGGTCAGGAAGGGCACTGCATGTGTCTGCCTCCTCCTTCAGGGGTGGGTGCTGCTTGAGCTCAGCTGGATGCAGGGAAGTTCCTGTCCTCGCTCGTCCAGCTTCCCACACCCCTGTGCTGGGGACACCAGTGCGTGGTCTGAGCCAGCCAGTCCCTGTGCATGGCTGAAGGCCCCTGCACAGTGCCACCATCTTCAGCTGTGGGCAGGTGTTGGAAAAACGGATTGCTGAACCTGGGGGAAATGATGGTGTTTTCAGACTGGGCCAACACATCCTGAGTGAGTGTATCTGCAACCAGCCTTTGGCATCTGGGTGAGGGTTTGCTGATGGGGAATGTGGTGATGGTGGAACGCTGCTGGGCGATGGAAGACTGGGAATGGGACCAGCATGGTGGCCGTGGTGCTGGCATGGCCCACAGACATCTGCAGTGACATTTAGGCCTCCTTGTGTCCTCAGTGTCAGGGGCATGGGAGGACTTTCTTCAAGGCAGCCAGTTTTCTGCCTGCATTGCTGATTTGTTCATCTACAGTGTCTTTAATATGATTAATGTACAGGGGTTTGCAAACTGATCAAGACAGACTGGGTCTGCCTGTAATTGCAGTTAAATTACAGTGATGTTCAATTTCAAGCATACCTTTGATATGGTAATAGAAAAAGCTAATTTAGCATATTGCACAGCCTCTGGGTAAAGTGGAGGTGAT
Organism: Ifrita kowaldi; assembly: GCA_013398055.1. Lineage (NCBI taxonomy): Eukaryota > Metazoa > Chordata > Aves > Passeriformes > Cinclosomatidae > Ifrita > Ifrita kowaldi. The sequence continues at coordinate 936,710 of VZRS01011109.1, forward strand.
ACTGAATATTGATCAGATTCATACACAGGTAGCAATATTGGGGAATAGTGATAGATATTTCTGTAGAGTCTGAATAGATTTATGTTGTTGTACTTCTGCAAGCTTGTACCTTAACTCCTAATACTTTTAACTGAAGCTGTTGGAGGCAGGCTTTCAGCTTGCTTCCATTGTGTTCCCATTATGAATCAAAAGTTTATTTGCCTTTCCAGCTGATTTGTGGGAAATAATGATATGGCATATGAGCTCCCACCTAGCACAGCCACCATCAAAATGCCACGGTGAGTGAAACTACCCATGTGTTATGACCTTGATGCACAATTTAAATAGATGATTTTTCAAGCCAAATAAAACCTTTCACATTAGGCAGTAGATGAGCCACCCGTAGATGCTACAAATACTGCTCCCCCCTCTCCTAATTAATAATACAAAATAGTGGTGGAATAGATTTATGCTTGTCAGCAGAGCAGTTAACTGTCATGCTGCTGATGAGTCAATGGCTTGTTGTATCATAAGTGCCATAATACCCAGATCTGGGCTGGGCACTAAGCTGTGATATGGCAATTTAGCTTCACACATCATTTAGTTATGCTTTTATTTCAGATTAATCTCTGTTTTTTTCCCTTTTTATTTCAGTTCTAATTCAATAGGCTCAAAAGTGACCCAGGTCACAGTGTGAGAACTTGCTGTCACAGGCTGCACTTCAGCTGGGACTGTCCCTGCAGGTTTTGGAGAAGAGGATGCCTGTCAGAGCCAGGGAAACAACCAGCTCATAGGAGCACCAGCACCTGGCGATATCTAAGAACCAAACTTGGAGGTCACAGGGATCCTAAAAGCAATAGGGAAATGCCACCATAGGTAACTGAGGTTGCATTTGCCTTTCCAGAAAATCAGCAGCATCCAGTTCAAGAACTCAAATGGATTGCAAAAGGAAGTGTCCTGTTGCCAGCCGTGTATTCTTTAGAGGAAGGGTAATGTGAGGGCTCTTAGGCTGCACCACTGAAGGGCTATTGCTGCTCCACATGGGATTTAAAGTGGGATTTAAGATGCATTTAGGGAGTGCAGGAAGGGCCTGGGTCAGAACTTGGAGAACCTGAGCCTGAAAAGCAGAGTAAGAGTTCCCATGCACTTGGGAGAGTGGAGGGATCTCTGTCCTACAGCCCTTCTGTGTATTTTATCCCTCCTGGTGATACAGTGGGGAATTCACAATGAGTCTTTATTTCTGCTGTCCTAAATCTCTTTTTTTTTTTTAAAGAAAGTCCATCTGAATCTTCTTTGTGCTAGTGACCTACACAAAGCAAAAATTACAGTCCATCTGAAGGCAAGGGCTGGAAATTTATTGAAAAATGCAACAAATCTTTTAGGACTAACAGCAGAATGTTCAGATGGAGGGGGATGCTGGAAAAACTAATACTGAAAGAGCAAATACTGTGTGTTTAGAGGTAGCTGCTAACACTGCAATACATATTCTGCTCCTCTGAAATATTAATGACTTACTCTACATACCATGGTAGCAGATGGTACCAGAGATGGTTCTGACCATTTCTTTATCTTGGTGCTGGAGCAAACAACTTGTTTGAGGCAGATGTCCTGTGTGCCATACTCAGCCCCCACAGAGGGACCTGCAGTCTCAGCAGCAACAAGGAGATTTTAATTTTTTTTCCAGAGCATACTCCTGTCTGGCAGCATCAGCTCAGGAGTATGGAGCCTCCCGGAAAGGAGAGAGGTGTGCAGCTGAAAGAGAGTAGACTTAAATTGGATAGTAGGAAGAAATTCTTCCCTGTGAGGGTGGTGAGGCCCTGGCACAGGTTGCCCAGAGAAGCTGTGGCTGCCCCATCCCTGGAAGTGTTCGAGGCCAAGCTGGATGGGGCTTGGAGCAGCCTGGGATAGTGGAAGGTGTCCCTGCCCTTGGTGGAGGAGGGGTGGGACAAGCTGGTCTTTAAGGTCCCTTCCAACTCAAATAATTCTATGATTCTCTGAGTGTCCTTGTTCATTTAGGGGAGAACTGAGGTGCAGCAAAAAGCATGTAGGTGTCTGAAAGCATCCTCAAATTGGTAAGGCAAGGCAGATCCTGCTTTAAGTATCAGGTTGTCCTTCCCTTGGGCAGTGTGCCAACATTGTCATGTATGCAATACACCTTATGCTGAGTCTGTTCTACCTGAGCTCAGGGAAACTGAGCTTGACTTGCCTGTGGCCAGATAGGTCTGGTTTATACTCCCACTACCCATCACATATTCTTTGTTCATATAGGCAAGATAATAAGGCTGAAAGACAAAAATGGGTATGCTGATAGAGAATACATAAAAAGAGCAGATGATGGTAAGTAACGACCATTAAACTATGTAATAAATCCTTGGTGATAGTGCAAAACTTTGCATCTGCTCACAAGGTAGAATTATTTCATTGCTTGCAGGCCTCGTACATGGAGATATGTCAGTGCATCAGCATCTTCAGGGACACATCCATAATAAAGATAATACTAATTTTCATCGCAATGTTTTTTCCTGACAGCCAAAGGTAATTAAGTGGTTAAAGAAGAACTCAGTTTGCCACCTAATGTAAAAAATAACTCATGCATTTTATGTCTCCTACTCTTCCAGCTTTCACCAGTGTCAGGCCACATTGGTTTTGCATTTACGGTAACAACCTTTCAGAAGACAGGAGACAGAGCATGCTAAGTGTGGGGTTTCTAATCACTTTTCTTTTGTGTCTGATGTCTTGGCTATCCACAGGCCTTAAATGTGATCTGATCATGGCTCTGAACTAAACAGATTTAATGGTGAAATAAAAGAATATATCCAAAACGAGGTGGAACTAACAACTGAAAATAATAAGGAAATTAAATGTCAGTAATTGAAAAGGTTTCTAATGTCTTAGGTCCAGTACAATAACTCTCCTTTATGATTTATCCAGCCTTGACACCAGTTATTTGCTTTTGGAAAGTTTTGTAAAGGTATATAGATTGATTATAAGTGCTGTATTTTCTACACTTTCTCTACCTAGACTAATTGAAAAGCTGTTGCAGAGAGAAAATTGGGTTGGTATTGGGAGTTTGTGATTGTGCTCTGATCTTCAGGAAGCTGTGGAAAATCTCCAGAAAATTAATGGTTTAGACTTGAAAACGCTCCATTAAGCTGAGGTAATGGGCAGATTCAGCATTCCTCAACAGTGATCTCGGCTTTCTTCAAAATCTTACTACACTAATCATTATTTCTGCACCATTCAGTCCTGTATTTTCTAAGTTTGCATAGCATAAATTGCCAAATTCCCTCTGCAGTTGACAAGGCATCATGGCAGAAGCAGGTACATTTTAAATTATAGTAAGTTTTGCACTTACTGGTTTAAAAGAAAACACTGCCCCAGGACGGCCACCCCCAGGACTAGATGGGTTGTTAAAAATCCTCGTAAGAATAACACACATGTTGAATCTTCATATTTAGTGTTGTTCATGTTTGTGTGTATAAAAAGGAAGCTTGATTTTGGGCTAGAGCCCTGTGAAATCCATCCTTTTGAGGCCCACAGCCCTCCTCTGCTGCAGGAGCAGTCCCTGTGCTGTCAGACCCTCTCAGCTCTGCATCACTGGTGACATGTCATCATAGAAGCATCACAGAATGGTTTGGGTTGGAAGGGACCTTAAGATCATCCCATCCAGTTCCACCTCTCTGCCAAGGGCAGGGACACCTTCCACTAGACCAGGTTGCTCAGATCTACAACTAACCTGGCCTTCCAGGGATGGGGCATCCACAGCTTCTCTGGGTAACCCGTGCCAGGGCCTCACAGTGAAGAATTTATTTCTAATACCCAATCTAACCCTGGCCTCTGTCAGTGTGAAGCCATTGTCCCTTGTCCTGTCACCCCAGACCCTTGTGCAAAGTCCCTTTTCAGCTTTCTTGGAACCTGTTTAGGCACTGAAAGGGGCTCTCAGGTCTCTCTGGAGCCTTCTCTTCTCCAGGCCGAACAACCCCCGCTCTCTCAGCCTGTTCCATGGTTTCATATCCCTTCTGACCTGCAGTGCCTTCCAAGTGCAGAAAATTCTTTTCTTTCCTTTTTATGCTTTTCCTTTTAACAGTGTATTAGTGGCACAGAAGCCCTAGAAATAAAAGCTTTCCACAGAAAGTCTGCAACAAAATACTTGATACCCGGGAGGGATAAATGAGACCTTGAAATTACAGCCTGCAATATATGGCTCAGTCCTGCTCATTGGTACTAAAGGCATTAATTTCTGAATACTGTCTGCTTTGGTAAGTAATTTTTGTGAAATGCCTGGAGAAGCTGTTGCATTTCCCCATATATTATAATGAAGTATGACAGGTTTTAGAGAGATGAAGGACTTTGCAAAGGTGCAGCAGTCTGACACCAGGATTCATTTTGAGCATGATCTGGTTCCTATTTTATCTAAGCCTGATTCCGTCATCCTTGGAAAGGAGGGTGCTTGCTTTTGATGGTGAATCTTGCTATAAGTACTTATTTGGCATGCCAGTGAATAAGAAAAGCTATCATGACTTGACATGTGAAATGTGAAGTCTCAATTACTTTTATGTTGTTTTTCCTTATGTAGATCGGGAGTGAAAAATATATTTTAATTAAAAAGTGAAAGATGATATCCAGATCTCAGCATGCCTTGTGGAGAATAATCTGAATTTTGGAGTGCTTCCTAAGTCTTGGAGCAGAGCTTATGCTGCACTTCACAGGCATGGGCAGCAGCTGTGGCTGATAATGCTGACTGATTTATTTAGCCATTATCTGACAGTTTCTTTACTCACTTCAAGGGAAAAAGAGGCTGCAGAGACATCCTGCATATTCAGATAGCTGCTATTGTAACCATTCTTTGTTTATTTTATATTTTGATTCCTTTTCCCTTACAAGCCTACTTTTTAATGCAAATGAGAGTTATGAGAGTGTGTTTTCTACCTTCCTTCATCACCTCCTGCCCAAGCCCTTTTGAATACCTTGACCAGCCTCACTTGAATTTGATCACAAGATGAAGGCTCAGAGATATTAAATCTCCGAAAGTGCTGCACTAATAAGCACTGAAGGAAAATCTGGCTCAGGTAAAACCAGGGTGAATTTGGTTATTATGCATTTTTGCCGATGTGTAGGATATTAGCTGCCATCTAAGAGGGGCTGGCTGCAGCAAATGCAGCAAACCAAAACAAAACCAAAAGCCACCGAAAATGCAAGGGCATTTCTGAACATGTTGTACGCTGAGGTTGTGTTGGGAGAGTGGTAGTCCCTGTATTAAGGAGCTGAGCCTCTATCCCCCATGTCACTAGAACCTGGCATTAGATTATTGTGCTGGCCAGAAATATAAGCAAATTAGCTCTGTTGCTTAAATGAATGCCTAAGTTAAAATAAAAAGGATAGATCTTGGACTGTGGGGCATATACATCTCCTAATGCATTTTGAAGAACTATGTCTGAAAATGGAGTGTGTTTTCCTTGCCTGTGTTTCTTTGTGGTCATTAAACGCATCTCACTCTTAATAAACAGTAACACATTTCTTGAATCACTCTATTTAGGATAAAGACCTTGGCTCCTACTCCATTAGGGCGAGTGGATTCAAAATAAAGCTTTTTATGGAGCTCTCTCTAATTTCCAGATGTAGTGCACCACTTCAGCAATAGAACAGGGCCTTTTTTTAAAATAGATAATTCTATTTACCCAACACTTTGCTAAGCTAAGGCTGTTGAAAGTAAACCATCTTTAATATCCACCCCATAATGATGCTTGTACTTTCCTTCGAAAGCTCCAGCTGCTCAGGGCTGAGATCACCACATACTGACAGATACTTCAGCTGGTGCTTCCTCAAAGCAGCCTTGCTAAGTGAGCCTAAATTTAGTCCATGTCTTGTTGAATAATATTAGAACTGTAAGATCCTATGCTATGAGATTGGCAATCACTGTGCTTGGTTGTGTGTGGTTTAAACAGTGCTCTGTGTATTTAAAATCAACAGCTTGAAAAGGAACCAAAATCAGATATGACAAAAATATAGATGGTTAATTTGCAGTATTTTAATAGAAAAAAAAATCTCTATTATCTGCATATCTTGCTCTCTTAAAAAAAGCAAACCAGAAAATGAAAAATTAAAAAAATGCAACTTCTATTAAATTAGAAAGTGCTGCAGACTTTTCTGTGCTTTGCTCCAGAAATAGCACAGAGGAAGTTTATGGCATAATGACACAAAATCTCAGTGACTTTAGCACTGCAGTAGGTGGGAAGCTCCGGAGCAAGAAGAGGGAATGGGACCCCCTTCCCAGCCCCTCTGCATCCCTTAGCAGAAGGTTGTGTTGGGATATCAGCACCCTTCCCACAGCAGTGCCAGGGTTTACCCTTTCCCTGCCAGTGCTGGAATTGGTGGGAGATGTGGTGCATGCCGTTGAAGACTTCTGCTCCCATCCCCTGTTGAGGGACCTTATCCCCATCTCTGGGCATGTGGGAATGGACAGGACTCACAGGGATCTGAGGGTGTTGGTTTGAGCTTTTCGATAGGGGCTGTTATGCAGATTTGGTGTGTGTAGAACATGCTTTTAGTTGGGTTAAGGGGTCCATGAGTGAATAAACAGGGTCTTCCTACTTTAGCCTTCTTGACACTCAGAGTCAGGATAGAGCTCATAACAATTGTTTATTTAATATTTAATTTATGTCACCAATCATCTTTACTTGCAAGGAACTGATTATATTTAAGCCCTGGGAAGCCAATGAGTATTTTATTACCAGTTCCATTAAGGCTAGCATTTTATTCCTTGCCATCTAAATCTCCGTGTTTGAGTAGGAGAGCTCATTACTTTAAATATGAGAGCAACGGGTGAACCTTCCCAATCACACCATCTATTATTACAGTTAGTACTGGGGTAGCTGCAATGCTAGGACTCTTCAAATAAACAGTCATTAGGTATGACAGTGGTAATGGAATGTGCACTGTGAAATTATCTAATTACTGACACTTCGAGTCTGTATCAACAATTTGTTTTGAAAAAGAATATAATTAAATTATTTTGCTCCAAGTACATCCCGAAGAGCAATAAACTTTCAGACTTCCACAACAAAGGCTGAACAAAAGGTGCCATGTCAGGATGATTTTGAACATTTGGAGGATAATATTCTTGCAGAAAATGTTTGTCATGGTTACCATTCTTGGACCTGTTTGCTGGGCTCTATTAAAACCTGTTGATGGTTATGGAAATGAAAAGGATGTTCCCAAAGGAAAAGGAGAAGATGAGAATAGGAACAGATGCTATTGCACCCCAGAATGCTTTACTGTTGGTTATGGAAGGTATCCAGAGTCTGATTTGAACAGTAATTGCTTTGTTTGGTCACAGCTTTGAAAAGTAATGTAGCAACATGAACAGATGCATCTAATCTGTTATTTGGAGAAAGAATGATTATAGATGCTTTTCAGGGTGGAAGGGCAGCACTGCAATTTGTTGATACAGACTGTGAAACAGAAATACAAGTTGGGGTGCAAGTAATAATCAGAGTTAACTGGTGTCCTGGTCTTGGCCAGGATTGAAGTAATTTTCCTCCAGCTGAAACCAGGACAACTGGACAGTTGGAAAGATGTTGGATCCCAATCTGTAAGTTTTCCACAAACCTGAGTGTATGAATACTGCAGGGGGCAGGCTGCATTCCGCAGAGGTGGAAGCCCTGGTAGGAGCGTGCCTGTGCTGCTGGCGATGGAGAGCAGAGGGAAGGCGGGACCCAAAGGAGGGATGGGGCTGGGAACCCATCCCTTGCTTGGCATCACTTGTGCCATGGGGGCTGCTGGCCTGCTTGTGGGACACCCAGACACAAGGTGCTGTGACGTCTTCTGTCTCCTGGCTCACGGGAAAGCGTGGAATGAGCTTTGCTATGAGTCCCCAGCGGGGAGATAGACTCCAGAGACATTTCAAGGGAGGCCTTTCCGGTCCCTAGCACATGTAGTCTTGTCAAGAGTAAGAGTAAAATTCAGAAGTGAAAAGATTTCAAAGGAAAGTAAAAATCTGCTTGCATTTTGCTACAGCTCCTCCCTGTTTATGTCTCTAACAAGAAATCTAGGTTGCATGCATTTTAAAGAAAATATTGCTTTTCATCTAGTAGCAAAAAAACCTTGGGAGCAGCATTCTCCTCTCATCATTTTTTGGAATTAATAAAAAGACATATAACCCAGCTGCATAAAACAGCCAAGAATGTCATCTGTCAAGTATCACAGCCTTTAATAAAAGTCAGTGGCACCATTTGTGACCATCTGACGTTTATGGCTGCTGCCTCTGAAGTTCATTGTGTTTCAGCAGCCACCTTGGCTCGTCTCCATTCTTGCTTTAACCTCAATGACTTTGGCATAGTTATGCCAGTGCTGAACGTCGCCCATTTTGTCTTCCACAGAATATGAGGTCTGCTGCTTGCTTATCAAATATGAAACTGTGTACAACTGGGCAACCTCATGCTAATGGAATCAATACAGCGAAAGAGATCTCACAACCTCACTGCACTTTTTACAATTTACTTTGTTCGTCACCCATTAATTCTTATATTGATTTTGCGATAAAACACAAACTGCATTCCTATCACAGCCCAAGAAAAAAGCACATTGATTATATTGGAACAAGGTATGTTGTAAAAATGAAATGCCTAAAACATTTAAATGTAGTAAGCTCTGCTAAAGTCCATAAATCACATTGTTTAATGTTGTGAATGAGTGGTGCTGCCTTAAACAAGGGAAAAATATGGCACCATAAACCAATTTTGACACAAAATAACAGTCTCTGTTTCTCTGTACCTGCCATTCTAGAAAAGCTATCAATAATGGTTATGGTTGTTTGCAGGTGTGTGGGGGGGGAAACATTCTCACCATCCCCTTTAGAAAGTTCCTTCAAAGTCACTTTGTAAAATTGACAACAGCGGTGTTTTACCTGGCTATAAATAAAGCCTGATTATTACCATGTCCTGTTTACTTTTACCATTCACTCATCAAAAACTTTTTGATGGATCATTACTAATTATTTTTTCAGGAGCCAAAGTCAGGCCATGTGCTTGACTGTTATTGATGGGGAGGGACTGCAGCTGCTTCCTACCAACCTCAGTGACTACACCATCTGCTGAGGATCATGGTCATCATTCCACCAGCTTAGAGGGAAGATGGGAGAATTCAAAGGGAATTCACTTTTCTGCACCACTTTTAACCCTAAGTAGAGAAAACCACTGCTGAGGTATAATTCTGCACTGTGAGGGTATCATGGCAGTGAGGAGTGAAAAAGGAGAATTTCATGGTGATTACAAAACAGGTGCTTTTTATCACCAAAGTAATGACAGCGGAAATCTATTCTAGTTGAGATTCCCATAGCGTTTCAAGCCTTAGTCATGATCCAGGACTTAACTAAGCCCAGTACAAGGTCAGGAAAGTCATCTTGGAGAGCCTGCAGTCAACAACAAGGCAAGTGGCAACAGCCAGTCAGGGATGGATTTGAGTCCCGCAGGAAACAAAGGAAGGATGGGGGTAAGAAGGATTGGGACTGCTGTCAGCAGCTTAAAAACCCAAGCTGTTTCCAAAGCTTTCAGGATCTATGGAGATAGATTGAATAGGAAGGAAAAAAGAGAGGAAGGCAGGAAGAAAGAAAAAAGGAGTGTGATCAAGATGGATATTGTGCATTTGCTTAATATTTAAGCCGGTCAGAGAGGGGGCCTTGGCTTCCTGCTCAGTGTTGTGTCTGTGTGTGGCACTATTGCATCAACCCTTGTGCCAGGTTTCCTTGAATCAGCTTGGGAAGGGGGAGAACAGGAATTAACATAGGTCAGAGATCTTAAAGCAGGAATGGAACTATTTGCTGCCTTAACCTTGGACGGGTGCTTCTGTTTAGTTCTTGTTTCATTTTGTTTGATACATTTACCTTTTTGATTCATTTTCTCTCATCTGTTTTTCTCATCTGTGAACCAGAGCAGCTGCTGTAGAATCTGGGACAGCTCTGCCAAACTTTATCTGTCAGCTAAAGCCTCCCTGCTTCCAGCTACATCATTCTAAACCACAGCAAAACTCAAGTGACTGTAAAGAGGCTGTTCTACACTTTGTCTAGTAAGAGGACAGTTTGTTCAGTTCCTCCAGAAAGAAGAAGAGAATTTGTTTAAAAGGATGTGAAAATTCATTAAAGCTGCTGAGACTCTTCCCACAGATGGGCTGTCCCATGACAAGGCTGGTAGAAGTGAAGATGGGTGACAGCCCTTGGAACAGGCTGTAGCACTGGACAAGCACTGGGGGAAGCCAGAGCATCTGGAAGATGCGCTGGGTACAGATCCTGTTTTGCAGGGAGAGAATATTATCTGTAGGAAGCTGGCAGATGTGAGACTGACTTTCCTGCTCAGCAGGAAGTTTGCAGCTGCAAAATTCCAGTTAATTCCTGGGTGCTTCGTTATTTGAATTCATTAGCACCAGTTTTCCCTGTGTTGCTGTCAATCTTTAATCCTTTAAAGATATAACAGGTCTTTCTGATGGGAAGTTGCTCTTGTCCCTGTTGGGTCAGCCCTGTTTTTTCCAGTTCTTTGGGAAATTGCACCACTGGCAGAGCGCATTAGTTCTGTCCTTCTCCATGGCTGTGCAGGAGAACAGGACTTCTTCCTTGCCCACTTTCACCCTCCCTTTTCCTCCCAGTCATGGGGGCAGGGGGAGTTAACAGAATAAGTTTGATGTTGAAATGCCTGTGAGATGGTTTCCTATTCCTGCAAGAGGGAACTCTGCGAGGACTATGCTTATCTGAAATGTCACCTCCAAGGATTTTCTAAGTTAATCATTAAGTAAATAATCTCAGGTGTCTCATCAAGAAAGGCTCTGTTTTTCCAGGCTTAAACTCTTAATTTTTTTATTGCAAGGATCAGTCCTGTAAGATCCTCAGAAGTTTAGTAGGGGCATTTTGTCCTGATCATAGCTCCTCTGGTTGGTGGCTGCAGAGCTCCCCTGGCCTCTGTGAGTGGCAGGGGGGTGCTGGTCCCTACCGAAACAGTTGTGGAAACACAGAAAAGCCGAGAAACTGGAGAGGAAAATAACAAAGAAAATAGCCTCGTTTATTTTTTTATGAGTGTTAAGCCCATCTAGCTGTCACTTTGCCTGCAGGCAGCATGTCTGGGAGGGCAGGTTGCTCTGACAGATGGACAGGAGCTGCTCAGAGGAACGGCTTTAGATGGGCAATTTGCTGCAAGTTGGTGGAGCTTTTACAAAGTCACAAGTGTAAGGAATTAGAGGCAATCCTCTTGCAAACACTGGGAAGCTGAAAGCCTAGACCCAGCTTTTATAAGGCTCTGCTCAAAACCCAGCTTTTGCCACTCCATGTGGCTGTTTCTTTACTGATACCATTGCCGTGTGCTGGGGATGTGGAGCAGCCACCAAGCCAGGAAATACAGTTTATGGGGTTCTCTGCAGGAAAAAGCAGGGCCTTCCTCTGAGGCCAACAAGCAGAGTTACAAGGGGCGAGTTCAAACAGCAGTCCCCGAGCTTTCCTTTTCACTTTTGTGGAGCTTTTTTAATGAGCAGCTCCTGCTGCCGTCTTCCCTTCTAACTCTGCAGTACCTGCAGGAGGTTAATGATCGAGCCAGGCAGATCTGGGGCTCAGCTCACACATTAGGAGTCACAAAGTGCTTTCTTCTGTTAAAAGTAAGGTGTATTTACAATCCTGCGTTTTATTTATCTAATGAGGATAATTATCCACTGTCAGAACAATATGATCCACTGGTGCTAAGACATCACTTCTAGAGATGCAGAAAATGTTTTCCTGCTGGTGGTTGAAGTGTCCCTGCAGAGCAGCGTGGTGGGGAACTGGCCTGGGGAAGCAAAAGCCAAGCTCAAAGCCTGCAGGATTTCCCTTGTTCTGAGTTGAGTGTGTCTCTCCCAAAGTGAAAACTGAAGTTGCTGTGGTGCAATGCCAGGAGCCAGGGGTGAAAGAGAAGGTGTGTGGAGGGGGAACCTGGACCTATGTGGTTTGTTGGTTTTTCTGGTGCAGGATATTTTTTGGCTTGGTTTACTGTTTTCTAAATTTTTGTAGGTCAGTGTCACGACTGTGGTATTAGTTAAGCAGTTGCTTAAACTTAACAGTGGAGAGGATGTAGCCCAACTTCTGATGTGCTTTAGACACCTGGTTACCCAATAGGTCCTGTTTTTGCTCCAGGCGGTTTCTCTTTTAAGCAAGTTGTTGTTAATATTAAGTGCTGGTCTGTGATGGCCCAATCTCCACTTCTAAGAAGGTGCTGTGCCCTCAACTTGAAGTGCTTTGTCTCTGTACTTCCTTGAATTGTTGCTTTTTTCCCTCAAACATAGGTAATTGCTATTGCTGCAAAATGCTTTCTTGGATGATTATCAGTTGACTAGTATTAATATTTACAATCACTTTTTCGTTAGTAATTTTTTTTGCTACAACAGGAAATGAAATGTAAATTAACAACTGTAAAGATTAAAACATAATGAAATAGGACATGAACTCCAGAGAACTAATGAGTAAAGTGGCTTGAAGGCACAAAAAGATGTTCTTCAAAAATAAACACAGAGATAAATAATAAGATAAATAATTTTGATGCGCTAAACCAACAAACAGAAAGAAATACCAAGTGTGGGATAAATTGTTTCATGTCAAAGTTATAATTGCATTCTTTTTTCCTAATAAAAAGATGAAGTTTATCCCTAAAATTAACCAACTGTGTAATCGCTACATGGTAGATTTTTTCCTACGTTACAAATCAGCCTATCAATATGTCTCTCTGTTTGTTTACCTTTACTATCCTTATCTGGCTACTTAACAAATACATTGGTTTAGCGAACTGAAACTGTTGTTTGTGTTTTTTGGGTTGTTTTTTTTTTAATAGTATTTGCCTCCAGTACTTTCTCTTTTCTAAAGAAGAAATCTGTCTGAAGCTGCTGGGTGCTTTTATGAGATGTTCAAAGCTTGTCCAAGCTGACAGGTATTAGTCCCTGCTTCAGAAAAGCTCCCAAGCCCCAATATCTATTTTCCTTCATGAGGCTCAGTTTGGTGGCTGGTTTTAAGAGAGTTCATAATTTCCCTTTTTTAACCAAGGGCTGGAGGCAAAAATCTGTGCAAAGCTGTTGCCGGCTGCTTTTTGGGGAAAACCCCTCTTTGATTAGATAGCTGTGTTGGTGCATCTGAACCCAGAGCTGACCCTGAGTTAATTTGTGTTGCTGTAAAGGTTGGCTGTGTTTTTAGTCTGGTTTAAGTGGTTTTGGATCTTGTGAAATCACAAGGTATATCTGATTCAGTGTATCTTTGATATTCTTGCACGTCCTGCTTAGTATGTTATAGCTTTAGCACAGTGCAAACATCTACATGTACACCTCAAGTCTTTAGGTATGAGCCTAAAATACTTGCCTATAAAATTAAGGAAGAGGTTCCCAAGACATTGATCACAGAGGGGTTAATCCTTTAGTCTATTAATGTTGTCAGGGCTGGGCTTCTCCTTTCTGCTCATGGTTAACCACGTACAGAGGAGGTGGAGAGAAGCCTTCAGGGAGTTGCTCTCCCTTGTTTGATAAGGTTAGAACAGCACTTGTTGCCAGGAGGACACAAACCTGTTTGTAATCTCAGGCCAGCTGGGTTACATAGCTGTAGTTGGAGATGTTTCTTGTCTTGGCCATCTTCCATCACTACATGGGGTTTTTTGGTTGTTGTGGCGTGTGGTTTTTGTGGTTTTTTTTGTTTGTTTGTTGTTTGTTTTTGTTTCTTTTTTGGTTTATTTGGGTTTTTTGTGCATGTGCTTTCATTTTTTGGCTTTTTTTGGTGATTTTCTCCCCATCCCACTGGGGAGGGGAAGAGTAAGTGGCTGTGTGGTGTTGACCTGCCTGTTATCTAGCAGGTTTTGGTGGCCTCAAGGATACAGCTTGATTGGTCACTTAGTGCTTTCCAACTAGGTAGCATCTCAGGATGAGCAATTAGACTAAGCATAAAATTAGTATCTTGTATACTGTTTCCTGTAGAAGACGTTCTATCCTAGTAAATATATCTGGAGGAAAAAAATCCTATCAACCTTGATAAATGTTCTCCTCCACTTTTCCATAACCTTGGTGGTAACACGCATATTTAATCTCCTGAATGCAGACTTGGCTTTAGAAAGTGTGTATTTTAGCTTTCCATAAATAAAACTAATGGATGTAATTTTTATTTTTGCTAGAGACCACTTGTATCTAGTTGGACAGATCCTCAGCTGGTGCTCATTGTTGCAGCAGCACTGCAGCCAGTGGAGCTTGGATGCCTCACACCTACCCATGGTTTGTTCTTGGGTGTTTCATGGCCCTATCAAGTAAATGCAAATTTACACCCAATCATTGCACAGGGCCTGAGCTGAAATGAGAAACAGGTCTAATTAAGTTTTGTAACTGAAATCATTATTAAGGTCTTGCGCATTTTCACTATACAAATATCCCAGCTGAAAGGGTTATATTTACAAGTTCTATTTATAATTGAGCATTTCACTTGATTCACCCACAAACAGAATGTAAAACATGTTTTGCTCTGCTAAAAGGTGAGGAAAAGGGAAAGCGTCTCTGAGTAATTTATATTACATTTTGTGGTTAGCGAAACCACAGGTTTATGCAAACAGGGATTTGTTGAGGTCTGTGTATTTTACTTGTGAAGGTACTTCATTTCAAATGGGCTCCACTGGGCAGAGGAGTAGGGAAAAGATGGACTTGCTCCTCCCCTGCAGTGCAACTGAGCAGCTGCTGGGCTCTGTGAACAGGGTGGGGTGGTGAATGCATCTCCCTCCCCATCAGTGGCTGTTAGATCCAGCCTGGCTCACAGCAGGTGTTGGTAGAGGGAAAGGTATTTATTGCACTCTGTCTGGAGATCCAACTTCATCTTGAAGTTCTTTTCCAACCGCAATGATCCCATGCAGGTTACAGTGTTATGGGTGGCTTGAGCTGCTGCAAGATGCTGCAGCTGACAGATGGGTTGTTTCTGACCCACCCTTGGCTGCACCAAGCATTTTCTCTTGGAGAAAGGCAGGGGACCCCATCCAAAAATGTTCCTAAAGAATTGTAAAAAATGAAGCAAAAGGAAATGTTTTCAGGATCCATGAGCTTGAGCCTTCCCATGGGCATGTGGTCAGTAAAACTCACACAACAAAGGAGTGTAGCTTCATTCAATGATTTACTTTTATACATGAACTATAAAAGCATATTGTGTTCAGCTTAAAATTACCTGCCTTTTTAACCCAATTTTTACTATACTTGAGGTATTTATCCTTTGGTTATCCCAGGTACTTGAGAACTGAGTCTTCAATTTACATTTGAAAAGGAAGTATTTTCATTACCGTGCTGATTAGGAGCTCTAGCCAAGGGTTAGCCTCTGCTTGTGTTAGATACTGTACAATCATAGCTCAAAAAGATGATACCTGCCTTAAATGCCTCATAATCCAATAGGAAGACAAAGAAAATATATGTGTCTAATTACAAGGGAAGGGTCTGATGAGCAGAGGCCCAGGAAGGCAATAACCAAGTGGCAGCTTGCATGGGGCTGTCATTAAACCCTTCCCTGCGGGGAGGGGGACGTGAGTTGTGCTGCCAGTTCTGCCTGAACAGATCTCCAAAATTAAGAAAATTTAAAATTAAAGGCCATCTGCTGGTAGATTAGGTAAATAAAAACACACCGTAATTGGATTTGGTGCTCATTTCAGCCTTCTGGGTTATAAATGATACGGAAAAGGTCACATTCCTTCAGGCTGTCTGAAGTGGAGTGAATATATTGTCTCATCTTTTCATGACCCCTAGGTTAAAACGCAATATCAATTTCACTGTTGTCTTTTTTTAGCTGTGGAAAATCTCACTTGCGATGCTGTGAGCAGCACAGCATTGTCGGTGCTGCCTGGACCCCTGCCAGAGGGTTGCGTGTTTGTGTCTCTGCCGACCGAGTTTGGAAACAAGTAGATTTTTAAATGACAGGACAAATCAGTTGGGCTGGAAGCTTCCAGCTCAAGTAATTACAGTTCTGTAATTTCC
Organism: Ifrita kowaldi; assembly: GCA_013398055.1. NCBI lineage: Eukaryota > Metazoa > Chordata > Aves > Passeriformes > Cinclosomatidae > Ifrita > Ifrita kowaldi. The sequence continues at coordinate 952,664 of VZRS01011109.1, forward strand.
TGTTTGAAATTTGGTGTTGCAGACACCAGCCTCCAGGTGTTAGGGGAATAGTGGGAGCTAAGCTAGCACAGCTGGATCCTGACTGGAGCGGTCATGTGGCACCTCTGCAGTGGGGTGAGCGGGAGGGGAGGGATGAGAAAATGGGAGGGGAAACAGTGGGAGGACTTCACAGGCAGGCGGTACATCAGGCTGAGCAATCAGAGGATGTCATGCAAGAAAACCATAGCCGTGATTAGTGTTATTTTGGCTGTCCTTCAATTAGTTTCTGCCCAGAGAAGCTGTGTCCCATCCCTGGAAATGTTTGTTCAGGGCCAGGTTGGACGGGGCTTGGAGCAACCTGGGTAGTGGAAGGTGTCTCTGCCTGTGGTAGGGGGGTGGAATGAGATGAGTTTTAAGGTCCCCTCCAACCCAAACCACTTTGTGATTCTATGATAATTGGGAGGCCCTGAAGAGATATACGGTGTGAGGCAGAGATGAGGAATGTAATGAACTATTTTCAAATGTGAAAGTCCCCATCTAGAATATTTGTATCCACTTGTCAGTGACACCAGAAGGATACCTGGATTGAGAAAACACAAGTCGGTGGAACACAACTGATGTTTAAATCATATGCACTCAGTTGAAAGCAAGAATTAAATTCGGAAAACTGAAATAACTGTGTTTTTAGACAGAGATCAGGAGCCAAAACAGAGTCCAAAGGAGGAGAAAGATGTTGCACAACTGTCTCTACAAAATGCCCTCAAATGAAAACGTGACTATGTGGAGGGTGTTGAGGATGGACTTTTAGTTCTCTCAGTAATTTCTTTAGAGCTTTTCTCTAGAAGTATTTATTTTCAGTTTGAAATAATAAAGCACTAAAATATATCATTCTTTAAAAATGTAATTACAGAAATTAGGGTTTTATTATGAAACTACACAGGTTTTAGAACTTTCAAGTTGATTTATCACAGGTAGGCGGTCTTTTTCACCCCCTCTTGCTGGTGGGATACACATGCTGACTTGAACATGGGGTTTTTGGGTGCCCAAGGTACTTAGCTTCAGCCAGCACAAACATGTCTCTGGGCTGGGTAAAGCAAAGCCAAGGATTTCCTGGAGCACTGAAACAAATCCATGTGAATTTAGTCTGTGTTCAAGGAAACAAAGCCCACGAAGATAAATAGGGCTAATCCCACCGCAGCCTGCAAACAAACACTACTGTTCAAACCTGAGACAGATAACACAAACAATCCTGGGAAAGCATTTTGGAGAGTATCAAATCACATGACAAAGCCAATATATTGCTCTCTGACTTCCAATTAGAGACTTGCTGCTGTATAATTAAGTTTCTGACAACACTGTATTTAAAGTCATGTCAGTCCTTTCATTTATAAATACTTCTCTGCAGGTGCTTGAGCTTCCAGCTGGAATCTGTTTTTCTAGAATCTAATCCTAGAAGTGGTGTTTTTTTCCCTTCATTTCAATTTTGAGTGGAAAAAAAATCCCTCTGAACAGCTAAGGTACACAGGAGGGAAAAGATTTGACTATTCTCAGTATGTTTTAGTTCTGCTGTAGGTCCCAGCTGCAGATATGTACATTTTATTATCAGCATAATATGTGTGTCCCCATGGTTGCACATTTCTGTAAATCAGGAGTAATCAGACCTGGAACCTGTCCTCTCTGATGTATTTTATACTTTACAAAAGTTGCAAAGGACATTAGCTCACCTACTTTTTTCTCTTTCTTCTATTTATACTCCTTTCCTGAGAAGATTCATGTGTGCAGATCAAAATATCCTTGTTTTCCCTGCACTCTTTGAGGGTTTCCAAAGTGATCCTGCTGTTTGGGGTGAGAGAGGGCCCGGGGGTGTTTGGTGCTCAGGCAGCCCCTCTCCCGTGGGTGCAGGCAGACTGTGCTCTCGGATGGATTTATTTGCATGGTTACAGTCAGGATGTGCTGGGCTGAATCAGGGCTGGTGTGCGCCTGGCTGTCCCTCGGTGAGACAAAGACACGGACTGGTGCTAAATCTGCTCATGTCTCAGCATACGGAGCAGGGAGTGGAGGGGACTGGGGAGCAGCCCCCTACAGATACCAGTTCACTCCCTCATTTTCTGATGTGCACAGAGCTGAGAAGATCCCAACCTGAGCTGGCTGCCAGGCATAATGACCATCCATGGGCTTGCACTTCAACTTTTGTCATAATAAATAAATAAAAGCAGATTTTAAAAATTGTAATAGGGAGAAGAGCATCACCTTTGGACTCTGCTTTGCTCTGAACCCCAAAGCAGATACAGCAAACTGAAATTTTCACCCTCAGCTCATCCCCATCATACAGGAGTGAGGGATGCTGGAGCAGGGATGAGTGTGGCAAGGGCTGTTCCCCTCTGCCAGCCTGGGCTGAGGACAAGCTCTCATCTGGGCTGTCTCCTCCTGGGCAAACAGAGCTCACAGCGTGGTGAGAGGCGTTAATACCAGGGACTGCTTTTCTGCAGGGGTCACATCCCCCACACCAGCCCCACCTCTGCTCTCATCAGGCTCCTTGGCTCAGCAGTGGCTTTGCCAGGCATGAGAGTTCATGGCATGGCATGTGGACAGGATGAGGGACAACCCTGTCCATCCTCCACCTTGTCCTGAGCACTCACTGCCCATGGCAGGGGAAACAGTTAAAGGAGTTGATTTTCTTCTTAATAGCTTAAAAAAGCACTCAAGCTGTTGGTCATTACAGTGCATTTAGAGCCAGATGAGGGTGCCTGCAGGTCCTTTAGATTACTGGTTTTTCTGTGTTGATTGAGATTGTGTGAAGCCCTGAAGTACTGGGCACCTGCACAGTCCCCTGGGGTGAGCAGGGCTGTCAGCCCTTTCTGCCAGAGGGGGGGTGGATACAGGCCCTCCTTCATTCCAAGTGACATTTTCTCCATCAAATCCAACAGACATAAATGATGATACCCACAGAGCTGCAGAAGTGTGTGTGTGCACTTCCTGAGGACTGAACCATTTGACTCCGTGTGGAATTTCTGAATGGATAGCTGAACTCCTGAGTCCATTAAGCAAGGCAATTTACGGGGTTCTCAAGCTTTGCCCATGGAAATGCATTAACACAGTTTCTCATTTGGCTTGTCGAAAAGCCATTATTCTATATACAAAAAGGGGAAGAAAAGTAATATTTTTTTCAAAGTTTGTTGTGTTGAGTGGTGAAAACTTTGACAATATTGAAGGGGAGAGGAACCCCGTATTCCTGTGTTAGGAGTGCTCTCACCAGCCCACATCTATCCAGGTAGCATTTGCTGCTACCACTGAAATCTGCATTTTAGTGTTTTAGACATGATCTAGGAAATGAAGAATGAAGGTGGTCCTTGGAGAAGACCAGGGGAGATGTATCTTGGCATACCTGACTGCTCCTGAAATCACCAAAATATACATGAGGAGAAATGGTAAATTGTCCCTGGTGCCGTCTCTGATAATTTGGCACCTCCAAAGAGATCTTTGGGATGACTGATCACTTGCAATAAAATCAATTGTGTTTTGGGGTGTTGGTTTTGTTTGGTTTTTTTCTATCTTCTTCTTGATATGCTGGCTTCCACTCCCCACTTCCCCCCTCACCCCTGAACAAGCACTTATCTCCTCTAGGTGTGAGAGATGGGATGTATTTGAGGGTAACAGATATTATGAAAAGAGGGTTTTGTCTGGGCTTGGGAGTACTTTGTCTCCTTGTTTCCCCTCCATAAGCCGAGCAGTTGCTCGTGACATCCCGTTTCTTGCTCATGGCTTTGGCTCTCAGTGTGCTCTGTGGACAGAGCACAGGTACTGGATAGCTCTAGGGATGTAATTTGTTTCCTGCAAGTATTGGCTAGTGACTTTTTCATTCTAATTTTGAAGAGAAGTGGAATTTATCAGTAGTTAATGCACTTTGTCTTGGAGAGGCAGCCCATGTAATCGTGCTGTTCAATTCAATGCATTAACAGCATTTTACTTTCTGTCAGGGTGATGCTGCTGAAGGCAGGGGCAGCTGTGGAAGGGGATACCAAAGTAAACAGGACATATTATTCAAGTAGATGAGTAATTTTAGCCTTACCTTGCTCCTTTATGTTTCCAGCAGAAAACACTTTCAGCACATCAATACTGGGACTTAGCAGTAAATCTTGCTCATCTGCCAAGCTAGCTAAGGAAACACTGTATTATCTCAGGCCCCCGTGAGAAATTCACTTGAAAATGACAAAACGAGCAGGACCTTTTTTGTTTTAGTGGTGATGGTGTCTCCAGGGAGATCTACCTGGGGTCAGTGTTGTATAAAAATCACTAAGTTGGGCATTAAAGTGTCTCTTTATACTGAGTTAATTGCTGCTTATCTCTGAATTCCTTGTGCTGGCCTCTATTCTGTGTTTTTTATTATTAGGTACTAGCATGTAACTATCAGTAAGGGGGATATGTAGGTTTGAGTAACTGTGTTCTGACTTAGGAAGATGCTTCCCAGCTCCCTTTGACAGGAGTTCAGATCTTGCACGTAGAAAGTTCTTATTTCTGTTGACTTCAATGGTAATTTTTTTATCAGTTTGCTGCTTTTTCAGTCAGACTGCAATAATCTGTCTAGCTGGTTTTGCTTTACTTAATAGTCTCTAGAAAATTGCTCTACCTGGCAGGTGCAGCTGAAGCCTTATGGTTTTGTAGCCTTCTTATAGAAATGTGTTTTAAATACCAATTTCAGTTAAAGTAGCTTTCTATTGCATTTTTTTTGCCTATGGCACAGCATCCAGCCGTGGTGGTTCATTTTGTTTTTATGTACTAATTGCTATCTGCTGGCTGAAATCTTTGCAGTTTGTTTGAACAAGATTACGTGCACAAGTGTAGGAAAGAAAGGAGAGTACAGATAGGCCATCCCTGCAAAAAGAGGTGCATTTGCAGGAGAAACTGACTTCAAGCCTATTTAGAGATGCGACAGTTGAAAGATGACATATCTGTACACATATAGGGAGAAATGGCCTTTAGAAAGTAGTGGGCACACTTTACCATTACTGCTTCTGTCAACACAAGTGAAAAAAAAACTTTAAAGATAGTTCCACAGCACACAGGTAACTGCAGCTCAGTGCCAGGAGGCAGACTTGTACCCAAATGCTTGGAAACACTTAAGGAAAAATTAGGCAGGAAAGAAAATTGGAAAACAGCAGTAAAGTTAACTCCAGAAGATTCAGAGATGTTAATGTGAAAGAAGAATCATAGGATGATTTGGGAAGGGACTTTGAAGACCACCTAATTCTAACCTCCCTGCCACAGACAAAGACACCAAGAAGCAGAGAAACATAGAAACAAGCTCATTAATTTGAACCAGAACAATGATGAGGAAAATGCCCAGACCAGGTATTTCATAGTGACTGTGAACAGTCAGAGTGTGCCAGCATATGTGTACTCACGCTTCTCTGCGAGCGATCCTCAGGCTCGTAGAGATAATTTGAGAAAAGGTACTTGGGTGCATGGTTTTCCTTGTTCTTTTCTTCTTTCTTTCATGTTTCCCCAACTCTCAAAAAAATCAAACAACTTTTAGAAAGGTAGAAATTGAAGGTTCTTCATGTTCTTGCCCTGTGGCACTCAGAACAGCCAATGTGGTTCTTCAGGCTTAATCTGCACCTCAGTAGACCTTCAAACCTGGTGGGATTATCCATTTTTACCCATCAGTGAAAGGGTAGTAGTGATGCAGGATAGAAAGCTGTTGCTATTAAGTTATCTCACTTCGCAGAAACTTCATTGGTGTCCCTCTTCAGAGCTGTCTGAATTTCTCCCAGCTTTTTGGTGAGATTTAGGGTTCATGTGCCTTTCCCAAGGCTCACAATTCATCATGGGTTTAATGGTGCTTTCAGGCTTGCAATGCAAGGTGAGGCTTGCAGGATCACTGTCTCTGGAGGTCACAGTCTGAAGGTCAAGCAAGCACCTCTCTGTAACGTGCTTTATAGAAAGCAGAATGTTATTTCCTAGATTATCTTGTACAACTTAACACCAGGCTGCAGTTTGTCCATCGCTGAACCACTGCAGCATGTGATAACCAACGTGATGTGAAGGCTCTGCAATTCCTGCTGATGATTCACAGCAGATCATTTGATATTTAGGGCTCTGTTCATTAATAAGTTATGCTCCATTTACCTTGTTTTCTGTGGAATTTATGAGTCAAAAGTGCAGAGTGCACCAAAAATGATCCATTCATCAAATTCCTCTTCTCTCTGTGTAATTGGCTAACCCATCACTGCAGCCCCCAGGGGAACATTGTACAAAAGGTGTGTCCCGCATGAGAGAGCAAAGCGGCCTTAGAAGGGAAAACAAGAATTTGGCTTTTGTTTGAGTCTGCAGGTTGCCCCATTTGGTGTCTTTGTGCGGTGTGGGCAGGAAACTTCCCAAGCCAATTTGTGTTCTTGTTTGCTGCATGCACAGCCCAGGCGTTATGACAGCAAAGGAGTGTCCTGCTCGTCCACAGGTCCCACCAAGTGCCACCATTGCGAGAGTTGAGAGGGAATGGAGGGAGGAAAAGGCTGTTCTGATAACAGACATCCATCTGCAGTTTCTGTCTGCATGCTAGCATAAACCAGGTCCATGACACAGAATAAGGGGGAATTTGTTGAGTGACAGAAAAGCTCTGAGAAGACACAAGCCACAGCACGAGCGCTGTGGGAGCGCATGGGGTTGGTGAGGGGGGGAGGGTATCTAAAATCAGAAGAAATGCCATTTGCTTGTAAAAAACAGAGAAAATATCTGCAGATCACAGCATCCCTAGTTGGCATCTAAACAACAGCAGTCTTTTTTTAATGTTCTTTTTAGTTAAGCACATAAATACTTACATGTTGGCACAATTACTTAGGCATTGACATAAGCTAGAGAAGCAGTTTAAGAGCTATGAAGACAAAAGAATAACCATTGCATATATCCTTTTGGTTTCCCACCACCTAATGGGCAAAGCCCTAAGCAGAAGACAAAGAAATAATAATTGTAACGTACTGCTTTACAGGATGAATTGTGAAAATCTCTGCAGTGCTGCTGGCAGTGTAGTGTGAAGATACAACAGCTTTAAATGACCTGTCTAGCTGGTAAAGCAGGGAGACTAATGTAGATTAATTCACTGTTTTTAGCACTTGGTACCTTGTTTAAAGCTGCTGTTGGTATCTACAGTCTCCCACAATGTCCTGCAACCCTGCCAGACTCCCTTCTTTCCCTGGGTTGCTTGGTGAATAATCATTCACCATTGCGGGTATCTGGGACATGGTCTTGGCTGACTTTGGGAGAACGGAGGGTTATGAACGTGGGATTTAGAAATGAATAATAAAACTTGATTTCATGTCATATGAAAACTTAATTTCATATGCAAATTGCTAAATTCTGCATTGTTGGGGAGCTGGTTTTCACTCTTTTCCAGAGAGTGAAAATGTGTTGGATTTCCAAATGTCTTGAATATAAGATCAGAATATTTTATAACAGACCAGAGGTTTTGGTTTATGGTAAAAGGAGCAGTTGAAGCAAGCAGTTAGGATTCACCTACAAGCAACAACTCATGAAAAAATCTCTGTTAAAAAAATATCTGGCCCAACACTGCTTGCTGCCTGCTGCGAATTGGATGAGCTGGTGCTTCACCAGGCAGCACCAGAGAGAGGGGACACAACCCTGGAAAACCCTGGTCACAGTTCCTGGCTTTCTCTGTTGGATAGACCCATCATTCCACAAAATTAAAAACATTTTGAAATGTCTTTAAGCTTTGAAGCTGAGTCAGGAGAGACTAGAAATGCTCTTGGGGCTCCCAAAGCCTGTGTTTGGTTTCCACAGAGCCCAAGGGGTTTCTTATTCTGCAGTTGGGGTGCATTGATCGGTGGCTTGGACAGAAGGTGGTGAAGATGGCCATTACCAGGAACAAATCTTGGCTGTTGTGTTGAATTTGGGTGAGCTTGTGTGCTTAGTATGACAGAAATGCAAACTGATGTTGGCTGGAGCTCTGGCTTCCCCACACTCCTGTGAGTGGAGAGCAGGCAAGGCAAGCAGGCAGATTGGGGAGGGGAAATCCAGCCTTCCTGGCATGTAGGCAAAACTGAGGTATGATTTATCAAGCACTTCAGCTCTGTGCACAACGAATGCTTTCTTTGGTATCAAGCCAGCTGAGGATGTGCTCAGCCTCCTCCAAGAAAGGAGGTTCCAGACTGAACCTCTCCAGAGCAGCTACCGGACTGCTGAGCTCAGGTCTCAGTGCACCTTCCTGCAACAGGGCTTGTGTTCGTAGGTGCCAAGCTTGGAAAGAACAAAGCTTAGCTTGTAAAACAGAGGGAAACTCCTGATGGAAGCCTAAAAGAGGAAAAAATAGTCTCCATAATTTGTCTTAATTGCTGTAGTTAAAGAGAAGAAAAAAATCTGTGTGTGTGAGTGGATGCAAGAAGAAAATATTTGGATGCGTTTTGGATGTCATGAGTATTAGAGCTTGTATGAATGTAATTTCTGTTGGGAATCAAGTCTAACAGCAATGTAATTTATATGAAATATATAGCCGGAGACTGTGTCTCGGTTCTGCTGAAGTTAATGGTAGAACTCCAGTGTCCTCAGCAGGGACAGGATTTGATGCCTGGAGAAATGTTTTATTATTAAAAGTTTATTAACACTTCATGTGGAAGGGCTATCTTCCTGTGCCCTGTCTGTGTAGGTGTAAGAGGTGAAGAACTACACTGTAGAAATAATGCACCAAACCTTCCTTCTAGCCTGAAATTCTCCTCACAGTATTGTATTAAAGGACTGTATTGAAAACACTTGGCAAACAGATTAAAATACAGTTCTTTTAGACAAAGAGTCCTTGGAGCAGGGTATAGAGAAGAGCTGTAATGGATTTTTATCCCCTTGAATTTTGCAGTATAATAACTCCTACTGAATTACAAGAGGCAACCTGCAGAAACAATGTGCAATTTCACTTGTTAATTTTCCATCTTTTGTCATTGTTCCTGTGGGATTGGCTCTTCACACATCTAATGACTCTTTCCCTTCTCTTGCTTCTGTCTGCCTGGGATTAATCTCACTCTATTTTTTGGTACACATTTTGAAATATCTCACACTTTTTCAAACTTAAAAGATATTTTCGGGCCCTACAAACACACTATTTGCCTGTCTCATACTAGAAGTGCCACATGTCATTTTCTTTGCATCCACATGTACTTCAATAGCATATTTTTATGATCTTACTGTCCTACCAAAGCTCTATGCCAGTTATTGTTATTGCTCTGTGACATCACTTTTGGAGATTGTTAATCTTATCATTAATTCCCACCATAATCTTAATTAAATGTGCAGACACCTTAGCTTGGTGCTCCTGTCGATGGGAAATGGATGGTCTCTATTGTGACTGAAAGTGCATCACTGGCACATGGATCTGTCAGCTGCTTTCCTAACCTTGGACAAAGGTGCCCTGCATGGAAAGGGAAACTCTCGGCACAAGCAGAAATGCTCTGGTTTTCTTGGTTTCAGACCAGTTTTGCTGCCAGAGTGTGGGATTCATGGGCAGTTTATGCATGCACATGGGTAAATTGGAGTTATGCGCTTCAAGGATTTCAGCAGCTCTCCCTGGGTGCTTTTCTGCATCTTTAGGCAGTTAAATACATTTACGAACCTGGCTGTTTGCTTTGAGAAGTGGCTGGCTGCTTAAGCACAGAGCTAGGATATCCCTGGATATTGGGATAGAGAATGTCCATGACTTGTCGTGGCTGAGGGCTGTCCTGGTGATTCTATTTCTTGTGTTGGGTTGGTGAGATTGGGCTGCTTGTTTGTGGCATGATGTTACCAACCAACATCCTGAAGACCCCCAGGACCTAAAGAGAACTTGAGAATCCCCTGTACAGCTCTTCATCTACATTAGAGGCTGGAGAGAGACAAAGCTATTAGTACTTCAGAACATTTTTCTTGTTAATATTTCATACAAGTAAGTTCCTGAAAGGCTTGAAAGGAGTTCTGAAGAATTACCGAGTATTAGTTGTTAACACTATTGATAGTGGTGGAAAATTCAGAGTACTGAGCACTTGGAAGGACCTGCCAAGATAAAAAGGCTGTGATTATGGGGGTGGATATTTTTGATGTGTCTCTGGAACAAGCCGAAGGGTTGTAAGGCTGTATGACTTGTGAGAAAGCACTTCTTCTTATAAGCATTTGTAGAAGAAAAGCCTGCTCCTAATCAGTGTTGAAGTCTGCCTAATTCGAAAGCATATATTGTGAAATCAAATCTGAAATGACAGCTGTGTCCACAGCTGCCATGCAGCAGGTTGTAACCTTTGTTGATGTCTTGAAAAAAACAGAACAGGAGTTGATTCTTAGCTGTCAGTTCTGCTTTCCTCCTTTTGGCTGCATGGTGAGGTTTCCATTAACTGCACTATTTTCCTTTAAAATTGTCCAGACTGGAAGATTTATTCTGCCGCTTTCTAAGATTTCTTATTCTGCTTCTTCCTTCCTATTCTGCTGGTTCTTCTATTTTGTCATGTAGCTCTGCTGAAAAAATTTTAATTGAAAGTCGTATTTATAAACTTGGCATCATGCAGGATCGGGGCTGGGGAAGATTTACTTTCTTGGGCTTTGTGGACCACCTGAGGTGTGCAGGTGAAGAGCAAGCAGGGCTGGTTCTGAGGTGTGGTACTGCAGCTCCCAGGCCAAGCATCACTTATCTCCAAGAAAAGCAAGTTGAAGCTGCTAAATCAGCTGCCACCTAAAAGGCACAAGCATTTAGGAAATGGGATTTGGGGAGAGGAACATTTGAAGCAATAGAAAGCACTTGAGATCTGCTTCATGCATAGTTAAATGTCTTACATATTTGCATTTGAATAAAACAGCCACCCCAGGTAAGGCCTCTAGCCAGAGACTGTTTTAACAGCTTTGAAGTCCAATTCATATTTTCTTTTGCAATTTTTTTCCCTGAAGGCTCCATGGTGAAGGCCTGGAAGCAAACAAGTATTATCCACGATGTTTCATTTTAATTCAAATTAGTCCCAAAGCCTTCATGCTTCTAGAGCTACCAACTCGGTGAGTTAATGGCACGCTCAATAAATAAAAAAAATAAAGAGGGAAAATAGTGACTGAGTCTTTAAAAAAAATCCCACAGATCCACAACAAGAAACGAAAACCAAACACACAAAAACCTCTAAACCCTCCCAAAAAGTCCCAAACCAAACAAATCCAAAATCCAATAACAACCAAAAAAACCCAAAAAAACCCCACCCAAAATACCTGTCTTTCACTTGGAGGTTGATTCTAGGTGCTGAATGTAGGCTGGGTTCCCCCAGGATCCCCCAAAAGCATTATGAATTCTCTGCTGCCTTGAGGAAGTCTCTGAAAGGGATGTGTCCAGCTGAGAGCTGAATTGTGGAAGACTGGCCACATGAACTTGAGCTTTTTTTGTCCCACAATTTCACTTTTAAATAAGACCTATAAACATGATAGCTTTACCCAGAATTTAATGAGCTTGGCTGGAATAATATACTGAGGCTTAAGAGACACCCTGAATTAAACCTGTTTTCCTATTTTGATCCTTTTCTCCTTATGTTGAGAAGGACTGATATTCATTGGCAAATAATTTGCCACATCTAAATTGTGAGTTTTCAAGTAACAGCAGTAGCTAGCCATTTATTAATCAAGCATTAGTTATGGTAGTTAAACATTTAGGGGTAATAAAATGCAAATGTGCTTTCAGCACAAGTTGTGGTTCTTAAAAATAAGAAATTATTTAAGAAAAATTGTAGCTGTAAGGTTATGGCCAATATTAATTGCTGAATTTATTTCTTGTAGCAGGCACTTCTTATACTAAATGGTAACTTAAGAAATTGCTTTTATTAACATATACAACATGGCTTAAATTGTCTGGTCTGCAAGGTAAAACGTGAAGTCTTTCCTGGAAGATTCTCATATTAGCCTTCTTGCTAGTGCAGCTGTTTTAAAAGGTGGTAGGCAAGTTGACCCTGTTCCCCATCTAGAGAATATATGAGTGCAGAATAGAGTTTGCTGGGCTCTAAAGATTGCTCTGCTGTGAAATGGGAAGTGAGACCACAAACATGGCCCTTCAGGTCAGGATTTGGTGCCTGTCTTCCAGCAGGAAGGATATGCCATCTATTAATATTAGCAGGTTTTGTGGATGTAGGAAAGGATTTGCAAAATACTGATGGAGGTGAGTTATTCTTCACCTGTTCACCCCTCTCTCTTTCTTGCCTGCATAATACCATGTTGGCAGGGTAAACATATCTAGTCAAAGCAAAAATGTAATTATATTTTTGTAAGTAAATTTAAATAAAATCTAATTGGGAAATATTGTAAATAGAAACATCAGGCATGATACATAATCATGAAGCACGTCTACAAAAAGCAGAAAATGAGCATATGTGATCTCGGTTGGTTAGGTAGGAATAGCCATTTAGGAACTTGGTGTCCCTTGGCAGTCTGTTATGGAGAACATTAGAAGCAGCTGCTTTTCCCCTAGATGATAAAGATTTTTGCTAAAGGGGTGCATTGTCACGAAAACTTTGCTTCTCTATCCAATTGACTTGGAAACAGTGGAGAGAGCTGTGAGTCAGGCAAGGTTCAGATTAAGTATTAGATTTTTTTTTCACTGAAAGAGTGATTAGGCATTCAAATAAATTACCCAGGTGGCGGAGTCACAATCTTTGAAAGTGTTCAACAGGAGTCTGGATGTGGCACTTGGGGTATGATTTAGGTGTGATTGTGGTAGGGTTGGGTTGATGGTTGGACTAGATCTTCTTGGAGGTCTCTTCCAGCCCTGGTGACTCTGTGATTGTAACTCCATTGCACTGCAGGAGGGGACCCCATGGTGTTGTTACCAGGCTGGGCTGGTGGAACCACAAAACAAGGCTGGGGTGCTGAGACTGGGGCTGGCAGAGCAGCTGTGCTGGATCTGATATTTTTTGGAGATTACAGCAGAAATATGGCCACAATCATCAGCTACATCTCTCCTTGTGGAGAATTTAGGCTGTAAAAAATTGCAATGATAACATAAGAGTGGAAGAAAACCTCCAAGGTGAGGATGCTGAAGGCCCAATGCTACTGCCGAGCACCTGCATCCACTGCTGACTGGGGTTGCTCTTTCACAGGGTATCAGAATATAGGAGACATTAAAGAGATTTTATGGGCTAATCTATACATTTGATTGGCTTTAATGATCTTTGCAGTCCGTTATTTATACGTGGCATTACTACACAGCGAGCATTGTAATGCATGAGGTCATTACTGCATTGGCTTTACAGCTTGTTGGTTTTGCTGCAACCTGTCACGTGTGTTCCCGGAGATGTGCCTTGCTTTGGGATTAGTCTCCTCTGGTGACAGAGGCAAGAAAAAAGTAATAATGATAAATCTAAAATGCCTCAAGAAGTGAAGGGGTGGTGGCTGTCTAATGAGTTCTTATTTGCCCCCATCCTGGTGGAGTTGGACTTTCATTGACTCGCTCCTGGAGAGGATTGACTCATTTGCAGTGGGCAACAGGACCAGACAAAATAGTTTCTAATGATAACTACTAATTCCTAGATAACAAAATGTAAAATCTCTCAGTGATTTGTGTAAAGCTTTATAGCCTCTTTATGTTTTTTCTGGACTTTCACCATAAATCTGGGAGAAAGGCAAGTAACTGTACAACGCTGCTTTCCATGGCCAGGCTTTGCAAGGTGGACTATGGCTCGTCAAATCCTGATGGAAGTAGCACCTGGGGCAGGGAACCCCATAGCTGTGAGATAACAGGTGTGCTTTGGAAGAAGGATGAAGAGTGCAGAAGGAATATTGAACTCTCCTTTATATTCTCTCTGCATTGGAACAGCTTTTTATATCAGCTCCATTCTCTGCCACTGTTCCCATGAGTTTCCCTTTGATACCTTGTACTGCTGGACTGGGATTTTTCCTGTTAATGAAAGTAGCAAAAATTGTCTGAATTATGTTTTATCACTAAGTCTAATTTTTTTTTTCTAAGAAAGGTACATTTTAGAGACTCCTGCTTTGATTTGTGCTGCAGAAATTGTTCCCCTGCTGCAGAGTGTGGGTTTTTAACACAAGCTAAACAAAAACACCTGATGGGAGAAGGTGATTAAATGACTAACACAAAAGCTTGAGCAAAAGGCATTTCAGCTACATGATGTTTTAGCGAGGCAGACAAGGCGGAGTGACTGAAAAGTGGAGGATTTTATCCCAAAGAAAAACATATAAGTGCAAATACATAGTATTTCTTCAAGCTGACTCATAGAACACATGCATTAATATATTAAAGTAAATTAATATTTGTAGAATCATAGACTATCCTGAGTTGGAAGGATCCCAAAAGGATCATCAAGTCCAACTTCTGGTCTGCACAGGACAAAATTATCCAATTTATCTTGTCCAATTTTGGACAAGAAACACAAGTGATGTCCAGGTGTTGAGTACCAGGACTTGGTTTCAGGGATGCTGAAGTGCTGGGCAGCTGGTGAGCATTCAGGGCAGGGGGTGTCACTGTGGGGCTAGGGCAGGGAGCATGGTCCTGTCTGCCTGTAGGCTGGGTTTAAAGGATGGGGGGCATCTCCCTTCCTGACCTGGGATGTTCATGCTGAGTCCACTGCCAGTGGGTGCAGGCCAGTGTTGGGGCTCACTTTGATGATGGTTTCGATTCAGAGGGACCTTAAAGCTCATCCGGTTCCAACCCCCTGCCATGGGCAGGGACGCCTTCCACTAGAGCAGGTTGCTCCAAGCCCTTGGACACTTCCAGGGATGGGGCAGCCACAGCTTCTCTGGGCAACCTGTTCCAGGGCCTCACCACCCTCACAGGGAAGAATTTTTTCCTTATACCTAGCCCAACCCTGTCCTCTGTCAGAGTGAAGCCATTCCCTCTTGTTCTGTCACTATCTGCCCTTGTCAAAAGTCCCTCCCCCAAGCTTTCTTGTAGCCCCTTTAGGCACTGGAAAGATGTCTGTGCCATTGAAGTAGTTTTGATACAGTCCAATTAATTTCTGAATGGTTCTGTTTTGTCCCTCAGCTCTGATTTCTACACCCTCACAGGTTTTCTGCACTTATTAAGGGTGTTGCTAACTGTGGAAGCAGTGGATAATTTATAGCAGATATTTCAGGGACAAGCATTTGGCAAAAAGGGATACTTTTTGTGTCCTCTCCTGCCGTGGTGGGGGTCTGACAACATCCTCCGGCTATAATTGCTGAACAAATTAATGTTTTGAAACTGCACTGAGCACTCAAGAAACCTCACAGATGTTGATAATTGCTCACTTGGATCCACTTTCTATTTTTTTTCTGTCTTATAAATTAGCCGAAGATGAATTTTCTGTCAACGACTGGAACCAGTTAGAACCTGAAATTTTCTTTTGGTGGGAAATTTTGTCATTTCAAGACAACTAGAATTGAAATGAAAAAATACAATTATGTGATGAAAGACAAATACTAAAGAAAAGTATGTGAATTATTCACAACTTCTTTATTATTTCAGTAAGACCATGTTATTACCTTTCTATATTTCTGAAATTTTAATATGATGAAATATTTTATTTCAATTACTTGAAAATATATTATAGTACCTTAAACATATATAAGTGGAACTGAATTAATATTTCAGCATGATACAAAATTTGAAATGAAATTAATTGAAATAACAGGTAAAATACTGGGGTTTGTGTTTCAGAACACAGTGACGGTTGTTCACATTTATCTTTGACTTCTTCTGTTTGTCCAGGATGGAGGTATTGCATATGTTTTCAGTTTTACAGGCATGGATATTCTCCAGGAGAAGAACTCCATTAAAGTTTGAACTTCTCAGTCTGGTTTTCAGTCTATGATGAGAAGAACAAAAACTTTGATGGGAACATGCAATGATAGGAATCTGCCTGTGTTTGCTGTGTATATGTCCCAAAACAGCAATGTGAGCACTGGGCTGTTAATGTCACATAAACACAGACCAGGTTGAATTTGAGGCAGGGGCTGCTTTCTGCTTAGCCTGGACATGTAGAGTTTAAGATCTTCCCCTGAATCTTACAGTTTTATAGTCCAGAGAAATGCTTGGTGTGTGGGTGGATGAAATTAGAGGGCAGGAGCTGCTCTTACTGGCTCGAAAATTTATCCTTTCTGATAACATTACCATTGGAATAAATAAACTTCAAAGAAAGCAAAGAAGCTTTTCCCCTCCTCTCTGTCTCCTCGCATATAATGACAGTAGCAGTGGTCAGCAGGGATGTTTCTGACAGCTCTCCTTGCCTGTGAATATCTGGCAAACCCAGACAAAGCATTTTAATGGACAGGTTTCGGCAGTGGTATCAGCTTCCTCGGAGCACCAGGTATCATTGGAGTCCTTGGTGAATGGCTTATCCATTCCTTCAGGACTCTCCAAGGACGGGAAAAGTGGAAAATAGAATATTCTTTTGAGCAAGAGCCTTGTGGACTGATAGTATTTTTCCCTCTCCTCCACACTGTGCCAACTGTGGTCTGTGTCACACGGCATCTGAAGTGATGATTAGCGTGTTATTACACAAATTTCCTGATATGGTGTCTGTACTTGGTGGGGCATAACTGGTGTGATGGGCCCATGTCAACTGAATATATGAAAGCCATAAATCTTGTCCTGGTTTTCTGAAACAAAAATATAACAGCATCCAGGAATTTCATGACATCTCCTTAGAGATGCTTTGTGCCAAGCTGGCCGCAGGTCTAACAGCTACCTGGCTCAGCAGGCTGGTACCTGCAGAGGAGGAGGATGCTGGGTGACTGTCACACTGGGTGTGCTGGAGGTCTTCCCAAGTGAACCCCTTCCCAGAGGCTCCTTCTGCCTGGAGATATTGTCCATTTGCAAAGAAATCCAGTATATTAAAGGAACGCTTTTTGTAGCTGAAGCCATCTCAGTGAGAGCCCTGGACCATTCTGGCAGCGTTCCTCCTCCATGGAGGGGGTGGGGGGGGACCCTCCCAGGGGGGGACCCTCCCCCCTCCCCTCCCCACCAGCACCAAAAGGCTGAATACCAGTGGTCACTGGAACAGCAGAGGCTGGCAGGGGAGCAGACACAACTTCTCTGCTTGTGAATGGAATGAGGAACGGAGAGGGCTGGCATTTGACTGGAATGTAAAGTCTCAGGAAAGCCAGATGATTTAAGGATTCTTGTGGCAGGCATTTAGCTCAGCCAGCTCTGGGTTTGTTGTTCTGCCCATAAGCCTCTTGCCTGGACTCCCTAATTCTTGGTAAGATGGACAAATACAATATTGTGAGTGTAGTGCTGTTGAGAATCTCTGCAGCACAAATAATGGGACAGTGGGATCCTTACCCTGCTGCCTCCGTGGCATGGGTGAGGGGACAAGGACAGACGTTCCTGGCTGGCAGCAGGGAGGCAGTGCGGGCTTCTGGGTGCTGCAGACAGTTATTCGGAGGTCAGTTGTGTACAGATAATGAAATATTGGTAAGCTGCACATCGACGTCTTTGGTAACAGAGGCTGCATGTCCTGGCACTTGCTGTGCTGGGGTGAGTTGAGAGGGTCCCGGGGTGGGTCATTGCTGGGGTCTGACGCTGCTCTGCAGAGAGATGGTCTGACTGTGCTGGGTGTGTCAGGGACCTTGCCGGTCCTGCAGGGAGGGGAGGTACACGATGCTAGTGCAGCTGGGGCAGGCGCTGTGCATGCTCCGCCCCACACACCCCGCCTGGGCTCCGGATCCTGGCTGGAACAGGGTGATGCCACATCCACCTGTGCAATGCTGCCAAGTTCAGCACCTTGCTTCTCCTCTGCGAGGAATGGTAACCATAAACCATCTGTATAAGGAGAGATTTGTAAGGTTTACATTTATTAAAGTTTGTAAAGCACGCTTTGCTGCTGCAAACAGATGCTGATACTGGTACATGGGATTATTTTACTTCTGCATCACTTGGGAGAGCTGCTGTGATTTGCTGTTTTCCTGGCTCCTGGGGAATCTGCAAAGACTCTTGGCTGCTTTGCAGCCCCAAATGAGATTTTTCTGCATCCTTAATGCATTGAATTTACTGTAATATAAAGAACATTATGACACCCAGGTGGTTTCATATCAGATTTCATATGAATGGCATTACGGCCAAGCTCAACTTCTAATAAGAAACTGCAACCCACTGCTCTTGCCTCTGTCATTGTTTGGGGTTTTATTGTTTTTGTAATGAAGATAAATAGTTTGATACAAATGTATACTGAACACGATCACCAGCAGGAAATATTTTGCCTTGCATTTCAAGTTTGGTTCAGGATGGAGTTTTTTGGTCTGAACATGGATGAATTCAGGTTTTTGTTCCTGAACAGGATCCAAATAAGAAGGAAGAGAAGTCTGAGGTCTGACTGACTGTAGACGCAGGATGAAATGTTTGCAACCGCAGCAAGCGAGGGATAGGCATCACTGCTGCTCGTGGTGGCTGCCAGTGCTTTGTGTACAGAGAACAGACTCAGGTCAGGATATTCATCATCCCTGAGGACAGATTTCCACTCACTGGTTGTTTCTGGAAAATTCCCTCATCTTTGTTATCAACAATGATCACACAGAGTTTGTAAAACACTTGTTTACTCCATTTTAGAGACAGGAAAATAACATTGAATGTTGAAGAGGATTGTGTCACATGTAGAGGGAATGATGTTAAAACAGAAGTTACAGTGGTTTAGAGAAAGGAAAAGAAGTCATAAGCAGGACTGAGCCAGTACCTACCAAGACAATTTGAGAGAAGGCAGTGGGAGGAGAAGCCCTGCTTAGCATATGACTAATGGCTTGGCCAAATTGCTCTGAATTGCCGGGCGTGAGAGCAGAATAAAGCCCAGATATAATCTGCTCCATTTGGGCCAGAAAGGTTGCAGGGTATTTTCTTCCAAATGAAGCTTTGATCTCTGGTTTGTTTTTCCTTTTTTCTTCTCTCTTTTTTTTTTTTAGCACAGCAGCTTTGATGTTGGATGGCGAGTCGAGCAGTGCTGAGCAGAGCTGCCCATGCAGGGTGGTCTGGAGACCCCTCCCCACCAGGCTGGCAAGGAGAAACTTGCTTTTTATATTTATTTAGCTTTTGCAGAATCTGCATTTTCTATGGAAATGAGCTGAAATCTGCTGAGGTAATTTTGTGCTTGGCTATTGATTAAGCCCCTCCTGCTCCTCAGCAGGCACTTGTTGTCCAAACGCGCTCCTTTTCATTTCTCCTTGTTGATGATAATGGTGGAAATGTAATCTGTGCCTTTATCAGAAAAGAGAGGTCTGTTCTTTGTCTGGCCATTGATGTCAGACACAGCTCTCTTGTCCAGCTGTGCCCGTCCTCTAACAGCTGCTGGTGGGTGCACAGGATGGGCACTACAGGAGGACACAGAGCTTGTGTCGCAGCTGGGTGATGTTTTGGATCTTTTTGTTGTTAAGGAGAACATTTTTGAGCTGATTGAAATGGGTGTTAATATTGAAAGAGCTGCTGAGATGCTGATCTAAGTGTGCAGACAGGTTGTATAGATCCCTGCTCTGCTGTTCCAGATGGAAGTTAGTCTTGGATGAAATTATGATTTAAAGCCCAAGTGGGGAGTATGGAAATTTTTAATATATAATTCAGAATAAAAGTTTCATCATAATAATATATATCCCATTTTGACATTTCCAAAACAAAGGGTTTTTCTAGCTCCAAAAGTATCTGAGAGTAACCTTAATTGGTATATAGACTTTTCTTTTAAATGAGAGGAACTAAAAGCTACATTCTGACTGCACATTTTTCTTTGTTCTTTGACAGAAGAGAAATCTGGCACATTATCATGATGAAAATAATTTTTTTTTTTTTGCACACTTCTGGGCTTCCCTCCCTGAAAACCTCTGTCTGCCACAGGTCCACTTGGTACCTGTGTCTTGAGTGTCCTGGGAAAAGTGCTGCTGCACGAGAGGATGGGAAAGGACAGCAAAGGAAAGGGCTCATCCTTTTCTGGGATACAACAGCAGAGCTGAGAGGTCCCTGGGACTTAATAGTGCTGCTTTGAAACTATGTCAAATTAATTTTCTGCCTGTTGGTACAATGACAACCTCTGGCAATGGCATTGACTTGAAAGGCAATAAACAAGGAAATTGCATATTCTATTGCCAGTGTATTAATTTAATCATTTGAAACATGAACTCATTTTCTGCCGTTGCCCTGGGTAGTCTGTGCATGCATGTGCAGGTACCAGGCACTTGGGAAGCTCTGTCCCTTGTCCCTGGAGAGGAGGGGAGAGAACAGGATGATTTTCCTGTTGGTGTTTTGGCTGGTGACCCTTCTTGGCCTCTCAGCAGCACAGGAGATGTGCAGTTCACCTCAACAGGGTCCCACATCCGTGACAGAAGGAGGTGTCTGCAGTCACGCTGCACCTGCTTATCATATAAATCTTTATCCAAGATTTCTGTTCTTAAACTCCTGACCGCTCTGAGATTTTTATTCAAAGTTGTTGGTTGAAAAGGTCCTTTTCAGAGACATAATCATGTCCAGGCGCAGGGCTGTTTTTGCAGTGTTATTCCACTGAATTATCATTCATGAAAGGGACTGGAGATGGTTTTCAAGCTGAAATTTAAAAGTGCCAGAATTAGAATAGAGGTTAAAAAGTATTTCTTGTAATACATGTTTAGTTTTGCCAGAGAGTCAATTTCCTTCAGGTTTAATCAAGGTCATTAGAACAATGACAGGGCTGAATTTATTCATAAATTTTGTGTCTGGAAGCAGAAATTGCTACAAGGTTCTTCACACAGAAGTGCAGCATGTGCTGAATACCTGGGCTGCCATGTCACAGAGGTTAACTTACTTATTGAAGTAGGATAAATAAATAACTTTCTGTAAGACCCTGGAAAACTGTGGCTTAGGATTGTAGCTGGGTTGTGGACAAGGTAAATGTATTTTGGTGCAAATGATTCTATCTTTTCATGTTTCATGACTAGTTCACTGATGCACAGGCACTTCTGTACTGGGGGAGGAATTCTACTTCCATCCTGATTGAATGTATGCTTTAAAAATATCTATAAACCGGATTCCTGCCCATCAGTAAGAGCGAATCTCTATTGAAGTTAACAGAGAATGGAGAGATGCTGCGCATTAAAGAGTAATGAAGTAATTGTAATTCCACAAGTAACTGGATCAGTCCTATCCATTTAACTCCTAAACTGATTATTTTGTCTGTTCTTAGGGAAAGATTTTTAAATGACTAAACAATTGGGATAGAGTGATGCTGAAATGGGATGTGGAATAAAATGCTCCTTCTTTCATGGTCAAGAAGCTAGGTAACAATTTCAAGTGCTCCTGAACCCAATACTCTTCCAAGTTACATTTAGAACTGATGATTAAGCTGCCTTTAACTTTTTAATCTTGAACTGATATTGAGAAGTCTTTAAAAAGATGTTAGAGTAAAACAACGGACTTTCTAATCAATCACACAAAATTATAATATATTGGAAACTTATTATTAATAATGGACTATTATTCTTTATGTATCACGTCTTACTATCTAATCTATCTATATTAGTTACTTTTAAAAGGAATTGGGTGATAAATTACTCCATTAAAACAGAACAAAGAGACTTAAGCTCTTCAGTGGGGAAAATTACAAAGGGGATTTTTACAGTGACTTCATGGCTTTGCCAAGCACATCACATGCTGTTGGATTCCTGGGAGCTGAGGAGAACATGATGCTTCCACCAAGGGATTGGCGTTGATGTGAAGCCTGAGTTATGGTGCAGAGCTGGGCCTTATGAAGGCCACCTCTGCAGGTGCAGTGTGTGCATTTGGTTTTGCTTTTTAACCTGGTGATGGTGGAATAGATCAAAATGCCTTTTGGTTTGGGCTCCTGTCAGCTTCCATTGTGTCTCTGGTGCCTTCAGCAAGATTGCAAGCTATGGAGACTTCTCTACTTGAACCAGTGTAGTTGCTGATAAAAAGAAAATAAAGCACCAGCCCTTTCCTCGAGTTCTCTTGGGGCCCTGCAGAAAATCTGTAGGAGAATTGGAGTGAAGAGCAGTGTCAGGACATTTGCATTCCAGTTTTTGCTTTGTAATTTGCCCACCTCCATCTCATTTTCTATCACTTTGGGGCAAGTTTTGTAAAACTGATGGAAACAGTCTGTTCCTGTGTGGTTTGTTGCTGTGGGCACCCTTTCCCTGACAGGTGCGGATTTATTACACTGTTTCCTTCATGCACTTATTTCCTCCCCTTCAGCATGCCGTGTGAGTCTCTCCTCATGGTCCCTTGGGTACGTGCCAGGCTCGAGGAGATGAAAGTAGAGAGATGAGCACATATGTGCTTGCATCCGTAATGGGTGGAGGAAAAGTCTGAAAAATAGCAGTTTGCTATTTTCCCACTGGCAAATAAAGAGCAGATTTTGTGGGGCTCAGGGAGAATACTGCCTCTCAGATTTCTGACCTCTCAGCTTTTTGACCTTTCAGCTTTTGAGGCAGGTTCAGACTCAGATGGGTGACCTGGACTGGGTAAACTGCTGAGGACATGAGCTCTGTGATGCTGTTTGGGTTCTCTGGGCACCCAGTTTGAGTTCTCTGGGCTGGGACAATCATGATGTTCGGAGTGTTGTGTGCAGGAGCAAGTTCATCCACGTTCTTCATTGCTGCAACTTGTTGCAATTAGAATGGCACCTAAAAGATTGGCTTGGTGGCACGTGGCATGTCCTGGTGCATGGGGAGGTGCAGTAGAGCTGCCAGGTGCAGGAAGAGGATTTGGAAACTCAGATGAGGGGGGAGAGAAAATCAAACAAATGAGCAGAATGGGATGCATCTATTTGAATGTTTTAGCTGTGCAGTGCACATAAAAGGGAAAAATCAATTTACTGAAATCCTAAACAAATAACTGATAAAAGAATACATTCTTCTCGAATTGAAAACAAAAAAGGAAATGGTAAATAAATGATTGTCTGAATGGGTAGAAGTGTAAAAAGCATCAGTAGCAGAGTCGGAGGGCTAAAGGCACTACATTTTCATATGAAACAAAATATGAAATCGGCATAAATTATGGATAAAGGCCTACTAGTAAGAGGCCTTTGTTTACTGATGCTTTAAACAGCTCATTTTTCTCCTCATTTTGATTTAAAATAATCTACAATGGTGGGGAGGGATTTTCTGGGAAAGAAGCACAGTGTGCAGCGTATCTTCCATCCCACAAACTTTACCGGCATTGTCATAAAAATGCTGGAGGTTTTCTTGGTTTTGAACTAATTTTTCTGAAACTCTTGGCAAACGAGCCCAAGTGCATTAATAATGGAACTGAAGTGATTTTCATGTCTGTGGGGAAACAGGCAGTCTATTTGAATTTTGTGTTTTCATTGTCTTTGACAGCCTTGGTAACGCCCCACTGGCAATAACAAAGCCTTCGCTTGGTGTTTGCTTTGGCTGGGTTGGGATCTCCCAGAGCACTGCATCATCCCTCTTCCAGCTGGTTCTGTTTTAAACTTCAGCATTGATGGCTGTTGACTTGTGGGGAGCAAGCTGGGAATAAAGGGCAGTGCAGGTGCTCTTTGTATGATCCTCTGCATGGAGATTTCCCATCCGCTTCGCAAATACAGTATCCCAGATGAATTCAGCTGTGCTAGTCACAATTGGCAGTAGTAAATCCATTGATTTGGGGACGTGTTAGTGGGTTTATCTACTGCCACTGCTGAGTAACACTGTGATTCCTTATTGAGGATGCAATTGCCCTGAGTTAAGCTGGATATCCCCAAGGATGCTGCAGCTGTGGGACGCAGCAGTTGGTACCATGAGTCCTCCCTGCACTCCCCAGTGCACTTGTGCCCATTTCATAGAAGAGAACTGTGAAATCACAGAATGGTTTGGGTTGGAAGGGACCTTAAAGAACACCCAGTTCCAACCCCCTGCAATATGTGCAAAGGTTTGTGCAGCCTCAACATCATTGGATTTAATACCTGGGCTTATAGATTAAAGCAAAATTTGTTACACACAGTTGTCCTCCCGTGACAGCAGTGTGGTGTGTAGAAGGACTTGGATCGTACCTGGACGTTGTACCAATAAAGCTGCAGTAGGGTAGATGAAACCCTTAATATGGATAAAGTTAACCTGCCACAGAGGTGGTTTATTCCATTTACTGTTATTGCTCACTGCAGTGTCTGAGCGAGAGCCCATTTGGAGATGTGGCAGGAAATAAACTCATTTCTCTACTTTTGTCGCCAATTAAATGTGCTGTTGTATGTCTTGTGGCTAAGTTAGCTGTGGTTTCCACCGCAATGCTGTTCTGTGAGGAAAAGAAAGAAAATAGGAAAAGAAAGTGAGTTTTCTAGGACAAAATGCTTGTTGAGTGGTGATTCTGAATGTTACCCTAACCTCCACTATCATAGTATTGCTAGAAGGAGCCATACTTGCAGATTAAATGCTACAGCTGTTCTGGGTTGAGCCTGTGCTGACAGCACGCAGTAGCCACCTTTCTTGCCTCTGAAGTGGAAGTCTCCAAATCTTCCTGGGTGTCACTTTTGACAGCAGCTCCAGTTTCAGCACTGCCAGAAGCAGCATCTTGGTATTTGTAGGTAGTCATGGCCTAGTTCGCTTTTTATTACTGATGGACACATTTAATCTACTTTATTTACTTCATTTTTGCCTGATGCTGCTGCATCATGAGATCATATGTGCCCATGCCTGGCTCTAAAAGCTTCCTGAGCATGTGAGGTGTTTGGAGTAAGATGGTCCACAGACCTTCCTCAGCAGGACAAAAAGCTTTTTGCTGTTGTTCTTTTTCAGCACGTTTTCTCACCATCTTTGCTCCATCCAGTGCCCCCCTATATATCTTCTGAAGGTCTATTGTGCTTTTGTGGTGCTTCAGAGCAGGAAAATGAAGATGGCGTTCACAACTCTCCATGCATGCCAGGGTTGTTGGTGCTGTGCTCTGTTCTCCGAGTCGTGCTGCTGGATCCTTTTGAGGTTGGGTGACTGGAAAGCAGGCACCCTGTCACCCACGGGCTATCACTGAAATCTGTAACAAAATCCCAACTCCCCTTTCCTTCTCCCTTCTGCTGCCAGGAACACATGCGAGTGCTTCAAGGAAAGAAATGGTTCATTACAGTCAAACATCAGATGCTTGGTTTGGTTTAACTGCTTTTCTAGACTTAAAACACAAAGACATTTTTAATTTCTTGTGACCAGGTGTTGGCAGCTGTTGAAAGGGCACACAGAAAACATGTGAGTACCCCAGGGAAATGGTATTAATCTAGGGTAACTGTTGCATCAGTCTATGTATCTCAAGCAAATGCTTGATATTTTTGGGCTTTATGCAAACTACCTAAAAAAAAGCAAAGTAGTGTTAGTGTGGATGGAAGGTAACAGATTGAATGGTTTACAGTAACGAAGACATTTTCTCTGAGACAGAAACTAAAACTTGTAAAATATATTAATACGTCCAAATAACATAATCAAGAGTTAATGCACTATGACCTAGCTTTCCTTTGGACCTTGTTTTCTGGTCCAGTAAAGTACTTAGTTACTTACCCAGTACAGAAGTTATAGGCATAAAACATTTATTTGTATTTTGTTCTGCAAATGAAGGGAGAGGATATGGCCATGGGCCTGAAGATTCCAAGTGCTCAGAGGTGCTACTTGTTATTAGGGCAAAAACAGTTTTGTTAAGTCCCCCTGATGACATGGTTTCCAGTTAAACAGGACATTGTGCAAGAGTCATAGACCACTTAATCCTCCATCTTTATAACTGGATAGTTTGGCATCACTAGGATATGACAGGCAGAGTCTATCCCTGGACAATGACACTGGGAATGAAGCTGTTCTGAATAGGTGTCCATAGGGAGTGATGGAAAATGTAGTCTAAAAAAAAATGACTTTTAGGTCAGGTGAGTTCATTTCAGCAGAAATCAGAGCTGTAATACTTTCTCTAAACCCACACAAAGTGCTACAGGGTAGTCTGCAATTCTGCCTGCTTTGCTAGGTAAAGCAGAATCTCTTTTGCCTGTCTTGGCTTTTAAAATACAACTGCTTGATGCAGTAGATTTCGCCCTCTAGAACAACAAATATCTTGCAGGACAGGTGGAATTTTAAGACCTTATTTTGCTGGTGCTGCATGTTTGAAACTTCTATTGAAATTAATGGCGATTGCAGTCCTGTAACCGTGTTAGGAGAGAACCCCGTGACCTTATAAATGCAGGCAATATTGTGAAGCAGCTACTGCCTTCAGGTGGGGAAGAGCAAACAAAACTGCACTTTATATTAGACATCACTCATTTGTCCTTTCTCTTCTTCTATTGCACTCCAGGTCCTGATCCTATTAGCCACTGTGTCCTTTTGTAATTTACCAAAGTAATGCTTGGCGCGGGGATCTGGTAGGTGATTTCCTGCAGTGCCTCCATCAGCATCGCCCTTGTAACAGAGCCAGAGTCTGTGAACAGTCGAGCTGGGGCAAGTTCTTGCAGTTCCAGTGCATGACAGAGTCTGGTTTATTTGCTGGCTCAGATATAAATCTGTTTTCATTGGTCTCTCTCTCTTCCTCCAGCCCTGCTGAGCAATCAGATGATATTTGAGGAGGCAGTATATGCTGGGAATGGGCAGAGGGCAGGAAACGGGATAAATGGCTGTATAATTAATCTCTGGTTCTTCCCAATTATTCTCTTCTTATCTGTTACCGTGGTTAATTGAGTTTTTGCCCAAATATGACCTCTCCTTCTAATTCCCACATGAATAATTTTCAGAATGACTGCACAACTTAATTCCCTACAGTTTCCAATGTGTGTTCAAACTCAAAGATGTTAGATCAGAATGGTGAAGATCAGTGTTTCCTGAAGGCATCCCATGAGTGGCTGCTCATTGGGATTGTATGGTTTCCAGAAACTGAGGTGTTTCTTGACTTTTGCTATGTTATGATTTTTTTTAAAATTCAATTGAGTACATGCTTATCAGAAGACAGTTACTCAGACTCTCAAGTCACCTACCTGCTCTTGAAAACATCTCTGTGGTTTTTTTCCAAATGCAGTTTTGTAGTGTCTTGAAATTTCCGTAAGACTTAAACATTTGTTGTTCTGTGTTACTGTTGGCAGTGGAAAGTTTTGCATCACTGTAAATTTGGAGACTTTCTCTTTTCCAGGGCCTAGTCTTCCTTCCACTAACTTCTTTAAAATGCAATTGAATATTAGGTACTTTTCCTCCTAAATGCATTTTAATCCAAATGTTAGAACACAGTATATATCTTCTGAAAAATACAGAAGTTTTTGGTTTCTTTAGAAAGATTTGAGCAACAAAAGTTCTTGAGTTCTACTTTTTTTTTTTTTCAGTAGGAAAAAAGCAGATTTTCCTCCTCCCTTCCCCCCCTACCCATAGAGAAATCGAAGGCGGTGTGGAGTGAGTTGACCTTCCCCAGCCAGCACAGAAAGTTGGATTACATTCCTCTCCCCAGAGTCTTCCCAGCTCTGCCTTCATTACAGGAAATGTTTCTGGAAAACAAAAGAGTCAACATGTTTATAGTTCGAGTTCAAAACACCTGAAAAACGACAACTCAGATAGAAATTCTGATTTCTTTCCCTCCACGTTCCCCTTCAATCTCCATGTGTCAAAGATGGTGTTGCTGGAGCAGCTCTCCTCTTCCCAGCCACCGAGAAGGGATGTTGAATCTCACTGTAGCACTAATTACTGAAAATGTCTTGGTGTCCTTTATCTGAATCTTCAAAGGGTGAAACTATTATTATAGCAAAATATCATATCCCATGAAATATTGCAATTGAGTGTGCAAGGCCATGGATCAGGAAGATCGCCTGAATTAACTCGACTTGGTGATGAATGAGAAGGGTAATAACTTCTCAGAAGAGCCACAGGAGGCAGGCAGCAGCTTGATTAGCAGTGATATATCATGGGTAAGGATCTGGGGAAACACAGATCCAGAAAAAAATGTCAAAATTTGACTCCTTCATGAGGTTGTGCTCTGGGGAAGGAACTGGCATGGGAGGTAGGGGA
Organism: Ifrita kowaldi; assembly: GCA_013398055.1. NCBI lineage: Eukaryota > Metazoa > Chordata > Aves > Passeriformes > Cinclosomatidae > Ifrita > Ifrita kowaldi. The sequence continues at coordinate 980,519 of VZRS01011109.1, forward strand.
GATGGAGCTCCATAGAAAGCAAGTAAACCGTTTGCTGAATGCCAAGGTCAGAGACACGTGGCTGTAGGAGCAACCTGCATCTGGAAAAAGAAGAACTGGAGAACGGGAAGAATTTCCTGTTCTCTGTAGATCATGGTAAAATCCACATCCTGGGGATAATTTATTATGAAATACAAGACAGTGATAATCCCTCTAAAAAAGAATTCTTGGCTTTCCTCTATCTTACCCAAAGGTAGATAAGTGACTCCACAGAAATCAGTGAAGTTTATTTTGATTTACTGAGTTTAAATGAAAGGATTATGCCAAAGGGTCCAGAGTCTTTAAGCTGCTGTGCTTTGTTGAAACCAATGAGGCAGCATCACATTATACGAGCTAAGGACATGGCCTTGATATATTTTGTTTCTGGGATGCAAATACAAAATCTCCTAATGGGGACAGATATTTCAAGATCCTTCTCCATCTCCTGCTTTAAGTTGTATTTCTTTCCTAAGTACTTAGTTCTAAATAGTCCAGGTGTCACGGCAGCTGCGGTGCCGGATAGTGAGGTGCCACGACCTTCCAAAAACGTCTCCAAGGCAAAGCTGCTCGGCAGGACCACCACACACTCACACATGCGTACACGCACACATACACAGATAGCTCCAGAAAATGGGTCGGCGACAAAGATGCAGGGAGGGTCCTCGTATGGGGCTCCACGGGAGGAGTTTATTGCAGCCACTCACGTGAAGGAGTCCAGGGACAAAGACAAATAAGATTGGAGGGTCCAGGTTTAAATATGGGAGCAGAGAGAGCATCAGAGACAAATGATCTGAGGGCATGGGGGCAGTACACAGGCAGGACTGGGGTATGGGAGCCAATGGGGAAACTCTGAGGGAGTGGCAATGGGGCAAGGGCCAATGGGTGAACAGGGAGTGGAGAGCCTTCTAGGGCAGGGGCATATTAGGTAACAAGGGGCACGGAGGCCAACGGGCCAACCGGGGAAGCAGAACTGGGGTACAGTAACGTAGCAAAAGAGAGCATCCTGGGGGGAAGCCTTTTTTTCTCCCTAACTTGGGGTGGATCTTTGGTACTGGGGACTGTCCCACCATTGGGCATTCTTCGTCCCTAGTACTGCAGACCCACCAGCCTCCACAACTCCCCTATCTTTATTAATTAAAAAGGGTTCCCCTAAGGATCTTAAAACCAAATGCTTAAAACAACCAAATACACACAAAACAACAAAAATGATCAAAAAACCCCACAACACAACCCTTAACAGGGAAGCAAGCCACCCCGTGAGCCCCCAGTGTCCCAGCAGGTCCTCAAACCACTCAGGTGGTTTTTCCTTCTTTAAGTCTGTGATTAAGTCTCTCATCTTCTGGAGGCTGGTGCGGATGCTTTCGCTGTGGGTGGTTAGGTTGAAGTAGCACAGCCCTTCAAACTCCTGGCAGCCATGCCCATGGGCGAGCAATAAGAAATCTATGGCAGCCTGATTTTGGAGAGCGGCATGCCTGGTGATTTCCTCATCTACGCTACTCATGGACTGGCACATGTTGTCTTGATAGAGGGTTTTTGCCAGGGTTACTCATACGTTCTCTTTGGGCCGTGGCACGATCCAAGCATCCGCTGTCAATGATGTCAGGAGCATCCAGAAGATAGCAGCAAGGTAAGTGCTGGGCATCATGATGGTGAATACGGGCATGGGCTCTAGCAGTTGCTTTTAGCCAGTGGAGGCTCTGGTTACGGGACGGAGGGTCGGTGTCAGTGGTGGAGATCTGCGTTGTCTCCATCTCCACGCTGCCTTCCTCTGGTCTTGAGGTTGCACCCTATCCATCTCTTTCGAAGTTGTGTCCATGGGAGCAGTGTTTGCCAGGCCGATGTAGGGCTTGATGTTCTTGCCCGGAAGCCACCTTGAGCCTGATGGCATTGAGATGCAGGCATACCCCCTCCCCCAGGTTATCAGTGGGAAAGGGCCTGATATTTGTTGACTCTCTGGATCCTTGATCAGCACCAGCGGCCTTTTATTGAGCTTTGCTCGGGCCGAATTCGAGAAATGCTGGAATACGGGGGGAGTTGGCTCCATGAATGAGCTGTTCAGGAAATTTATTGTAAAGAGGGCCTTACAGAGCCTCTCAATGGGAGGACTAGTTTCTGTCCCTCCCCACTGCTGATCGAGGACCCACTTAATGGTGCTGTGGGCCCTTTCAACAGTTAACTGGCCTGTAGGGGAGTGTGGTATGCCTGTGCCATGCTTCACCCCTGTTGTGGGTTGACCCTGAGTTGTGGACAGTTTTTTGGACTAATGA